>JAQHUG010000547.1:27211-101998 GCA_028555095.1 Dicrostonyx torquatus | reverse complement strand
ATTACCAGCTTGGTCTACATAGTGAGTTCCAGGACAGTCCAAGGTGTGTAGAGAAACTCTATTTCAAAAGACAAGCAGAGAGAGAGGGAGAGAAAGCGAGAGAGAGAGAGAGAGAGAGAGAGAGAGAGAGAGAGAGAGAGAGGAATATAGCTCAGACCTAGCATGTAAGTGTTCAGCCCTACAGTACAGAAAGAGAATACAACTTGCAGGGAGGGAGCTGGCTCAGTGGTTGAGAACACTGGCTGTTTTCCGAAGCACCTAGGTTCAGTTCCCAGCACCAACACTGTGGATTGCAACCATCTGTAAACTCCTGGTGATCTGACGCCCTCTTCTGGTTTCTGAGGGTACCAGGCATGCACAAAGTACACAGACATGAATGCAGACAAAACATCCATTAATGTAAACTAATTTTAAAATATTTTTTTTCAAGAGAGCTGAGAATGTAGCTGAGCAGTGGAACACGTGTCCAGATGCACAAGGCCCTGGGTTCAATATCAAGTACCACACAAAGTTGTGGGCGCTGGAGAGACGGCACAGTGGTTGCAGAGGACCCAGGTTTGGCTCCCAGCACCTACTTGGTAGCTCACAAGTACCTGTAACTCCAGTTCCATGGGAGTCTGATGATCTCTTTTGACTTCTGCAGGATCAGACATGCATGTGCTACACAGACATGCATACAGGCAAAACACTTGTACACAGAAAGTAAAATAGATACATATTTTAATTGCGGGATGGAGGTTGGAAGGGATGGATGGGGCTGTGTTAGGTGAAGGCGGCAGAAAAGGTCTGGCTTAGGAGGTGACATCTGAACAAAAGTGGGAATGAAGCCAGAGAGAAGGAGCAACATTACAGAGGGAAGAACCAGTTCAGAGGTCATGAGGTCAGACAGGCTTGTCTGAGGAGCAGTGAGGAGGCCCCTATGGCCAGAGTGGATTGAAGGAAGAGAGAGATGAAAAATGGGGGACAGAGCAGCCAATAGCACCCCAGAACTTCAGTGTTTTCCCTAAGGATCTCTCAACCTCTTCCCATTTTTTTTTTTCACCTGAGAAAGGGTTTCTCTGTTCTGGCTGTCTTGGAACTTTCTCTGTAGAATAGACTGCCTGTGCCTCCGAGCACTGGGATTAAAGGTGTGGGTTACCATCATCACCCAGGTTTTTTTTTTTTTTTTTTTTTTTTTTTAACAAGGTCTTACTATGTGGCCTGGCTGGCCTCACAAATTCACAAAGATCTGTCCACTTCTACCTTCTGGATTCTGGCATTTTCTAACCATTGGGCACATTTCTGCTCATTCTTTAACACTTAACTCCAGGGCCAGCTCGCCTGAGAACCCTGGTTCGGTTTGTCCCCCACCATGGTTGTCTTCCACCCTCCATAGGAACAATGTGGTTATCCTGGCCCAGCTCATCCCCTGTGGTTGTCTTCAGGCCTCCATAGGAACAATGGTCCATTGCCCCTCACTGTGTCCTCTCCTCAGTTCTACAGACGGAGAGAGCAAGACCTGTAAGTCACTGTTCTATTGCTGTGAATAGACACCATGACCACGGCAACGTGTAGAAGAAAGCATTTAACTGAGGTCTTGTTTACAGTTTCAGAGGATGAGCCTGTGACCATCATCAAGGTGGGGAGTGGTGGCAGGCAGGCATGGTGCTGGAGCAGTAGCTGAGAGCTCACATCCCGAAACACAGGTACCGTGCAGAGAGAGCAAGTCTGGACCTGACATTGGCTTTTAGACCCTCAAAGCCCAGTCCCAGTGACACATTACCTCCAGAAAGACCACACCTCCTAATCCTTCCCAAACAGTTCATCAACTAGGGGCCAACCATGCAAATATCGGAGTCTATGGAGTCTGTTCTTAGTGAAACCATCACAGTGGGAGCAGAACACCTTTGAAATTAAGTCAAGCCATGCCAAGGCCTGGAAATGCAGACTCAAGTCACAGGGAGGGGAGAACTGTGAGGGGCTCAGAATGGAGACATTCAAACAGTTGATTAAAACAAGTAAAAAAATACTTAAAACAGGCCAGTGACAGGCTGGAGGGATGGCTCAGCTATTAAAGGCTAGGCTCACAACCAAAAATATAGAATAGGCCATTGAGATTGCTTAGAAGGCCAAGGGGCCCACCATCATGCTTGGCAGTCAGAGTTTGAGCCCAGGATCCATGTGGGAAAAGATGAGAACAACTCCCAAAAATTATCCTCTGAGCACTCCTTATGAGCCATTGATGACACATGTGTTCTCTCTTTCACACACACACACACACACACACACACACACACACACACACACAAAATCCACTTTAACATGTAATAGAATTGAGGCTGGAGAGATGGCAGCAGTTAAGGCTCACAACTACCTCTAACTCCAGTTCCAAGGAATCTGCTACCCTTTTCTGGCCTCTGTGGGCACGTGGACTCATGTGCACATATCCACACGCAGACATACATACACATAAAAATACATTTAACACCGGGAGGTGGTGGCGCACGCCTTTAATCCCAGCACTTGGGAGGCAGAGGCAGGCAGATCTCTGTGAGTTTGAGGCCAGCCTGGTCTACAAGAACTGTTCCAGGACAGGCTCCAAAAGCTACAAAGAAACCCTGTCTTGAAAAACAAAAAACAAAAACAAAAAGAAAACCATTTAAATACAATTTTTAATGTAACAAAAATTTTTAAAAAATGAATGAACAAAGGGGACCTTGGGGAAATATGATGGAAAAATATTTTAGACTGGAGAACAGCCTGTGCAAAGGCCCTGTGGTTGGCAGCAAGAAGAGGACCCAGAGTGGCTGGACCGACTACCTTGAAGGTCAAAGAGGGTGAGAAGCCCTTTCTAAGGCTGCTTCAAAGACAGGACTAGACTTTCCAGCATGGAGCACCCAACCATAGTGAGACCCAACCTGTGTGGGATCTAGTGTACCCAGGCCCCAGAGTGGACTGCAGAGGGGAGGCCAGGGAAGCTTCAGAGAGCTGCTGGAACTTTTATCATTGTTATGTGGAGATTTTACAATTAGTTCTTTGTCCCTTTTAAAGCCTAGAGTACAGCTCTGTTTCCAGGGCACCCAAATCCCCAGCGGACCGTAATAAAGACTCACCGAGTAAATGAATGCTGGAAGGTTGAAGGAGAATCTGGCTGGATTCCCAAGCTCAATCCCCAGAGGTAGTTCAGAACCTGGCAGGCAGGGCCCTAGGCAAGGCTTTTCCTGCCAATCCCATGCCCTTCTCAATTGCAAAATGGGTGGGTTTAATGCCCACTTTGCAGGGGCCATGAACATCCTGTCTTTATTATAAAGGCAAGGGATTTCTCTCTTCTATCAATCCACAAAAAGGAAGCGAGATGACTCGTTTGGCAAGCTATTTAATTTACTCAGCAAACATCTGAGGTATAATTAGGATGTCAGCTTGCTGCAGGAGTGCGTGAGGAGAAGACAAGGGCAGCGTCACACAGGCCTGGTGGGTTCCTCTAAAAGTGTCCAGGCTTTAGGTGCTTGTGGGCACCCTTGGGCTGTGTTTGGAGAAGAGACTGTAGGAGGAGGATGGGAGACAAGGAGGAAGGCTCTACTCTGGTCCACAAAGGTCAGTGATGGTGTACTGTGCCTATCGAGGGTCTGGGCGAGGTGCTAAGGGAGTGGTTTCCCTAGTGCTGTCATTTTTTCTCCTCTCTGTTAAAATACCCTACAAAGTTGGCCAAAACACAGAGAGAAACCCCACAGCGTTGTCCCTGGGAAGACAGAGGCATATAAGATACTCTTGTGTCCCTGTGCCAGCACTGATTCCTGGAGGGCACCCATTGTAGGCACTGCCTCCAGTGTGCGTTGCCTGCCTGGAGCCCTGGGGACCAAAGTTTGGATCCCGCGCCTGGGTTTCTGATCGAGAGAGCCTCACAGCGGCCACAATACAAACTGCACCTGCACTCCTGCAGAAGCCCCTACACTCCATTTGGACACTCGTATGCACTGATGGCGTACCATCTGAATGCAGTTCCCAGGAAAAAGAAGCCAAAACTTCAAAGACGGCAAAAAATAGAGCCCTCAGGGACCCACAGGGCCCAGCGCATCAGAGGCCATGCTGAGGTTCAAACCCCTTAATCAATAGTGGCAAATATTTTAAAAGTGACCGCATGACTGGTGAAATGGCTCAGCAGGTAAGGGCACTTAAGGTCAAGCCTGATGACCTGAGTTTGGGCCCCTAAATACGATAGGGTGGAAGAAGAGGACTGACCCTGCAAATTGTCCCCTGAGCGCCACACATTTGTCTTGGCTTGCCCATGTGCACGCGTACACACTAAATGAATAAATAAAATAAACATCAAGAATGGGGGTGGGGAGATAGATCCGTATTTAGAAGCAATACTGCTCTTGAAGAAACTCAAGTCTGGCCTTCAGCACCCACGTGGGCGCGCCTCACAAACTGTTTATAACTTCATTATGGAGGACGCCATATCCTCTTCTGATCTCCAGAGGCACCTGCACACATGTGCGTAACCCACACACAGACACGCATATATACACATGTAAGAAATAAAATATGAATCTTTTCTAGCAAATACCATAAAACTTGTGTTTTGGACAGTAACTGCAATCATTATCTCCCTACCTTGTAAGACTTTATGGGGAGGTTTTAATCCTCCCTGCCCAGTAAAACTTTTGTTTACACAAAGGTTCCCCTGCCGCTTTCTAGGAATTTGAAGGCTTGGAACAGTAACCCCTTTCCCCTTCCTCCTCCAGCTCCTCTGCACTAATTTTTTTCACTAACCAATTGAATACGATTGTGAGGTCACCTGAGTTAGAATAAAAACCAAATGTACTTCCTGCCAGCACTCTGTTGATCGAGAGTAAATTTTGCCTCTCTCAGACATTTCAGTTAGAATGGTGGTCCCTTTCTTGGCCACCTCGAACTTATTTCTAACACACATAAGTCAAAATAAAATCTTCAAAACAATAAAACTGAAAGCCGCTGGCTTTTTTTTTTTTTTTTTGGTGCGCTTGAGGACACTTAGCCTAGTCTTTCTCATTAAGTTTTACGGACATCCTTGACCTGAGAGGTGCGGTGGTCTCCAAAGGCCTGGGGCCCTGGGATTTGAAGTCCTGTTCTCCTAGTGCTTGCCTCTGGGGAAATGGGAGGACGCGCCTGTGCGGTGGGGAGATAGATCTTGACTTTTGCTTTCAGAGGGGTCCGATGCGGGGGTTAGCGGAAGGAGAGACAAGGCCTCTGTAGTTCGCGGTGGCTTAGGCCTGTTCAGACTTTCAGCACGCTAGGAGGAGCTCAGGGCGAGCGGCACAGCGAACTGCACGGCGAACGGGACCCGACTCGGGGCTGTGAGCCCCGGGGGCCGCCGGGAGCCCCGCCCCCGCCCCGCCTCCTCCCCAGGCGCGGACCTCGGCGCTCACGTGACCCGTCCTGCAGCCGCTGGGGCCGGAGGGCGCAGCTCGGCGGAGGCCTGGCCAGGCCGGGCCGAGCGGAGCAGGCCGGAGCGCGCCGCGCGCCAGGGAGGGTCTGGGTGCCGCGCCTCTCGCCGCGTCCGCTCGCGCGCTCGCAAGCCGTGCCTCGGCGCTGGGACCCCTGGCGGGCGGCCGGAGGACATGGCCGGCGACGCCGTGCAGGTAGGCGACTTGTCCACACTCGCGGGGCGGCCGGACGGCGCGGAGGACCCCAGGCACCGGGAGAGCCCGGGACGAGGTCCCCATCGGGAGCCCGCGCGGGCCCCTGTAGCAGGTGGGGGCGCCGACCTGGTCGGAGGACGGGGTGCTGTTCAGGATTCTGCCATCGCACCCCCTCCTCCCGCCCTCCCTGAGAATCAGCGGGCGCAGCGGGGGCCCCATTGCAGTGTCCGAGGCCAGCTGCGGGTTCCGGTGCTTCTCGTCCCCAGGCCCTCCTCGCCGAGGTCCTCAGCGTTCGGTTTCTAGCTGGTGCCGCTTCACCTGGAGCAGGTGCCTGGCACCCTGCCGTGGACCGTGCCCCTCCCCCGCACAACAAAGCCCGGGCCATCCCCGCCCGCAGACGTCTTTACGATGGTCTTGACGCCACCCAGATGGGCACCTGTTGGAGGAAGTGTCTAAGTCACTTCATTATGCCAGAGGCCGGGTTCCTCCTCCAGAGCCCCTTCCCCTTAGCCACCCTTCTCTGACAGATGGAGCCGTATCCCAGGTGGGGCGTGTCCTGTCACACAGGCTGGAAGAATTTTATGTCTGGGAGGCGACAGGGCTGGGTCACCGCTCCCCCGCAACAAACACCTGTGACTGGCATCTGTCAACCACATGGCCTTCCCAGTGTGACCTGTTGGGCATTACTGAACTCACCTTCCCAAGAGGAAGCAGGGTCAGGGTGACTTCCCATCCTCTAATATAATGACCCAAATCTGAGATCTTGGTATCTTTGTGGCTCCATTAGTTCTCCACCGTGTAGTCCATTGTCCTGTGTAACTGGTTCTCATCTCCTTCCACACCTGCCCCCATGTCTCCCCTGTATTCTCCTGTACCCCTCTTCCCCAGTCCTGCTGATGGCCTGCCGGCCTTGCCGAGGAGCTGGGCGTATCTGGTGCTGCCGATCTCACAAGGTCAGACCTCCAGGCGTGATGCACTGGGTGCCGGCTCCCCTTCAAGCCCACAGAGAGCTGTGTAGGGCTCTCCCAGTGCATGCATGTGCTTGGTGTGTCCCACACTGGACACACATGGAGGCTGTTATTCCCAGAATGAGGCTGGACCCACACATCTAGGTCCCCTTCCTGCCATCTCCCTTAAGTTCATTCCCGCTTGGACTTGCTGCCCTGTCCCACCACCTCCATGCCTGTCTGTTCTATGTCTGGCAAACGGATGTCCTGTCTCCATTCTGGAAACGCCCCAGGCATTGAAATCTCAGGATGTGGGGTTCTGGATCCCTAGCTACTTTGCCAAGAAGGGTTCCCCGAGGTGAGAGTTCCTGCTCTGGTGTCTCCAGGTCTGTGATGGCAGGTGGAGAAGAAGCTGATGTTCTAATGCTTCAAGACCAGGCCAGGCGTTTGCCCCGCTGCCCTCAAGTGACTCCTTGTTCCTGGGCACAAGTGAATCACCCAGGGGAGGAGGACCCAGGAGGCTCTGCCTCCTTCCTTCCCTGCATGCTTTACATATTCTCAGGACTCCTCTGCTGGAGGTGGGCCCGAGGGCCTTCACTTTTCCTCTTCGCCTGTATGCTCCCCATGAGAGCTGGCCCTGCTCCTGGCTGTGTACCTGCTTTGCCTGCTGGTGGTGGGGGTGCTGGTGAGTGGGTGGGGTCTGCTCACAGCAGGGTGTTGTTTGGTGAGGCTAGGTTTAAATCTGGGTGCTGTCTGTCTTCCCTGATGAACTCTTGGGTCAAATGCCTTTACCTTCCTGAGTCTTGTTCCTGTTTTGGAGGAGGGAATGGGGTTATGACTGGTTGGTTATGAGGAGGGAGGTGGAGCCTCAGCCGGTGCTCTAAGGGTGAACATGGAGATTGGCAATCCAAGATGGGAGCCTACAACCCCTTCCCAAGGCCCCAGCACTGGCGTTGGGACCTGGATCATTTTGTGGTGGGGCGCTGTGCTGTGTGCCTCAGGATGTTGAGCCGCAGCAGTGGCCTCCACTTGACAGGTGTCTCCTGTATGCCTTGGTTGTAATGACAACCAAGAATGACCCCAGACAATGACATGTATATCTAGAGGTGATGAGAAAACAACCCCACCTTCTTTGAGAGCCACTGCTATGGCCTCCTTGAGCCTCAGTTTCCCCTCATGGTTACTACTACACAGATATAGAGAGAGGAGATGACAGAGCAACAAGATCTGTGTTCTTGGCCTGCTGTCTCATTGCCCTCCTGGAGAACTTTGCTCATTGTGATGGTGGCTCACAGCAGCAAGGTGTGAGGGACATGGAATTCCTCCCAGCTAGTGTCAGGAAGCAGGGCCCTATCTCTAGCTGGCTGTGAGACCTTGGGCAAGGGGCCCCAACAAGTCTCTTCCTTTCTTCTGTTCTTCCTGTTTTTGTTATTGGTGGGTTTTTTCTTTGTTTGTTTGTTTTGAGATAGGGTCTCATCGTGTAGATGAGGCTGGCCAGAACTCAAAGAGATCCTCCTGCCCTGGCTTCCTAAGTACTGGGTGGGATTAAACGTGTGTGGCAACAAGCCTTCACGGGCCTCAATTTCTTTCTTCATCTTGAAGATAGTTTGATATCTGTCTGTCTATGTATCTGTCTATAGCATCTGCATCATGCTATGCTGGTTGCTAGCACTGGCAAGGAGGAAGCAGGAGGATCACTTAGCTGTGTATTGAATTCAAAGCCACCTTGGGTTTCTTGAGATCCCAGCACAAAACAATATAAAGCCAAACAAAACGAATAGTACTTGTCTCTTGGGGTGACATTAGTGAGACCTGGATGGGATTGTAGCAGCTGTTGCTAGTGTCCCTTTTGAGGTACAGTGCTTGTACATGCTACCAAACTTCACCCACTGCCTGTAGCTGCTCTTGCTACTACTTTTATTGATTTTATTGTTTTTAATTATGTATGTGGGGGCATGTACATTTGCCCACAGAAGCCAGAGCTAGCAGATCCACCTGGAACTGAAGTTACAGGCATTTACAGATGGCATGGCTAGGACCTGAACTCAGATCCCCTGGAAGAGCAGTGTGAGCCCTTAACTGCTGAACCATCTCTCCAGCAACACTGCTACTGTTTTAAAATAGAATAGTTTTAAGAGCAGCTTTAGGTTCACTGCAAAATCTGGTGAGAAATAGAATGTTCTCACATACCTTGTCCCTGATATGTACAGTCTTGTAACTGCTATAGTTGAGGGTTAGTGTATATTTGGCAAACAGTCATGGGCTGTTTGGGGCCACTCAGGACTGTCTCCTCCTGGTGTTAGCTTCAGGGAGCTATTACTAGGCCAAGTGATCCCCCTAGGCCTCCAAGCTGCCATCAGCTGTGGTGGACATCTGGGTAGGAGGAAGCAGGAAGTTGATGCTGCCTGTCTACAGGAAGCTGCGCGCGCGTGCGTGCACACACACACACACCACTGCAGAACTGGTTGTTCTGATTCTTAAGGTGATGTTGGGGACTATAGGCAAGACACAAACAGACAGTGGCAGGGCTGAGGGCCTGAGAGAGCTCACAGTTGCTGTCGGGGCATGGACAGTACAACTAAGAAAGAAAAGAAAAGACAAGAAAAAGAAATGTGAGCATGTACAAGCCCTGTACCTCAAAAAGAAAACAAACAAACAAAAGAAACATGTGAGCACACGCATGTGCTTGAGCTTGTAGTCTCTGGCAGGTAGAATTAGTGAGCAGCTTCCCGAGGGACTCAGTCTCGCACTCATGGCTGTTTGTTAGGAGGCTCTGTGCAGGCAGGTGTGGGAGCACACACTTTCGAGCCTGTGTTCACCCACGTGCTCACACGGATGGGAGTGCAGTATGTGTGAGACTGCTCTGTGTGCACATGAACCGTGTTCCAACCACACTGCAGGTGTGGAAGTGCAGATGAGTGTGAGTCAATACTCTGTGCACACAGTGAGCCAGGTACCCTAGACCTGCAGAGCTAGGAGCTGCACACCCTTGTGAACCCATGCTCTACCCACATACTCATGGTGGGGATTGGTCTAGTTTGCTTTCTGTTGCTGTGATAACAGACTGACCAGTTGCAACTTGGAGAAAAAAGGGTTTATTTGGTCTTATAAATTATAGTCCATCATGGAATGAAGTCAAGGCTGGAGCTCAAGACAGGAGCTTAAAGCAAAGCCACAGAGGAACATTGCTTACTACTCACTTCCTCTGGCTTGCTCAGCACCTTTTCTTACACAGTCCAGGCCCACCTGCCTGGGGTGGCACTGCCCACAGAAGGCTGGGCCCTCATACATCAATTAGCAATCAAGAAAATGCCTGATAGACATGCCCACAGGCCATGAGGTCTCCTCTTCACGAGTTTGTGGAGTTGACAACTGAAGCTAGTTGTGACAAGGGTATACATATATATGAACCTGTACTGTATGAGCATACATGAGCCTATACAAATCTCACACCTGCAAAGCTGGACATGGGATCATACCTGTGAGCCTATGGTCTATACACCTGTGTACCATGTGAGATCCTGCCTGCTTCATACATACTGTGAGTGTATATGTCCAGGGTGTTCTCTCAGGTCAGGAATTGAGGAATGCCTATCCCTAGCTTGCCTCCAGTGAAGCAGGCATGGCCATTTAGGGGATAATGTAGGAAGAACCTCTTAAGGTCCCACACGCCTTTAATCCAAGCATCCAAGAGGCAGGTGGATCTCTGAGTTTCAGTCCACCCTGGTCTTCACAGTAAATCCCGGGACAGCAGGGGTTACATAGAGAGACCCTGTCTCAAAAAACAAAGAACCAAAACCATTGCCCCAACAAAACAAAACAAAACCCCATGCCCTAGAGCTGCTCTGGCGTAGAGGATGCTGGGAGTCAGCAGGAAAGAGGAAGTGGCAGTCCAGAGGCCCTGGCAGGGCTGAGGTTCAGGAAGAGGGCGTGGTTGTCAGACCAGACCCGGGACCCAAATGGCGGCTGATCCCCCTTTGGATCTGGAGCTGGAGGTGAGAACTAGGGTCTTCACGGGATGGGCAGAAAAAGCTGGAGGGTCTAATCTGGGTGCCTGTCATTGGGTACTAAGGGTAGGAAGGAGATGGAGCACAAGAGACAGTTCTCTAGATGGAGAGCGAAACTTCTGGGTGCCATGGCAGCTATCAGGATTGAGAGATGTGGGAGGAGATGAGAGCTGCTCTTTGGAGTACCAGATATAGAAGCCAGGAAGGCAGGGCCGGCCCGTGGACCTCCAGTTTGGGAATGCAGATGAGAGAAGTCAGAATATGTCTCTAATATTCTCCTGGTTTTGGAGTATGACAAAAGAAATGTGTAGCCCACCCTTGGGACCTCCTGGTTAGGAGTGCAGGAAGCTGGAAGGAAAGAGGGATCTTCTGGAACCTTCCTGCTAGAATCCTATTGCATAGGTCACAAATTAAGGGAAATAGGGCCCACCTGTGGCAAGCCTGGTTCTTGCAAACAAGAGAGGAAGGAGATCTTGCTCTTGGTCTATTCTTTGACTTCCTATTCTTATTATGTATATGTGTCTGTGGGGTTATGTCACATGCACACCAGTGCCTGATGAGGCCTGAGGTGCAAGTCCCCCTAGATCTGGAATTAGAGGCTTGAAACGGAATTCAGTTCCTCTGCAAAAACAATGTATGTTTTAAACGGAGTCATTTCTCAAGCCCTCTATTTATTTATTTGTGTGTGGGGGTGAGGTAGAGGTCAGAGGACAGTTTTTAGGAGTTGGTTCTCTCCTTCCACTATGTAGATTCCTGGGAGGTGAACTCGGGTCACTAGGCTTGGCCTCAACAACCTTTACCCCTGAACCATCTTTCTGGCCCAGACATTACCATTATGAGGGTCAGGGAGGAGGAACAGGCCCCTGTCCATGGAATTCTAGGGTGCAGTAGGGTAAAGTGGTAGGTCAGGTGAGCTGCGCCCTGGTGAGACACCTGTCCTCCAGCCCCTGACCTCTGTGTCTGGTCCCTCCCTCTGCAGAGTGAGCCTCGCAGCTGGTCGCTGCTGGAGCAACTGGGTCTGGCTGGGGCAGATCTGGCAGCCCCCGGGGTGCAGCAGCAACTGGAGTTAGAACGAGAGCGGCTGAAGAGGGAGATCCGCAAGGAGCTGAAGCTGAAGGAGGGTGCTGAGAACCTGAGGCGAGCCACCACTGACCTGGGCCGCAGCTTGGGCCCTGTGGAGCTGCTGCTGAGGGGCTCTGCTCGACGCCTTGACTTGCTCCACCAGCAGCTGCAGGAGCTGCATGCGCATGTGGTGCTGCCTGACCCTGCAGCCGGGAGTGGTGAGCAGAAAGCTTGGGAGCAGGCAGGGTCACTGACTTTCTGGAGTTAAACTTCATCAGGATAATGTCCTGGGTCAATCAGAGTCATGGCAAATGCCAGACTCATAGGGTGACTAACACCCAGACATTACACCTGTGATGTAATGCACCCAAAGCTGTATTTGGCATTAGGAATATCTAGATACACACACCAACATCTAGATAACACTAAAGGTCCACACACTGTCACTAGATACATAAGGAAACAGCTATAGCTTTGCCCAGACAGCATCTGAGTGACATGCTGTCCCATAAACACCCAGAAACTCATAGGCTTCCACACCCAAATACTGCACACTTGTCACTCAGAGCCTTGCACAATTATACAATACAACAGCAGTTATAGACTATTTTCTGTTGTTCTTTGTTTTATATATATATATATACTCCGTATGTATGTATGTATTGGACAGAGGAGGTAGATATCTGTAAGTCAAGGCCAGTCAGGCTACATAGTAAAAAGCTTTGTCTTAAAAAACGAAAACAAAGCTACTTGCAACCCAAGGGAGAAAAAGAAAAAAGAAAAACAACTCCAGATAAAAATTTACATATGAATAAATAAAAACAGTCAGGCAGTGGTGGCACACGCCTTTAGTCCCAGCACTCTGGACCAGAGGCAGGCGGATCTCTGTGAGTTTGAGGCCAGGCTGGTCTATAGAATGAGTTCAAGAACAGCTACACAGAGAAACCCTGTCTCTAAAAACCAAACCAAAACCAAAACAAAACAAAACGTATTTTTAGTTTTTCATTTATGTGTATATGTATATCCCTGGATGTCTTTATGTGTGTCACATGTCAGGTGCCTGCGAAACCCAGAGGATGGCATTGGAGCTCCTGAAACTGAAGTTATAGGTGGTTGTGAGTCACCTGATGTAGGCACTGGGGTCCAGCCTGGGTCCTCCACAAGAGCAGAGCGCTCTTTACCTCCTAGCCCTCTCTCTCTAGCCTTTCCTAGGAACCCTTGCTTCTTTCTTTGAGGCAGGTCTTACTGTGTAGCCCTGGGTGTACTGGAACTCTCTCTGTAGATCAGACTGGCCTCAAATCACAGAGATCCACCTGTCTCTGCCTCCCAGGTGCTGGGTTTAAAGGCATGTACCATTTGAGACAGGGTTTCCTGTGGCCTAGCCTGGCCTTAAAGTCAGTGTAGCTGAGGATGACTTTTGGCCTCCTGCCAGCTGGAGGGCTGGGGTTACAGGCTGTAAAAGTGCACTCAGTTTAGCAGTGCTGGGAATGGAACCCAATTCTTCGTACATGCAAGGCAAGCACTCTACCAACTGAGCCACATCTCCAGCCCTAGACTTTTGCAACAATTAAAGATTTGAATTTAATTGGGTCCTGGGGAGGAACTTGGGGCCATCTACACTCTGAGTGAGTTTTTTACCATTGGGCTACACCTCAGCTCTCGCCTCAGGTTTGTTTGTTTGTTTGTTTGTTTATATGTTTTTTGAGACAAAATCTCACTAAGTTACCCAGGCAGGGCTTGGATTTGCTTCAGTCTCCTGAGTAGCAGAGATTACTTATTGGAGTGCTAAGCCCAGGAAGGTGCTTCTCCCCCCCGCCACTCAAAACTGGATTTCTCTGATTTCTCTGTGTGGCTCTGGCTGTCCTGGAACTCACTCTGTAGACCAGGCTGGCCTTGAACTCACAGAGAACCACCTGCCTCTGCCTCCCAGTGCTGGGATTACTAAAATGTGACACAACCCCTAGCTGTAAGGCGGCTCATTTTTATATTTTTAAAAATTTAAATTTTTGGCCTGATGGTGGTGTTGCATGCCTTTGAGAAACCCTATCTCAAAAAAAATTTTTTTTGATCATAGTTAAAGTAAAATAAAAGAGGTTGAGAAACTTAGCCAGTGACGTGTTCACTGTGCAAGCATAGACTTGAGTTTGGAGTCCAAGGACCCAAGTAAAAGCCACGTGTGGTGCTAATCCTAGTACTTGGGAGGCAGAGAAGGATCTCCTGGCTCACCGCTCAGCCGCATCAGTTGAATCAGAGAGCTCCAGGCTGGCTCAGTGAGAGACCTTATCTCAAAAGAGAAAGGGAGGGAGGGAGGGAGGGAGGAAGATGGAGAGCAACTGAAGAATTTACCTGCTGTCCCTTTAGCTTCCATATATACACATGTGCATACACACACACAGAGAACCCACACATAATTTATCCTCGCCAGAGTTCAGTAGTGTTATGTGTGTTCACACAGCAACAATACAAGGTCACAGGTCCTTCATCTTGTAGACAAGATGTGCATGGTCACAGGAACACCAGAGGATCCCCAGAGAGTTCAGAAGTGCATAGTCAGTGATGGAATGATGGCACCTGAGCAACACAGCAAACATGACTTCGTGATTCCAGACATTGTAGCATAGTCATGACAGCACCCAAGGTTTGTACCCTGTTACCTACACCTTGAGACACTAACCTGCAGTGACATCAGAGCTCTTCTACCTGGTCACACCAATCCCAGAGGTGCCCCAGCATTGTCTCATCCACAGCAGACTTTATATACAGTCAACAGACTCTAGCCCCTCTAAATACAGCTGTGTCCACTATTGGGGTACAATACTGTCCCATCAACACTTGGGTGGAGTCAAGCTGAGAATCTCATAAGCCCCTTCTGCAGTGAGTCTACTGTCCTGACCCCACTACTCTTGAAGTGCAGACTTCACCTCTGACTGTGACAACAGCCAGGCCTCAAACCAGAATCCCAGGTGCCCCTAGAGATAAGAACTGAGCTGTACCAACTGAAACAGTGATCGTAAGCTCACACAGACCTCCTAACCCTGATTACACCCACATCTAGGGTACCACACTCCTGCTACCCCTGTGGCTTACAGACATAGTCACACCCACACCAGTGTGCTTACATATCCTTAGGTATGTAAATAAGGGCATTTATTCCAGCTAACCCTGAAAACCTGCATACCTGGCCACTAACCACCTTCCTTGATGCTGGACCCACTGTAGCGCTGAGGGCCATGTGTCTCCTGCCTGTGTACTGGCTTGCAGGCTCCTTTTCTGGGCAAGCTCTAAAACTGGACTGAGGGCTTCCTATCAGCTGGGGCAAAGTCTCCCGGGTACACTGAAGTGACAGCTGGGTGATTCTCTTCTCCTTGTTTCCTCAGATGCTCCTCAAGCCCTTGGAGAGGGCAGCCCTATCTGCTCATCCACCAACCTGAGCCGAGTGGCTGGCCTGGAGAAACAACTGGCTATTGAGTTGAAGGTCAAACAGGGGGCAGAAAATATGATCCAAACTTACAGCAATGGCAGCACCAAGGTGGGACAGTGTTCTAGAACATTCCATCACTGTGACAGGAGGCTGTGTCCCAATTAGCCACTACTAGTCTGCTTCCTGTCTGTGGTTTGACCTGCTCTAGGCATATATATATGTTACTGCAGTATACGGCCATTTGTCTGTGACCCTACAGACACCCGCACACAGATGTGCTGAGAGCTGAGGAGGATGTAGCTCCAATTGGTCCAAACTGGCTGAGTCCTTGGTCCAGTGGAGGTCCTTACTTTGTAGATGAGGGAGGTGAGGCCCAGAAAGAGAAGAATATGGTTGAGGTCACAAGGTTCAGCTCTTGGTGGCCGAGCTAGAGTGAAGCCCATGGACTCTATCTCACTGCACTGGCCCCAAGGCCTTCATGGCATGGAGGCAGGGTTGGTGTCAGACTTGAGCTCCCAGTCTTCCTGCTACCTTGCATGTCTGTCTCTAGGACCGGAAGCTACTGTTGACGGCCCAGCAGATGCTGCAGGACAGTAAGACCAAGATTGACATCATCCGCATGCAGCTTCGCCGTGCGCTGCAGGCTGGCCAGCTGGAGAGCCAGGCGGCTCCTGAAGAGGCCCCAGGTGAGACCATTCCCTTCATATTGCCTGCCTGCACTCAGCCTTTCAAAGGTCAACCTTCACCCTTAATGATTTTGCTGTGTGCAGCACAGAGGTGGGAATTAATCTCACTGTGAAGGGAGCCTATTCTCTGACTTTTCCTTTTGTTCCATTCAAGGTTTGGGCTAGGATAGTCGTAGTCAAATGATACCCTCAGGCCAAATACACCTGCTGGTTTGTTTGTTTCTTTTTCCTGCCTTTTCTTTCTTTCTTTGCTTGTGTTCAGGACAGAGTCCAGGGACTCCTGTATACTAGGCTTGTGTTTGTTGTACTGAACCGTGCCCCAAGGCCTTCACTGGTAGAGTCTATGTAGGCATGGTACCATTCAGCCATGCCCTATTCCTTTTTTTAAAGGGTTGTTTTAAAGATTTAGTTTATGTATATGTGTGCACATATGTGAGCAGGTTCTCCAGAGGCTGGAAGAAGGCCTCAGGTCTCTAGAGCTGGAGTTACAGGTGACTGAGTCACCCCGTGTGGGTCTGGGGAACACACCTAACTCCTCTGAAGGGCAGTAAGCTCTCTCGACAGTCACTGCTCCAGCCGTATCCTTGGCTGCTTTTAGTTTAGTTTTGAGACAGGTTTTTCTACACAGCCCTGGCTGTTCTGGAGTTCACTCTGTAGAGCAGGCTGGCCTTAGACTCACAGAGATCCCCCTGCCTCTGCTTCCCGAGTGCTGGGATGAGTGTGCCTCCACCGCCCGGGATGTGACCCTTCAGTCCTCCTGCCTTCACCTTATAAATGTTGGGAATTATTGGCCTGTGCCGCCAGGCCCAGGTGCCTTGATGTAAGCAAAGTTCTGTCGGCACACAGGGATAGCCATTTCTTCATGTTTGCTTTTTTACCACCTCCACAGAGCTAAGCAGTGGTGACCAAGCCTTGGTGAACTAGGCATAGTGACAGAGGCCTCTCATCCTACCGCACAGGAGGCTGAGGCAGGAGGCTTTTGAGCTCCGGCACAGCTTCCACTACATAGCAAGATCCTGTCTCAAAAAGCCACAAAACTGAATATATCTCATGTCCAGCTCCTTATGGAAATGGGCCATAGGGGTCTGGATCATGTGGTTCCCTTGTCACATTAATCTGTGGTGCATCTGTCCAAATCTGTAGGTGTTCCCAGTGTGGTTGCATATTGCTTTTGTGTGTAGGCTCACATATGCACTTCTGCGTGCAGGCTCAAAGCAGATGCCAGGTGTCTTTCTTTGTTTTTAAATTAAATGTGTGTGTGTGTGTGTGTGTGTGTGTGTGTGTGTGTGTGTGTGTGTGTGTGTGTTTGAAGGACGGCTGAGTGTTAAGATGCTGACTGCTCTCTAGAGCTGTAGGTTCAGATTCCCGGCATCCACACAGCGGCTCACAACTTCAGTTCCAGGGGATTCAGCACATTTTCCTGGCTGATGTGGGCACAGATGCACATGGTGCACAAATATGCATGCAACAAAAACACCTATACAACATGAAAAAAAAGATTTTTTTAAAAAAATATCTTGACAAAAGCAACATAGTGAAGCAAGGGCTTACTTGGCTCCCACTCCAGGCCCCTGTCCATCATTTCAGCGTGGTTTTGTCAGCAGGACCTTGAAGAAGCTGTAACATGACAGCCCAGAGTCAAGAGCAGTGCATGAGGGGGCTGGAGAGATGGCTCAAAGGTCCTGAGTTCAATTCCCGGCAACCACATGGTGGCTCACAAACATCTGTAATGAGGTCTGGTGCCCTCTTCTGGCCTGCAGACATACATGCACACAGACAGAATATTGTATACATAATAAATAAATTAATTTAAAAAAAAACAGTGCATGAATGTGTGCATGCTGGTTCTCTGTTCTCTTCTTCACCCTTATATGATCCAGTCTCCCCTGCCCAGAGAAGCACACAGTGGGTGGGTCTTCCTGGTAATCAAGACTTGCCCCGCCCCCCTCTTCACAGGCCCTCCTTATTTAGACAATCCCCTCGAGACTCCCTCCCTAACTAATTCTAGATTGTGGCAAGTTGTCCATTAAAACCAATTTTATCAGTGCTAGGCACCTAGGTGGTGGCACATGCCTTTCATTACAATATCAGGAGGCAGAAACAGGCAGATCTTTGTGAGTTCCAGGCCAGCCAAGACTACATAGTGAGACAAAACAAAACAGAAACATCCATCACAGGTGCCAAGAGCTAGGCATCTGTCCTGGTCACTGTGAATACTATGTGTCACTGTGACAGGCAGAGGAGCATCAACTGTTGATGGAACCCTGAGTGGTCATGTGTCGCAGAGTGTGACTGTGTGTAAGGTGATGGGCCTGGAGTCCTGCAGTTGTGCCTTTATCAATTGTTGTGTACAGCTAAAGGCACAGGGTGACTGTTTCTAGCTATTTATTTACACTGCCTGAAGATGTGTCTGTGTTTTGCTTCACCAGCCTAAGGCACCTGATTGGTTTAATAAAGAGTCAATAGCTAGGCAGGAGAGGTTAGGCGGGACTTCTGGGGGAAAAGAGGCAGAGACACAGTGAGACACTGAGGAAGTTGGGTATATATTATGAAGAATAGGTAACTAGCCACAGAACATAGATTAATAGAAACAAGTTAAGTCATAAGAGCTAGTTGGGAACAAGCCCAAGCTAAAGGCCAAGCTTTCATAATTAATAAGTCTCGTGTCATTATTTGGAGGCTGATGTCTAAAGAACGTCTGTCAAGAAAGTTCAACTACAGGTGGCTTACACACACAGGATAGTGGTTCTGTCCTCAAATGGCCATGAGTGGATGTGACTGGAGCTCTAGTTACCTATGCCTGTGTGACACTTTGTCATCTCTAGGCACCAGGTACCATGCTTCATGTTGGGCTGTGATTGTCCTTGTGCCTTCATCCTGGGTATGACACCCACTTTTTCTACCATTGACAATGGGTGTACACCTATCAGTACTAGTGTTGCTTCCGTATGTGTCACGTTGTGGCACTTCCTGTCTTGGCCCTCTGCCTTGTCCATATGGCAGTGCGTTCTCCCAAGACTTGAGTCTAACAGCTCTTCCTCCTCCTCCTCTTCTCCTTTTCCTCTTCTTCCTTCTTCCCCAGTCCCTCCTTTTTCTTCTGTTCTCCTTTATGCCCCTCTTTTATTTCATGTGTGTGCATATTTTAACTGCATGTCTGTGCACCACTGTGTGTCTGGTTTCTATAGAGCCAGAAAAGGGTATCAGATCCCCTTGAACTGGAATCATAAATGAATGTAAGTCACCATGCAGATGTTGGGAGCTGACCCAGGTCTTCTGGAAAAACAGTATGTACTCTGCACCCTTGCCATTTCTCCAGCACTACCACTTCCTTTTGGGGCAGCCTTTCACTTTGTAGCCCAAGCTAGCCTCATACTTGCTAGCCCAACCTGACCTAGAACTTGTGGTCTTTCTGCCTGAGCCTCTTGAGTGCTGGTGTCACAGACTTGTGCAACTACACACACCTGAGTCCTAGGACTTTTGCCACATTATGACTATGCCCATTTTTCTTTTCTTTTCTTTCTTTCTTTTTCTTTTTTTTTTTTTTTTAAAGACAGGGTCTCACTATGCAGCTCTGACTGTCCTATAACTCACTATGTGGAGCAGGCTGAGATCTACCTGCCTCTGCCTCCCGAGTGCTGAGATTAAAGACTTTGTTTTTTGGGACAGTATCCCTGAGTGATTTACTAGTGATTCACCGATTCACCTAAATTGGCTGACTGGCAAGTCTCTGGGATGGCAAGGCACACTGCCATACATGGCTTTCTCACGTGGATTCCGGTTCTTGTGCTTGCATGACGCGCTCTTTACCCACCGAGCCATCTCCCCAGGCTCAGGCTGTTAGCGTTTTAGCATGCTCACCGGGACCTATCAAAGTGCCCTTGGTTGAGGTGATGGGCTATGTCTGTCTGACAGGCTGACTGTGACAGTGTCCTTATGTGCGGTAGGACGGTGTCTTTATGGTTTGAGTGTGTGCTCATTTGCCTGTAGGTTCAGTGTACTTACAACTGATATCAAAATGGCCATGCCATCGAGTCCCTGCTCACAGTGTCTGTCTTGGGTAATTAGAGCTACAAATGAGGCTATACAAGCATAAGGCAGCTTCTTCACAGCCGCAAGCACAGGTGTAGGAGTGGGGTGTAGCATAGCCAGGCTCTCTGAGAAAGGCCCGGAGATGGTGGAAGAAGAGGAGCTGGAGGGGGAGCTCTGGAGGGAAGGAAACAGGTGCACACCAGCAAGCTCTCTGCTGTCTCTCATCTTTTACATTTCCTTATTCTTAATTTTCTTGAAAATAAATTTGTTGTTTATTGGTTTATTGGTTTTTCAAGACAGGGTTTCTATGTACCTTTGGGGCTTGTCCTGGAACTAGCTCTTGTAGACCAGGCTGGGCTTGAACTCACAGAGATTTGCCTGCCACTGCCTCCTGAGTGATGGGATTAAAGGCATGCCCCACTACTACCCAGCTATTTTTTTTTAATTTTTTAAATTATGTGTGTTACCATGTGCCACGTGTGTGGGTGCCCAGAGAAGGCAGAGGAGGGCACCAGGTCCCAGTTGGAGCCCTTGGTACAGTTGTAAACTGCCCAGCATGTGTACTGAGATCTAAACCTGGGTCCTCTGCAAGACTAGCAGGTGCCCTTAACCACTGAATCATCTCCTAGTCACTATTGTTGATGTTTGGAGACAAAGATTCACTCTGTAGTCCAGGCTGGCCTTGAACTCTTGGTAATTCTCTTGCCTCAGTCTCCAGGTGCTGTGATTATAGGCATGTGCTACTATGACCAACATTTTTTCTCTTTGTTTCATTTTTTCCTATTATTTATTTATTTTTGTGTATGTGTTGGCACAACTGAGTGAGGTCAGATGACAGTTTTGGGGGTCAATTCTTTCTTTCCATGTGGGTTCTGGCAATCAAGTTTAAGATGCCAGACTGGTTAGCAGGCTCTTTATACTCCCCGCCCTTTGCTTCCTTTCTCTGTTTCCTTTTTCCTGTTCTTTCTTCCTTTGTTTCTCCCTCCCTCCATCTCTTTCTTTCCTCCTCCTCCTCTTTCTTCTCTCTCTCATTCTCTCTCTCTCTTCCTTCCTTCCTGTCTTGGGGCAGGGTTTCATGTAACTCAGGCTGGCCTGGAGCTCATATGTAACTTTAACAAGTAAACTTCTTACTCTCTGTCCCAAGTATTGGGATTACAGGTGTGCTCCACCATATTCAGCTTTTTATTTGTTTGTTTTTTGAGTTTCTTGTTTTATTTGTTGTTACTGCTTTGTGTGTGTGTCTCTCTCTCTGTGTGTGCATATATGTGTATATGTACACACACATACTGGGGATAGAAGGGCTCCTGTGCACCAGGCAGTGATTTTCCCAGTAATTTACCCTGCTAGCTCTTGACTCCTTCCTTTGTGACCTCATCTAGCCCAGAGAGCCCCATCTCCAAATAGCCTAATACCATCTCATTAGAATTGAACTCCACATGTAAACTGATGCAGGACACACACATTCAGTTCTTACTGCGTTCCTGTTGGTGGCAGTTCACTAGAATGCGAAGGGAACCCGCATTTTAGGAATGTCTGAGTTATGTCTTGATGACAGTCCCTTGTTGAAAAATGTAATGTATGGGTGATGGCCACTGGGTGTAGACAATATCTGCCCTTGTAGATTATAGTGCTCTCTTTGTCCCATGTTATTCCCTGGGAATCGCAAGGGGCTATTACAGTGTCTGTCCCTAAGTCTAGATTGACAGTGTACCTGTGTGTCATTTCTATGAATGTGTGTGGGTGACCATTTACCTAGGGGTTCTGGTGTTTGAGTAAGAGTGACTTGAGTTTGGGTGGAAGTATGACAGTCCTTTCCAGCGGAAAACCGTGATGCACTTTGGTGGCAGTGTGTGGTGTGCCTGTGTCTGGGATCAGGCTACCCTGAAGGCTGTCGTGTGCCTCATGCCCGCAGGAGGCCCAGAGCTGGGAGCTGTGGAGCTTCGCATTGAGGAGCTGAGACACCATTTCAGAGTGGAGCATGCTGTGGCAGAAGGTGCCAAGAATGTCCTGCGCCTGCTCAGTGCTTCCAAGGCCCCAGACCGCAAGGCAGTCAGTGAGGTGACACTGAAGGCTTCTACTTGGGGAGAATTCAAGATCTGGGAGGACGAGTCTGGGACATAGGAGAGATAGGGAGATCCAACAGGAACAGGTCATGATGAGGGATGGAGCTGTAACCTAGATGGGCTGCCATTAAGTGGGGTGCCTAAATAAGAAAGAGGAGAGACACCAGGACAAATCTAAACTAGGAGCATGGTAGAGTCTTGGGGAGGGGTGGAGCCTAAACTGGGGCCTGTGAGAAGTAGGACACCTGCAAGAGGCCGGGCTTTAAGTGAGGTGGTGGGCACCAGAAAGGAAAAGGCTTTGGTGAGGATGGAGCCTCAGTGGGTCCTGACTCCAGCAAGGGGCAAAGCCTAGTCTTTAAGGCTCCACCTGATGGGACCAAATAGGTTGGAGGTTTAGGCCTGAGGAAGAAGTTGCTGGAAGTGAGTGGGTTCTTGGGGGCCTGTGCCTGTCTTTAGCTCTCTGCCTTCTGCCTCAGGCTCAAGAGAAATTGACTGAATCTAACCAAAAGCTGGGCTTGCTGCGTGAGTCACTGGAGCGGCGCCTCGGGGAGCTACCGGCTGATCACCCCAAGGGACGGCTACTTCGGGAGGAGCTTACTGTGGCCTCATCAGCAGCCTTCAGTGCGATACTGCCTGGGCCCTTCCCTGCCACGCACTACAGCACCTTGAGCAAGCCTGCACCTCTCACAGGTGGGCTCCAGGCTGCACCCCGCTGGGGCCTCGCTCTGAGACTCTTTACCTGGTCTCCAGGCTTCTCATTGTCTCCTTCCCCTTCTTATCCTGGTCCCCATCTCATCTCTGGTAGCTTCTTGCTCTCTTCTGACTCTAGACCTTTGCTCCCCCTCCTTGGCCCTGCCTTCCTCTGCCCAGTCACCAGCCTGTGCAGATCATTAACCATTAGCCCCCACAGTGCAACTTTCTTCCTTAGTCCTTACTTTTGGCTGTCCTGAACAGTTTTTTTGTTTCAAAACATCAGCACCCTGAGCTTCCTTAGACTACTTGTCCTGTACTCTGACCCAGTGTCAAAGCCCCCACTGACTGCCCTTTCTCAGCGCCACTTGCATGAGCAGAGGTCCTTTCCCCGCTGCTCTGTCTCCTTAGCCTGCCTCTCATGAGCTTATCCTTCCTGCAGGGACCCTGGAAGTACGAGTGATAGGCTGCAGGAATCTTCCAGAGACCATCCCCTGGAACCCTTCCCTCTCAGCTGGGGCGTCTGGAACCCCTGACAGCCGCACCCCTTTCCTAAACCGCCCAGCTCGGGGCCTTTACAGCCGGAGTGGAAGCCTTAGTGGACGGAGCAGCCTCAAGGGAGAAGCTGAAAACACAAGTGAGTGGCTGGGTGGATGGGTGTCTGCATTTGTAGGATTTTATTTATTGACTTGTCTATTTGCTTGTTTATTCAAAGCCAGGATTTCACTATGTGGCCAAGGCTGCCCTCAAATTCTGACCTCAAGTGATACTCCTGCTTCAGCCAGCTGAGTAAGCTAGGAGCACACGTGCCCTGACTTTTCCACCATTGAACAGGCACTAGAGAGAGGACTCAGTGGTAAAAGTATGTACTGAGCTCGCCGGGCGGTGGTGGCGCACGCCTTTAATCCCAGCACTCGGGAGGCAGAGGCAGGCGGATCTTTGTGAGTTCGAGACCAGCCTGGTCTACAAGAGCTAGTTCCAGCGCAGGCTCCAAAACCACAGAGAAACCCTGTCTCGAAAAAAACAAAAAAAAGAAAAGAAAAAAAAAAGTATGTACTGAGCTTGCAGAGGACCTCAGCCCACATCAGGGGTCTTCTGACTGCTATAACGGCAGCTCCAGGAGCCCCGATGCCCTCTTCTGCCCTCCCTGATCTCCCACTCAGACATACATATGCATATATAATTAAACAATAAAAACGAGAGGCCTGAGAGATGGCTCAGCAGTTAAGAGCACTTGCTGCCCTTGTAGAGGACCTTGGGTTTGGTTCCCATTATCCACATAGCTGCCCACAACCCTCCATAAATCCAGTTCTAGGGGATCTGACACCCATTTTCTGACCTATTCAGGCACCAGGCACACACCTAGTACACACACACACACGCAGGCAAAACACTCATACACATAAAAATAAAAGTAAATAAATAAAAATTAAGTAGATAAAATAAAAAATGAGGTGACATTCATTGGGATAACTTACCAAAACAATAACAAGACAAAACAAAAAGCCCACAAACGTAAGAAAGGATGTAGAGAAGTTGGAACCTGTTTACATGGGGTGTGGGAATGTAAAGTGAAATAGCCACTGTGGGAAACCGCAGGCTGGGGACCCAGATCAGTCTAGAGTCGCCAAAATCTGCCAGCGAGTGACTGGAATGTGACCCAGCGATAGAGCTCCTGCCTAGAATCTTCCAGTTAGGGATGGGGTCACAGGCCCAGAAGAGAGCACTTGCCTAGCATACTTAAGGCCTTGGTCCCATCCCAAGCCCAACAAACATAAAAAGGGAAATTAGCAATAACCACGTGACCTAAGAGTTTAGTTTCTGTGTTCATCAAAGAACTGAACAAGGGTCTGAGGTGTTAGACACCTGTTTGTGGCGTTTTTCAAAATGACAAGAAGGGAGAAGCCATGTCCATGGGTGGACAGGCACACTGTGTTTTATGAAAACAGAAGTGGTGGACTAGGATTCAGTCTCAAAAGCAAGGAGACCATGTGCCATACCACAGCATGAATAAACACTGAGGGCCATGGGGAGTGTCAGGCCCTCGGAGACAGGAAGTAGGATGGCGGGTGCTAGAGTAGAGCATGTTTACTAGGGAAAGATGCTTATGTCTCCTGAGCTGAAATGAGGGAGATGAACTGATGGGCACAGCAGTAGGTGAGGACCGAGGTTGTGTGCAGTGCTTGCCTAGTATGTGTGGCGCCCTTAGTCTGAGTCCCAGCACTAGATAAACCAAGTGTAGGAGCACACGCCTGCAATCCTAGCAGACTTGGAAGTAGAGACAGGGCAATGAAAAATCATAACCATCCTAAAAATGTATCCAAGGCTAGCCTGAGCTACACAAGACTGTCTCAAACAAACCAACCAAACACATATCTGGTGTGGCCATACAAGCCTCCCAGAATTTAGGAGATAGAAGCAGGAAGAGCAAAAGTTCAGGGCCAGCCTGGGCTACATGGAACACTATCTCAAAAAACATAAAACAAAAATGAGGACTGACATGGTCGTGCATGCCTGTAACCCTAACACCTGGGACACTAAGGTGGGAGGATTCATGGCAGTCTGGGTTTCAGAGTAAGTTCTAGGCTAGCCTGGTCTTTGGGGTAAAAGTCTATCACAGAACCAAAAGGTAAACACCCAAAAATGAACAACCCCTTCTCCCCAACCCACAATCTGAATTAAAGGCTTTACTGTGAAAGACAAGCTCTCAGGGCATTGAGGCAAGGCCTTTAGAAAGACACTGACAGGATTGCGGAGCAAGCACCCCCTTTCCTGCTGCCCTCTCCTGGTTTCAGCCGAGGTCAGCACCGTGCTCAAGCTGGACAATGCAGTGGTGGGACAGACAGCCTGGAAGCCATGCGGCCCCAATGCCTGGGACCAGAGCTTTACCCTGGAACTGGAGAGGGTGAGCTGAGCTGGGGGACAATGGGATTAGAGGAACAGGAGTTTGGGCTTCACCCGAGATGATGGATGTCCCCATTCTTCTTCCTTGAGGCACGGGAGCTGGAGTTGGCTGTGTTCTGGAGGGACCAGAGGGGCCTGTGTGCGCTCAAATTTCTGAAGTTGGAGGACTTCTTGGACAACGAGAGGCATGAGGTTCAGCTGGACATGGAACCCCAGGGGTGCCTGGTGGCTGAGGTACAGCTTGCTCCCTGACTTCTGACCCCAAGATGTGTCTTGCCTCCTTGCTCCGATTGTCCTGTATGAGGAGATTAATTTCAGATGGTTCTGAGTGTTCATGGGAAGTCAGGCTTCTGAGAGCAGGGAATAATGCCAGGAGCAGCACCGCTCACGTAAGGAAGGCTCAGCGATAATGGACCACATATGAGATGTGTTCCCAGAAGACTGTGCCTCAGCAGATTACATGCTGATGTGGAGACGGGGCTCAGTGGGGGAATGCTTGCCTAGCATGCACAAAGCCCTGGGCCCCATTTCTAATTCCAGATAAAACTAGATATGGGCACTGGAGAGATGGCTCAGCAGTTAAGAGCACTAACTCTTCTTCCAGAAGACCCAAGTTTGATTATCAGCACCTAAATGGCTACTCACAGCTATCTGTAACTCCAGTTATAGGGGTTCTGACACCCTCTTCTGGCCTCCTTGCTTACTAGGTACACATGTAGTACACAGACATACTTGCAGGCAAAACACTCATATGTTAAACAAACAATAAAACTAAGTGTCACCTCAAGACACATGATGAGCAGGAGGCCAGGGATATAAAAAAACTTGCCAAAATCCAAAACGAAAGCCAGGTAGTGGTACACACCTTTAATCCCAGCATTCTGGAAGCAGAGGCAGGTGAATCTCTGAGTTTGAGGCAGTCTGGTATACTGAGCAAGTTCCAGGACAGCCAGAGCGACACAAAGAAATCCTGCCTTGAAAAACCAAGGAAGAGAGAGAGAGAGAGAGAGACTGACTCTACCTTAAAAACAAAACAGTTGGATATGGTGGTGCACACCTTCAATCCCAGCACTCTGGAAACAGAGGCAGGCAGATCTGAGTTTGAAGCCAGCTTGATCTGTGTAGTGTGTCTACATAAAGGGACCCTGTCTGAAAAACAAATCAAGGGGCTGGAGAGATGGCTCAGTGGTTAAGAGCACTGACTGCTCTTCCAGAGGACCCGGGTTCAAATCCCAGCACCACATGGCAGCTCACAACTATCTGAAGATCCAGTTCCAGGGGATCAGACAATTCACACCAAAGCACACAAAATAAAAGTTGAATAAACCATAAAAACATTTTTAAAAAAGAAAAAAGAAAAATCAAGCCCCAAACCCCTATTTTCTGCCACTTCAGCCTGGGCTACATAGTGAGTTCTGTCTCAAAGAACCAAACTCTATGGTGAGCCTAGTGTGGAGCACGAGGCTTGTGTGTTCAAAGCTCTGGCTTCCGTCCCCAGCACCACAAAACAGCGGCAACAACTAACTCAGGTAGAGGCAGGATGCTGCTGGTGGCCGAAAAGCAAGTGAGGGCTGCACAGAACTCTCTGGAGCTCTGTTTTCACTGAGCGCACCATGCTGAGTTCCTCTGTGGATAGAATGTTCTCTCTGAAGTGTGGCTAGAGTAACTGGAAACCAAAGTTTTTACCTCACTGAAGTTTTGAGTAATTTAAATTTTGATCTCCACACATAGCACCTATCCAGAATTCAATAACTATAATGTGTTGGAGTTGGGAATACTAAACTAAATCATTATGGTTCCCTCATGGGTGGCTATGCCACCTTCCGAATAGAGCCACAGGTTTGTGACTAAATCTTCAATACACAAGGCTCCTGGGGACACGGCTGACCCTAGCAGCAATGCTAGAAGACGCCCGTGTGGCCAGCGGCGACCACACTCAGGAGTCAAGTCAGTAGGCGATGTGACACAGGTCCCTGGACTTGGGCCAGTCTTGTTGGTCCACGGGAGGGTCTGATTGCTTGCTTCCTCCATTTCTAAGCTGGAAGCCTGTTATGGTTTGAACATGGATCTTCCTGTCTTACGTACTTTTCCTGTGGCCGTGGTAAAATGCCCTCACAGAAGCAGTTTCGGGAAGAGGGGGTTTCTTTTGGCTCCTCGTCTATCATGGTGGGGAAGTCAGGACAGCAGGAGCTGTACGTGGCTGTCACAGTGGTAGGGAGTGAAGTCAGGAAGCAGGGGGCTGATATTAACTATTACAACCCCATAGAGGACTTACAAGTTTGAACACTTGCTCCCCAGCTGCTGGCCATTTTGAGAGATTATAGAACCTTTAGGAAGTGTGTCACTAGGGGACAGACCATGAGGACTGTAGTTCGGCCCTTCTTCCTGCTAGCTTTCTGCCTCCTGGTCCTCTGAGAAGTAACTGCTTTAGTCTTCTGCCATTGTGGACCCCACTGCCTGAGCTGCCATGTCTTCCTTCCGTGATGGACTATGTTCTCTAAACTGTGCACCAGAATAGACTTCCCCTCCAGTGGCTTCCGTCAGAGGAGAAAATCAGTGCAGTACTTCCGAAGGCCAACAGGGGGTGGTGTTGCTCCTCCATAGTCATCTGCTCCTGTTGCTTGACAAAATACCCAAGAGAAATAAACTTAGAGGAAGCAGATTTCTTTGGGTTCGTGGTTTCTGATCATAGCCATTTCACCCCCTTTGCTACTAAGCATGACATGGAATAGAGCTGCTCTCATGCTGACAGGAAGACAGAGGGACGAGTAAGGTCTGGTAGTGATGTCATCTTTCCTTTTCCCCACAGTCCACCAGGCTCTGAACCCATCAGTAGATGAATCCAGAAGGGAGGTCACTGCGCTGTGCATAGTCACTGCCAAAGGTTCAGCTTTACACATGGCTGCTAGAGTCAAGCCACTTGCCCTCAGAGAGGCCTAGTGCCCATACTTAAGGTGATGAGTACCTGTGCTCCTGAGACCACTGCAGCTGAGCATGTATGTCCCCACAGGTCACCTTTCGCAACCCCATCATCGAGCGGATCCCTAGGCTACAACGGCAGAAAAAAATCTTCTCCAAACAGCAAGGTATGAAGTGGCCCAAGTGAGCCGAATTGGATAGCTGGGGAACTTCAAGACATCACGGGTAGTGATCCTAGCCTTGCTATCCTAGGAAAGGCATTTCAGCGTGCCAGACAGATGAACATTGATGTGGCAACTTGGGTGAGGCTCCTCCGGAGACTCATCCCTAATTCTGTCACCATGGGCACCTTCAGTCCCAACGCATCTCCAGGTTCTGAGGTTCGGAACACTGGGTAAGGAAGGAGGATGGCACCAGTCTCACCTCTCCTTTGTTTCCAAGGTACTAGGTCCCCAACTCATCTTCCTCCCTCTCCTGCAGAGATATATCCATGGAGAAGTTGAACCTCGGTGCTGACTCAGACAGCTCGTCCCAGAAGAGCCCACCAGAGATGCCCCCCGCCTTATGCAGCCTGGTGAGTGCCCACCTCCTCTAGGCAGGGCAGCCCAGGGAACCTGCTGCTCTTTCTGAAACCTCCAGGAACTAGCCAGGGATCGCACAGCAGAACCAGCTTTTTGTTTGTTTTTGTTCTATATAGTTTAGACTTTGAACTCTTGAACTCCTGATTCTCCTGCCTCTGTCCCCTGAGTGCTAGGATTCCCAGGCCTGGTCTCTAGGTTGCCAATGGTAAAATCCAGGGCTTTCTGCATGCTACACAGATACTCTGCCAACTGAACAATATCCTAGGACCTCAACTGTTTTCTATCATAGCTTAAAAACATCAGCTGGGAAGCTGGGCAGAGTGGTGCCAGCATACCATCCCAACAAGGGGTGGGTGAGGCAGGGGCATCACCACAAGCTGGAGTCCAGCCTAGACTGTGTAGTAAGTTCTAAGCCGGCTTGGGCTACACACCCATACCCTGTCTCAAGACCAAAACTAAGGGTCACGTGAGCTTGGGGGCTAGAGATCTGCTCTCCAGAAGAGCTCTTGAGTAGTGTGCTTGCAGCTCTGGGTTCCATCTCCAGCCTGGAAAAGAAAAGAAAAGAAAAGAAAGAAACATAAACCGTGAGCTGGTGAGAAGAGGGCAGAAAAGGTGCCCATTCGTGAGCCCTGCTCTGGGAAGCAGAGGTGGGGTTCGGGAATGCAGGTCATCCTCAGCTAGGTAACAAGTTTTTTTTTGTTTTGTTTTGTTTTTGTGGGCGGGGAGCATTTTTTCTTTTTGAGATTATAATATAGCAGTTCCCTCTTCTCTTTTATCCCTTTAAATCCTTCTGTAGACCCCTTCTTGCTTTCTTTCAAATTCATGACCTCTTTTTTTCATTAATTGCTGTTGCATGCATATACAATATGTGTGAATATTTATATGTTCCTAAATACAATCTGCTCATCCTTGATAATGTCAAATATTTGTGCTTTCAAGGCTGACCATTTGATAATGGATAATCAGTGTGCTTTTCCCAGGGAAAGACTTATTTATCTTACTCTAAGCATACCTTAGTTGCCTGTAGCTCTTTGAGTAGAGTTGAGGCCTTGTGGCCTTTTCTCCCATCCTCTTTGGCATGCCTATTGTTTTCCTTGTTCAGCTCATGCCTAGACAGTCAAGCCGTCAAGAATTTACAGGCATAGCTTCTGCCACCTGAAGCAGATAGCCCACGGCAAACTTCCTGATCCTTTGACTCTTAGAGTCATTCCACCGCCCCTCCCTTCCCTTCCACAGAGTTTCCTGAGTCTTGGGTGCGGGAGTGTTTTATAGAGGTGTCCACCGGGACTGGACTCCACACTTCTGCATTCTGATTGATTATGGTTTCTGTAGTGCTCTCCCATCCATAGCAAAGAGAGGTTTCCTTCATGAGAGGTGAGGACTACTTACCTGTGGGTGTAACGACAAATATTTAGAATATAGTTAGGGACTGTGCTGGCCCAGTACAATCGTGGCTTCACTAGCCCTGGGTAGTTGGCTGGGTCTCCAGTACCTGGCATATTTTGTTGAGTGTTCTTAAGTCCAATTACAGAGCTGTTGGTCTAAAACATGAGGGAAAACAAATCAATTTTTATCAAAGGCAGATTTTGTTGCTCTCTTGATGAGAGTTACCAAACAGTGGGAGTGCAGCTGTCATGAACTTGCTCTAGTTCTGTGGTCATGGTGTTTTTGTAGAGTCAAGGAGCTGACTCAGCTCTATGAGCCTGTTGAGTGCTGCATGGGAGAGTAGCGGACAGACCCCAGGACTTTCCTATTGATCACCGTGGCAGGGATGTCATGGACAGGACTCCTGTGGGTCACCAGATGCTCCTTTTCTTTTTCCCTTGTCTTAGTTAGGGTTCTATTGCTGTGAGGAGACACCATGACCATGGCAACTCCTATAAAGGAAGACATTTCATTGGGGTGACTCACTTACAGTTCAGAGGTTTAGTCCATTACCATCATGGTGGGACATGGAGGCGTGCAGGCAGACATGATACAGAGAAGTACCTGAGAGTCCTACATCTTGCAGGCAACAGGAAGTGGTGTGAGTGTTACACTGATTGAAACTTGAGCAAATGATTCCTTAAAGCCCCTCCCCTCAGTGACCCACTTCAACAAGGCCACGCCTCCTAACAGTGCTACTCCCTTTGGGGGACATTTTCTTTCAAACAGCCACATTCCCTCCAACCATTTCTGGCTTTGATAGGCTATATATCCATAGGCTGGCCCACCAGCACTCAGCATTTATCTATTTTCCTCTTATATTCATCTGTTTGTTTGTTTATTTATTTTGGATTTGTGAAGACAAGATTTCTCTTTTAGCCCTAGCTGTCCTTGAACTCACTATGAGACCAGGCTGGCCTTGGACTCACAGATATTGCCTTCTCTCTCCTGAGTGCTGGGATTAAAAGTGTGTGCCACCATGCCTGGCTTCTTTTTAAAGTTTTTAACCTTTCTATTTATTTTGTGTGAACATGTGGGCACTCATATGGAGGTCAGAGGAACAACTTAGAGAATGCAATTCTCTCCTCCACCTTGTGGGGCCCAGGACTCAAATTCAAGTCAGACTTGGCGACAGGTGCCTTACCCACAGTGTTACGTTGTTGGCCCAGTCCCCTTTTCTTTTTGTATCCTGCTGCTTCAGCCTCCTGAATGCTAAGATCATGTCCCACCGCACCTGACTGTAGTACCTACTTGTCCCCTTTTTCCATTTGGAAAAGGGAATGGAACCCGGGGTCTCACATAAGCTGCACCCTCGGGTCCTGATTCTCTCTCAATATATGTGTTTGTATGTTGTTCTTTTGGTGGTGCACACGTGTTATGCCTCACAAGTGTGGGGGTCAGAGGACAACTTGTAGGAGTTGATTCTGTCCTTTTACTATGTGGGTCTTGGGATCAAGTCACTAGGCTTGGTACAGTAAGCACCTTCCCTTATCTGAGCCATTTAGAAGGCTGCCCCAGGCCTGATTCTTTTCAGTCAAATGTTCATGTGGCATGGCTAGGCTGGGATGGAGCTCTGTAGTAGAGCATGCACCTCACAGGTGTGAGGTCCTGCATTCCATGCCCAGTCCAAATCCATCAGTCCATCAGTCTGTCCAGGCTGAAACCAGTAAATATGAAGTATACTGGGAGGAAAATGGAGCAGAGATGGACAGGGGCTCTGTATCAGGAGTCATCTGATGCCTGCACAGGTAATCTAAGTAAAGGGTTATAGAGGAGGGAGACCTGGGCCTGGGGACGCAAGCCTGGGGTCCATGGTACCCAGCAGGCTGAGACAGAAGGATCACAAGTCCAAGAGATAGCTTGGGTGAGAACCTGCTCAAAGAAATAAGTAGTGTCAGGGGTACCATGTGCAACCATGTATAGGAACTAGGTTCTTCCCTAGTCCTACAAAAACATCATGTAAATGTGAAGGCAAAGTAATCTAAGAAGGAAAAGGTTCTTGGGAGGGTGTCTGAGTCAGGCATGGGGAGGGGAGGGAGTAGCTCGGGCCCTGTTGGCTCTTAGGGATAACTCTGATTTGTGGCTACCATGACCTCTGTACTACAGAGTTCTCCAACCCATGAATCCACCACCTCTCCAGAGCTGCCTTCAGAGACCCAGGAGACCCCAGGCCCTGGCCTGTGCAGGTGATACCCCTCCCTACCCACCCCCTGCATTCCTGCCTACTCTCTGAGTTCACGAGCTCCCTTCTTTCTCCACAGCCCCCTGAGAAAGTCACCCCTGATGCTTGAGGATTTCAAGTTTTTGGCAGTGCTGGGCCGGGGTCATTTTGGGAAGGTGAGGCAGGGGAAGGACTTATGGGCTTAGAGCTCTTCCTCCAAGGGCCCCAGGTGTCCATTAAGGCTCCTCTGCCCACTGTGTTCCAGGTGCTGCTGTCTGAATTCCGCTCTAGTGGGGAGCTCTTTGCCATCAAAGCCTTGAAGAAAGGTGACATAGTAGCCCGAGACGAGGTGGAGAGGTGAGGCCCTATCCTGGCCCTTGAGGATTTCACTCTTGAGCCTTTCAGTGAGAGACTCATGGTACTAGAACTTACAACCATCTTACCTAAGACTTAGAAACTAGTTACTGAGACTCACTGTGCCCCTTCTCCCCTTCCAGAGTGAATGCTGCTATTGTCTCCCACTCTGATCATGGGTTAACAGTCTGCCAGAGGTCACACTGTAGGCAGGAGGTTCAGGACTAAACTGTAGGGATGTGGGACTGCCTTAGTTTTGGGGTCAGGGTCCCAGGTAAGATGCCTCTGTCACCTGTGCTTCCGGATGCTAGGAAAAGCTGGCCTCCCTTCAGAGTTCAGCCTCCTGATCTACCCATCAAATATGCATGGAAATGCCTTCCGCATAGTGTTGTCTGGTGGATCAAGGAAGAAGGTCTATTTAAAGTGTTCTTCATGGTCCTTGACCCTTTAAAGGCATCAGGCTGTCCTGAGACTTCCCAGCCACCTTTGGAATAACCAGGAACCTGATCCAAAGTTTAAATGAGTAAGAGGGATTTATTTACTGATCTGGAGAGAAGCCGTCATGTCTGCCTTAAGGCGCTGTGCACAGGTGCTTGGTGACGTTTCTGGTTGTGTGCTCCTTTGTGGGCTGTGCTTGTGGTCCTCTCCCAGAGACTGAAGCTTTTCCACACCAAAGTTCAGACCCGGTTCCTCCACCTGCTTTAGTCCTTACATGGGGTGCTGTCCCTAATCCAGTCCCCAGCATGCACTTGGACTGCTCTGATTAGCCTGAACCTGTGCCCTTTCCTGCTTCCCAAGACAATGCCTAGACCGTGGGGCGTGTAGCAGCCACGGCTGCCCAAACGGAGAGGGAATAATCCAGTTGCCCAAAGTCGCACAGTAAAGCAGGCTCTCAACAGATACCTGTTGTGAGCGCCAGAGGGCATGGGCGTAGGTCAGGGAGTAGCTGGGCCCTCTGACTTCTGCCTCCTGCCTAGCTTGATGTGTGAGAAGCGGATTTTGGCGGCCGTGACCAGGGCAGGACATCCCTTCCTGGTGAACCTTTTCGGCTGTTTCCAGACCCCAGAGCACGTGTGCTTTGTGATGGAGTACTCAGCGGGTGGAGACCTGATGCTGCACATCCATAGTGATGTGTTCTCCGAGCCTCGGGCTGTGTGAGTCTTTAACTCCAGCACCGGTCTTCTTTCCTGCCCAGCATTGGAGGCCCCACCCCTCCTCCCTACCTCCCCCCCCCCCCCCGCTACCCTGAGGCCTGACTCCCACAGAGCTTTGGGACCCCAGGGGTTAGGGACTCTGGCAGCAGTGGAGCCAGTGTGAACTTGTGCGTCTCTGCAGCTTCTATTCCGCCTGTGTGGTGCTGGGGCTGCAGTTCCTCCATGAACACAAGATTGTCTACAGGTGTGTACATGAGAGCATGTTCTGCCCATAGACTGGACATGCTCAAGCTCTGTACAAAGCCCCCACTCCCAATCACCCCTCTTTACATCCCCTGACACCCCCATTCCCCAGGGACCTGAAGCTGGACAATTTGCTCCTGGACACTGAGGGCTACGTCAAGATCGCAGACTTTGGCCTCTGCAAGGAGGGTGAGGGGCTGCAGTCCTGGGATGAGAGGAGTAGGGGGGGGCTACCTTCTGGTAAGGCTGGACGTAGGTGGTCAGGTGACATTTTCTTCTCTATGGGCTTTGCTTGCAGGCACATGCTCACCTAAGAGCTTCAGGGTAGTTTACCAGCTTTAGCCCCTCCTCCCCGGGTCACCCTATACTGATTAGGGGTAGGGCTGGCTATTTGGACTGTCTCATGCTCTACTTCCCCTAGCCACTGGTGGCTCACATGGCCTTGCTTTCCACCCCACCCAGGGATGGGCTATGGAGACCGGACCAGCACATTTTGTGGAACCCCAGAGTTCCTGGCACCCGAAGTGCTGACAGACACATCCTACACGCGAGCGGTGGACTGGTGGGGACTGGGCGTGTTGCTCTATGAGATGCTGGTTGGTGAGGTGAGGCCTAGGCATGTAGAGAACATGCATGTGCCCCGGCATGGGATGGAATCTGCTCCTGCTATGTGTTAGCTTTGCCTCTCTGATCAGTTTCTGTAACTAAAACGAGATACTTACCCTCTGTAAGCCAGCTCTAGGGCACCCCTAGGGGGAGGGCCTCTGGGTAGTACTGGGTGAGCTGGACTGGCTAAAAGTGGGGTCTTATTCAACCTGACTCTCTCTGCCCTCCAGTCTCCGTTCCCTGGGGACGACGAGGAGGAGGTTTTTGACAGTATTGTCAACGATGAGGTTCGTTATCCCCGCTTCCTGTCAGCAGAGGCCATTGGCATCATGAGAAGGGTAAGCACACCCCCTACCACAAAGGGCGAGGTGGGCAGAAAGGGGTTCTGAGGCACAGGAATCAGATACACATTGACATGTGCCTCGTCTCACAGCTGCTGCGGAGGAACCCAGAGCGGAGGTTGGGAGCCACTGAGCAGGACGCAGAAGATGTGAAAAAACAGCCTTTTTTCAGGGTGAGCAGACTCCTTCCTCATCCTGTCAGTCACCCCAAGGACCTGGATGTTTCTCCCAGTTCATTCCCACCCCAAATCTAGTTGCTCCATCTCAAGAGTTTTATTGCCCCCACAAGGCCGCCATGATTCCTCTCAAATGTTACCTCCTTTTGTCTGCACCCCTCATTCCCCCTCCTTACTCCTACTGCTAATCCAGGCCCATGTCATTACAGGGCTAACCTGAGCTACCCCAGACTCCCTTGATTGATCTGAGCTCTAGTCCCTCTGCACCTTGTCTACTTCCTGCTGGTCTCCAGACTTCCCCACATCCTCCATCATGACTCTCTGTCCCCCTCTCCACAGACGCTGGGCTGGGATGTCCTGCTGGCTCGTCGCCTGCCTCCACCCTTCGTGCCTACACTTTCGGGGCGCACAGACGTCAGCAACTTCGATGAGGAGTTCACTGGGGAAGCGCCCACGCTGAGCCCACCCCGGGATGCGCGGCCCCTCACAGCTGCAGAGCAGGCTGCCTTCCGGGATTTCGACTTTGTGGCAGAAGGCTACTAGCCCCAAGCCTCTGCCTTGCCCAAGAGTTCTTGGTTTTAAAAAGGCCTTTGGGGTTTACCCCATACATGCATTTTCAGCCTCTGTGTGCAATCTGGGGTGGAGTGTGCTTGGAGCAGGTGACGGAGGCAGGCAGACTCAGGGGGGCAGAACTGTGCTAGGGCTCAATTGAAAGGTCAAGCTGGGAACATGCATTAGTGGGGGGTGAGGACGGTGCTTAGGGCTGTGTTGGAGAACGTTAGGGTTTTAAGGCTGTAGTGGGTACAGGGTTAGGACAAAGACCAAAATGAGGAGAATGCTTGGTAGCAAGGCCGTGGCAGAGACAGGAAGTGGATCAAAAACCTCGCTGCGTTTGTGGGGATCTCTGATCTCAGAACTAAGGATTCGGTGTACTGCACATGCTTTTGGAGCTGCTGACCCCACCTCTGATATTTGGAACATCCTAATGTGTCTGCGCCACCACGTGGCCAACGTTAGAATTGTACTTGTCTGGGCGGAGCCTCTTTCACCAATGTGCGTTCACAGTGTGTGTTGCCGCCACACAGGACATATTGCCCAAGTTAGTGTTTGAGGCTCTCTACACCCTTGAGCCCTGCCTAGTGGTTTGGCTTAGTTTCTGGGCACACTCAGAGATGGCTGAAGCCACTGTGCCGGGAGCTACGCAGTGAACTGGCCTCCCAGGTACCCTTGGTTAGGCCCAGCTCTGTTGGGCCATCCTTAGCACCAGCCCTCAGGGGCAGGAGACGAAGCAGTTGACGCAGCACGGCTTGGCGCAGCAGGATGTACACCCACGGATCCAGGATCTGGTTCCACGACGCGAGACGTACAGCCAGAAACAGCGGCCTTTGCAGGGAGCTAGAGTTCCAGCCCCCGATGGCCAACATCACCAACACCTGCGAGAAAAGCTGGCATGAGCAGGTGTGAGAGAAGGGGCGCGGCGGGCTATGCAGGGCAAATACTGTGTGGGAAGGAGAGTGACTGAGCAAAGGTCGTCAGTGAGTGCCGAGTCTAGCTAGAGAAGACCCATTTTGCTAGCACACAGGACAAAAGAAAGGTTAAAAAAAAAAAAAAAAGCTGGGGAGAGCCAGGCGGTGGTGGCGCACGTCTTTAATCCCAGCACTCAGGAGGCAGAGCTTTAATCCCAGCACTCAGGAGGCAGAGGCAGGCGGATCTCTGAGTTTGAGGCCAGACTGGTCTACAAGAGATAGTTCCAGGACAGGCTTCAAAGCTACAGAGAAACCTTGTTTCGAAAAACCAAAATAAAATTAAATTAAAAGATGGGGAGGAAGAAGGCTAGAAATGAATGAAGCTGAGGGACGAACTAATAAGCTTGAGTGGATCGGAGTAAGATTCAAAGAAGGCAAAGATAGAGCAGAGGGATAAGACAGGGACAGCAGAGGGATAAAGCTTTTTGTGCAGGCAGGGTGATAAGGGGGCGGAGCCCAGGAGGGGGAAGGAAGGAGTATGGTTGGAGGAGCAGCTGCCCCTCACCAGCAGGGGGCTCCAGCAGATGCTTGACACCACCATGATGCCCACGAGCTGGCCCACCATCTCCACGTCGTGCGCGCGAACCCTGCGAACCGAGCTGCCGCCCCGGGAGCTACGGAGGGTGGCGGAGGCTGAAGCGATGGATGAGGCAGACGAGGTGGAGGCCAAGTGTGGTCCACGGGACCCCCAGCGCCGGCGATCTTGGGAGCGCAGGCGATCATCGGAGCCTGTGGTCTCACGGAGACGTCGAGAGCGGCGACGCCTCCAGCGGGCTCGCAGGAGCGCCAGGCCGCTGAGCGTATTGCACACGAGTGCCGCAAGAAGCGCTGCCAGGCCAAGGCCGGCGAAGAGGCCAGCAAGCAATGCCTGGCGCCAACCTCCACGAGGCCCAAGACTAATGAAACACCAGGTACCAGGGTACTGCAGCTCGTAGTTACCCACGTGTGCTAGCGGCAGCAGCGCCACTGCCAAAGCCATGGCGGCCAGCACGGCTAGTGCCAGGCGTGCGTGGGCCACCGACATGCGCGCCGCATGGAGCAGCGGCTGCGTGACACCCACGCAGCGCTCCACGGCCATGCCGCAGCCAAGCAAGAGTGGGCACAGGCCGAAGAAGACCATGCAGCCGCCCAAGAAATGACAGGCCCCGCCAGCAGGCGAACATCCTGCAGCGTACAGGCGAAGCACCAGCGCACCCGGGATCACATGGCCTGCCAGGTCAATGGCCAGCAGGCTAGCAACAAACAACAGAAAAGTGGCAGCTGAGCGGCGCCGCCGCAGACGACCTGCAGCTTGTGCCAGCAGCGCCAGCGCCAGCACGTTGGACACTGCACCCAGGGTCATGGAGAAGATAGGCAGCGCCGGTGATGTGCCGGGATCGCCAGGCAGCACCGTAGATGTGTTGGGGACCCTGGGTGTTGCACACGCTGTTGCCTCGTCCGCTAGGCTCACGTTAAGCCCACAAGGGCTCATATCAGTGGCCAAGAGGGCTAGGTAGATAAGAGGAGGACACAGTGAGGCTAGGGTCCCACCACCAGGATCCATGTAACAATGTGGGCTCTTGTGCCTAGGGCAATTCCACATGACCCTGGTTGCGCCATTTCAGATCCCTCTTTATCTGTCACTGTCCCATCCCTTGTGCCTGATCTCACTCTGCCCCTACCTAAGTCTACTGCTTCGGGGACTCGACTGATCTGGCAGACATTCTTCGTATCTTTCCTCATCTCTTCCCCCCCCCCCATCTTCTAGTGCACCAGATTCCTGGTTCATGGCCTCATGGAATAGACCCTGACTCACTTCTGACCCAACTCCAACCTTCACCATGTCTGCCCACCCTCCTCTCCTTTTTTGTAAGTCTCCTTGGCTGTCCCCGGAACTGGCTGTGTAGACTAGGCTGGCCTTAAAGAGATTCACCTGCCTGTGAGACCTGTGTCCTAGGATTCAAGACTCACACCACCACGTCCAGCTAGCTGTTGGTCTTTTCTTCCTTTGCCTTCCCTATCCCAACAGCCTGCTACTATAGCCCATCTCTTCCAGTGGCCATGTCCCTGTCTCCAGAGACACACTCTTTATCTCCAGTTTCATCTCTCTGGGAACAAGCCATTTCTATACTTAAAGACTCATTTCTGTGCCCCAAGGTCACAATGCCCTGTAGCCACATCTCTTGCCTCCATGTTCCTGTCCCCACAGACCCCTGCTTCTTCGGTGCTCTTGGACTCCATGGGCCCACCTTTTTCTAGAGTCCCATCTCTGTTGCCAGAGTCACACCTCTGTCTCCATGGCAATCTCTCAGCAGTCTGGCATTGCCCCATACAGATGCCCACCCCATACTCCTGTGAACCAGCCTCTGGCTTGTTCTTCATTCTCTAGTAGAGAGGGCTAAAGCGGACATGCAGACATAACGGATGGACAGCCAGCCTTGGGCTGAGAGCCATGAACACAGTGAGACCAGGATGGCCATAGCCCATCATTCAGTGCTCTCCTCTTCCCTGCTTACCGACCCTCAAGTCCCGGCTTCTTACCCAGTGCTGCTCAGGATGCAGGATCCCCATGGCCCGGAACCAGGCTCCTGCTGCCAGCGCCAGCTGCTCCCTGGCTCCCGGCAGGCCGCTCCCTCTTCCTGGGGCGGCTCCTCGGCTCCGTGCCGCCTCCACCCGCACCCCACTGGCCTCCAGGGGCTGCTCCACCCCATCCATGCATGTCTGCCCGCTGGGGCTGGGAGCCGTGAGTGGGTGAAACCTCTGCTGTTGGCAATGGTCAGGACCACTTGGGCTCAGTTTCTTCCCGCCAAGGACTGAGGTTCTCTGAATTGGTCTGGTCTCTGTGACCCCCTCCTCTCAGTGAGGCAGAAGCAACCCCCCCACACCCTCACCCGGGCCTCTTGCCTGCCTCATTAATAAAGTGGATAAAATCTAAACACTGGAAAATGTGAGCATCGCCTAGGGCAGGCTGGGAGGTCTACACACTTGCATGGGGGTGGGGGTGGGGTGGGGTGCTATCCCCATTGGGTTTAAGGGTTTGGGAACTAGCTGTGTGATGGGAACTAGCAATGTTGTCTGCCCTTAAGCCACTGAGGTTGTCACAGGGGGGATGTAGGTGAGCAGCCCGGACCAGGGCAACAGGAAGTCATTCTTGGAGAAAGGGAGGTGGCTAAATGGCTCACAGGAGTCAGGCTAGCATCAGCATCCTGATTTAGGGTGGGGTAAGCAATTCGTAGGGCACCTGAACCACATCCTGCACCCACAGTTACAGCTTCACTTTACATCTTGAGAAGCAGAACACGCAGTCACTGTCCGATCAGACATGATGGCAAATAAACACTGGATAGCTCCCACTATTGCTGACTTTAACATCCACTCCCTTAGTACCCCCCAAATACAGACCCCTTGGGACGGATGTTTGCCTACACCTTAGCACAGGGTATAAACCTCACTTGACACTGTAAGTCTGTTACAGTCCTAGGGCACACCTCCTGGAGACATTCCCCCACAAACCAATGCCCATGGGTACCCAGACCTTGCCCCCCTAAGTCACATAATCACATCTCTAGACACTCTAGGACTAGCTGTTTACCGATTCCCAAACAAGGATACACCCAAGACCTGGATACAGCTACATGACCACAGTCAACACCTCACAGCTCCCTGAAACTCAGAGGACCCAACCCTTATCCACAATGGTCCACAGCCCTGGTTCCACTCAACAAAGCCACACATTCCCAGCAGCTCCCATCAGAGACATCCAAGACCCCAGTGCAGGACCTGAGGCATAGTTCAGCGATAGAGCAGTCCTACTGTGTGTGAGGCCATGTTCCACCCTGACAGTGGCTGTCCGTAGGACTTGTGCATGTACAATGTCTGGTATCCAGAGTCCGCATCTCCTGCCTGGAGCCAGGCAGCCAGTCCTGCTCAGCCTTCTTGCAGTATCTCCACTGGGCTCACCCCCAAACATTCCTCCTGGGTGCTAGAGAGGGACCTCTGGCCTGGCTTCCCTCACTCTCTCCCTTCTCTTCAGGTCTGGCCAGGGTCCCACCCCACCCTTTCCTTGATCTTCCTAAATCCTAGGATGAAATGGACTGTCAAAACAAGCTTGGCAGGTTTATATCCCTGTGAAGCACTGGGCCATGGATGTCTGTGTCCAAAGTACAACCAGCCTCACCCAGGGTGCTGCAAGAGGGCAGCAGGCCTCGCTGCCTCCACAGACGTTTTAGCTGAAGTCTCCTCATACAGGGGGCATGGGAGGCCTTGGTGAGTGGGGGACCAGGTCTGAACCTCAAGAAAGCCAGAATCTCTACCATTGCCTGGAAGCTTGATGGCCTACAGCCAGGGGGAGGGGGCTGTGGGCCAGCCAACTCTTAATTCAATTTGGAATCCAGGAGATAGGTTTCAGCTGCTGCATTCTTTCCCTGGCCACCCCTTCTACCCCAAAGTCAAACAGTTCCCAGAGAGAGTCTGTATCCAAGCGAGTAAGTGAGGTACAGGGGCCCACTGCCTTGCCCACGCCTCCCTCCGGCACTGTCTAAAGAGATGATGAGGAGCCAGGGTTCACAGCAGTGTGCACTCAAAGGGGAGGTAACAGAATCCAACTTAGGGGCTCCTCTCAGGGAGCTGCCGAAAGGTAGCATTGCCTTTACTAGGAGGGTTGTGCCTCATTTCTGCAATTCTGTAGTCAAGAAACTAGGGAGAGTCAGGCATGGTGGCGCACACCTTTAATCCCAGCACCGGGAGGCAGATGCAGGCGGATCTCTGTGCGTTCAAGGCCAGTCTAGTCTACAGAGTGAGTTTCAGGACAGCCAGAGCCACATCATCAGACTCTGTCTTGAAAAACAAAGCAAAAAAGTAAAGTAGGGAAACTCAAAACAGAACTGAGGCCCAGGAAACAGGAAGGGGCAGTTTGCCAGCTGATAGTGGAAAGTGTTGGGGACAGAGGTGGTTGGTTGCCCAGTGTGCTCGTCCCTTCCCACACGCTTACTCTGCTGAGGTAGGTGGGGAACCCACCAGGGGGTGGCCGGAGACCCCAACCAGGCTGGGCACCATGGTGATTAGAGTGGGACCAGGACCACAGGCCACTTCTACCCCATGCCATCCCCAGGCTGCTGGGTTATATAGTGCCTAAGCTGGATGCTCAGGTCTTGGCTGTGGGACCCCTTCTGGAGGTCTCAGTCAGGTCAAGCCCAGGTTATCTCAAGGTCCAGGTTCAGTTCCAGTCTTAGTAGCGGCCAACCTTGGCATCCCCAATGGCCCCCCAGACATCAAAGACGAATTCGTCTGGAAATGCGAAGTCACCAAGCCGTTCATCCAGAGCCTCTGCCAGTTCATCTGGGTTCCTTTTGTCTTTTCCCAGCTCCACCATGGTGGCAGCTGTCAGGGAGGAAAGATGGACACAGATGGCATAAGGGACAGAAGGTGCAGGTTCAACTCAGCCTAGATGAGACCTGGAAGCCGGTTCCCACCTTCCAGGAATAGGTACCCCCACTCACCCAGTTCTGTGTCTCTGATCCCCATGTAGCTCTCTAGCAAGTCATCCACCTTCTCAATGGCTTTCTCCTCAAAGGCCGATGGCTGTGGAGGGGATAAGACAGCACAGTAGTGTCAACAGAACTGCTGTTATAGTGAATGTCTATGGTGCTGGGACAGTACCCAGGGCCCCACACATGAGCTGCACCCCCAGCTATTTTTTTACATTTATTTATTTTATGTGTAGGAGTATTTTGCCTGCATGTGTGTATATGTGTGCACCTGAGGCCAGACGAGGATACTGAATGCCCTGGAGCTGGAGTTAAGGGGTGGCTGTGAGCCACCCAATATGGATGCTTCGAACTGAACCTGGGTCCTCTTCAAGTGCAGCAAGTGCTCTAAACTGCTGAGCCATCTTTCCAGCCCCAACATTCAGATATTATTGTTCTTATTTTGAGACAAATTCTAAGTTGCCCAAACTGGTTTTGAACACTAAACTCTCAGATCTCAGCTTCCCAGGTATCTAGGATTACAGGTCCATGTCCACACATATTTCCTTTCTGGTGGTTTACGTCTGCATCACTAAGCTCCACTCTGACAGGAAGTTACTAGGACTCCTACTTTACAGTAGGAAAACCAAGTCTCACTTGCCCAAGGAAGGCCCCAAAGTTGGGAGGAGGCAGATTTAAGCAGAGGTGTCCAGAGTTCCTCAGGTAGTGAGAATGCTGTCACTGGCCCAAGGTGGCTCACTTACCAGATCCTCCACTGTGGCAGGACCCCGGGATCGGAGTCTGAGGGTTCCTCGGCCAGTGCCCAGTTGTGGGCCCAAGCCAGGGTGGCCACCCGCTGAACGCTGGCTGATCATATCTATGGGAATTTCAGCATACGGTCAGTACAGTACTCAGGCAGCTAGGCTTTATAGCCACCTCTCACTGTCTCCAAGTTCTGCAGGATCCTCGGGATATAGGGGCTGGATTCCAGGAAGACAGGACTTTGCATGAATGGAGAGGGGCAGCGGGGGTCAGGCATAAAAGAAGCTAGAAGAGAATTGAGGACAGTTTCTACTTCTATTTGAAGGGGAGGGGTGAATATAGGTCCCTGGACACCTCCCCATGACCAGGGGTGGGCATAACTACTGGGTCCCAGATCAGTCCTATCTACCCATACCAGGGGTGCCTCAGGCCCATTCCTGAGAGTTAAGTGAATCCAGGTAGAAATAGCAGCAGGGTATGGGAGTTGTGCAGGACAGCCAAGCCTCACTTCTCCAGGCTGAGTGGGCTGGCCAGGGTTGGGGGTACTTGGGTAGGCTAATAGCTCCTGGAAGTTGAGTGAGGGGGCAACTTCCTTCAGACTGGGCTGCCAGCCAGCACTCAGTTCTAGGGTAGGGTGGGGCAGGCTCCACTTTGCATTGTAGCTTGGGTGCCACCTGCTGGTGGTTCCCAGTACTACAAGCCATATTTCTGCCGTGTTCAAGGTCATCCCAGTGGGTGGTCCAAGGTTTGCTCACCAAAGGCTTTTCGAGGCTCTGTGAGTTTGAGGGTGAAGGTGCGGCCTCGGGGAAGTTCCTTGAGGAGCCTGGCAACTTCATAGTGCCGACAGCCCAGCAGGCTCTGCCCATTGATGGCTTCAATCATGTCACCCACGCTGATGAGCTGGATGTGGTCAATCACACTGCCTTCCTTGATGCGCTGTGAAGGGGCAGGTGTCAGCTCTGGAAGCTCCACTGAGGTCCCATTACAGACTCTGACCACTGACTAAGGGTGTGCCACCCACCCGGGCACCTTAATGAAGGCATAGCCAGCCCCGTTGTCGGTGATGGTGAGCCCCAGTGCCTCCTCAGACTTGAATACTTCCACTTCTTTGCGCTGCCCCTTAACGTGGGCAAAGATGAAGTCCTCCAGCCCGATCTGGCCTCCCAGGAGCTTGTCCATATCCACTTTATGGGTGTTGAGGGTGCAGAACATCACCTGCAGGGGTGGGGCAAGATGCTCATCCCCTCCTCCCTTGGTCCCCTTTCCTAACACTTGGGATAGGAGGGGAGTCCAGAGAAGATACCTATCCCAGGGAACAGTGACACACAGAGCCAGGGCAAGGTCTGCTAACTCATCAAGTGCTATGAGCAGGACTCCTGTCCTGGTAAGAACTCCGTGAACACTCAGTAAATGCTGAGGATGGATAAAGGAGTCCAGATTCCCACCTAGCCTTCCATCTGTCTCCATTTGTGCTCAGCCCCACTGCTGCCCTCCCTGTGGCTTCTCTGCTTCTGTCTTGGGGTCATGTCTCCAGTGAATCACAGAGAAATACAAACTGCTCCTGACCTCCAGTTCCCATTGTGCTCTGGGGCACAGGCCTCCTAATGCTTCGTAGAAACCCAGTTACCACCTGTGGCCACCAATCCTCCACAACCCACCAGGCTGCAGGCTACTCCAGACCTGAAGGGAAATCAGCATCCACACCCCCAAAACTTACTGGGGTACCAGTCTCTCAAGGCTAGACATGAACTAAGTATCCCGCTGCAGCCATGCTACCTAGATTCAGGGGTTGCTGGTGAGCGGATGGCATCAGCACCTGACCCCCAGTTCACAGGAATGCACAGCACACCCAGGCCTGTGGCCTGCTCTCAGGGGACCCTGGCCCCACTGTACCTCAGCAGCTGGTAGTCGGAAGGCCTCAGCAATCTTGCCATACAGCTCCTTGACATTGGTGAAGCCCTCGATGCGACCTGTGGGACTACCATGGGCCAGCTGGGTGTGGAATACAAGGCGAGGCCGGAGGGCAGCAGGAGGTGGGGGTAAGCCCATCTGAGACTCCCCTGCTCCGCTTCCACCAAGAGGCCCAGGCTCCCCGACTCCCAGTCCGCTCCGGCCTGGCTCTGCCTCTTCATTTTCCACCAGAGGTGGTGCCTTTTTCCGCCGCCCCAGTCCCAGTGGCATGAGCAGCCAGAAGTGGGGGCTCGGTCAGGAGACCTGCAGAAACAGTACTGGGCTTCAAGCTCTGAGTGACAGCCTTGGGTGGTGCCAACACCAGCCAACACTGCCCTGCTCTGCAGAGCAGATATCCTTAACTAGGGGCCTGGTACAGGCTGGGGAAGTGGGTTACCACTGAGCCTTACCCCAGCCCTGATGACACGACTCATAGCTCCTAGGCATAAGGTTCCAGGATACCTCCAGAATATTGTCCCCAGTACCCCCTCCAACCCTGTATAAAATTGTGTTGTATTTGCACTCTGCAGACTTGGTTAGTACTTGGCCACAGAGCTGCAGCCCCTCCCATACACAGGAATCAGTTCTAGACTTAAATCTATGAAAACTCTCGTTCCACTCTATTGCTTAAGGAGTAATAACAAAACATTCTGTCCATGTTCAGCACAGGTACAAGGCTCTTCCCGAATCAACCAATCCTCCCTTCCTCCTTCTGTGCTGGGGTTAGATTTCAGCCTTGTACATGTGTACCCAAGCTACATGCCCAGACCTGCTCCTTTTTATTTTCAAACATTTATCTCTTTGCTGCTCAGGCTATCATTGAACCTGCAATCTTCCTGCCTCAGCCTCTGGAGTAGCTGGGATGTAGCATATACCAGCACACCTGCCATGAGTGTGTTCCATCTAGTGGGTTTGATCTGGGCATCCAGAACAGAAGGGAAGATAAAGGGCTGGTTCTACCTGGATGCTGGGGTGCAGCACAGTGGTGGGTCACAGGCAGAGGAAGGCCCAGGTCTCTTCCCAGCAGCGGGTACCTATTACATCCCACACCACCTGCTGTGACCTCTACAGCCCTCCTGCAAGAGCTCCTTAAGGCATCCGGCTCTAGCTACACCCACTTAGATGCACGAGCACACCCCTCTGAGACAGGGTCTCACTCTATTCTCCAGGCTGGCCTAGAACCTACAACCTCCTGCCCTCAGCTTCTCAAGAGCTGGAAGATAGATGGACACCACATCTGGTTTCATTAAAGCTATGTACAAAAACTTCCTAGCCTTTGGCTGGGGAGATGGCTCAGTCAGCAAAGTGCTTCTGAGGACTGGAGTTTGAGCCTTAGAATTTACATAAAAACCAGATGTGATAACATGAGCCTGCGATGTCCTTGAGTCCCAGGCCAGTGAGAGACCCTGTCTCGGGCTGGAGAGATGGCTCAGAGGTTAAGAGCACTGGCTGCTCTTCCAAAGGTCCTGAGTTCAATTCCCAGCAACCACATGGTGGCTCACAACCATATGTGATGAGATCTGGTGCCCTCTTCCCTCTTCTGACCTGCAGACATCCACACAGACAGAATACTCTATACATAATAAATAAATAAATCCTTAGAAAAAAAAAAGAGAGAGACCCTGTCTCAAATATCAAGGTGGGAGACTGGCAAGATGGCGCGGTAGGCAAAAGCAGCTGCCATCAGGCCTGCAGAGCTGAGTTTGGTCCACGAACTCCCATCTATGTATGCACTGTGCCATGTGTACCTACACACATACATATGCACACACACAAATAGGCAAATGCAGTAACATAAAACACCCCAGTAGACAGCTCCTGAGGAATGACACCCGAGGCTGTCACACACATTTGCACCGGCAGACGTGTGACACACAGAGAAAACAAAACCCTTGAGTCTCTCCCTCAAAGCACACAGTGCATGGCTCCTGCCAAGTCTCTTGGGACAGGGCAGGCTGATGAGTTATAACAGGAAGTAGCACGTGACACACCCCCACAGAAACATTAATTACTGGAGCAATTCTCCCAAGCACTACAGCTCCTGACAGAGCAACCAGCAACAGCTGACACGGTGGTAATGTTACCATGCTGCATGGGTCTCCAGTGGCAGCAACTGCGGGGGTCTGGATGAGAATGCCCCCCACAAGCTCATATATATTTCAATGTATGGTCCCTAGTTGACAGACTGTTTTGAGAAAGATTAGGTGTGGCCTTGTGGAGAAATGTGGGCTTTGAGGTGTCAAACACCTGTGTCAGGCCCAGTGTCTCTTTCTCTCTGCTTGCTGCCTCTGAATAAGATTCAAGCTCTCACTGCTGTGCCAGCACCATGCCTGCCACAATGCCCATTGACTTGTCCTCTGAAACTGTTAGCAAGCCCTTAATTAATGCTTGCTTTTATGAGTTGCCTTGATTGTGGTGTCTCCCCACAGCAGCACAGCAGTGACTAAGACAGCACGGACGGACTCTCTGACATGGTGCAATGGAAATGCACCAAGACCAAAAAGCACCAGCCAGGCATGGGGGTGCAGTACGGATTCAGACTCGGGTACGACTGTCATGCACTTGAGAGCTTAGTGGGGAAAGCTCAGTGTAAGAAGGCTTAAGTTCAAATCCCCAGAACCCACGCAGCACTAGATGTGGTAATCCCAGCAGGCATACTTACAGTGAAAGCTGGAGACAAAATGTGGAGGTAATGAAATTCTGCCTCAAACAAGGTCAAAAGGAGGACTGACATGGGCTTGTCCTCTGACCTTCATATAGGTGCCAGGGTACGCATGTGCCTGTGTGTGTGTGCATGCATGTGTGCGCACACACACACATTCAGGTCAGGTCAGATTTGGTGGCAAGCACCTTTACCTGCTGAGTCATTAAACTGGCCACTTCCTTTGAGAAATACACTATTACTGCACACACACGCACATGTGGGAAGGTGAGTACTCAGAAGGCAGGTCAGTGGAGCTACAACTTCAAGGCCAATCTGCGCTTATAAAGTTCCAAGACAGCCACAGCTGCCTAGAGAAATTCTGTCTCACACCCACCTCAGCCCTGCCAAAAAAGTATGGGCTACCATGTTTCTGTGTTTTTTGTGTTCGCAGAGGTCAAAGGAAGCAGCCACATGGCATCCTCTGCCACTTTCCACCTATTCCTTTTGAGGCAGGGCTGTTTACTTTTCTTTGACTAGTCTGGCAGCCAGCAAGCCCCAGCTATGTTGTCCCGGGACCACAACTCGGGTCCTCACACCCGAGCAGCAGTACCTGTAACTGTCTCTCTAGCCCAGGACCATTTTTCTTTCTCCCTTCCCTCTCTCTTGCAAACAAACTTGTTTGGGGGTGGAACTTACTATATTCATGACTTATTTTATTCATTTTTATTTATTGATTTGATTGGTTTTTCTTTTTTCTGTTGGTTTTTCAAGACAGGGTTGTCTTGAAGCAACTGGCTCTGGCTGTCCTGGAACTCACTTCATAGACCGGGCTGACCTCAAACTCAGAGATCCACCTGCCTGCCTTCTCCGTGCTGGAATTAAAGGCGTGCTCCAGCACTGCCCAACTTTATTTTCTTGAGTCAGGGTCCAGATTAACCTTGAATTCGTGGTCCTCCTGCCTCAGTCTACAGTATCTTAGACTATCAGCATGTACCACCACGCTCAGCCGTTTTACTTTAACAAAGAGACCCCTGACTAGGCCCACCACATCCAGTTGTACGGCTGTTCACTATGCTGCAGACATAGTAGGTATTAATGTAGCAAAAGGGGTGAACCCCTGCCCACAGCTGCCTGCTGAGCTGTTGCCCTGCTGTGGTCTGTGTCTCTGGGAGAAGGCTATCTTTCTAGTTACTTACAAGTGGTACAATAAGCTGGCTGGAGCTGACCATCCCCTCCAGAACTTTGTGGTGCTGAAGCAGGGAGTGTGGCCCAGTGACAGTTTAGGAAGCTCCCCTCTCTGACCTCCCCCACACAAACATTTGGGACAAGAGTGTGCAGGCAGATGTGGACAGTGCAAAGGCCCTGAGGTATAGTTCACAAGCAGCACAACTCGGAATAATGTGACTGGAGGGGGAGGGAGGGAGACAACAAAGGCAGAGCCTTTCTTCTGGTAGTAGGAAGATGGGATGGAACCAGGCCTCAGCACACTAGGTAAATAACCACTGATCTTCACCCAGCCTGACTTCATTTTCCCTTAAGGGCGTCTGATTTGTGATCCCTCGAGAAGCTGCTTGGCCTTGACAACTATCCACAGTGACATTGCACCCCCCTTGCTGGGGCTCCTGTAGCCCAGGCTGCCCTCACGCTTGCTAGGTAGCCAATACGGACCTTGAAGTTGTGATCCTCTTGCCTCACCCTTCTGAGTGTGGGAACACAGGAGTACATCAGCACATCTGGCTCAGTTCATCTCATTATTTTGGGGCAGGGTCACACCAAGTGGCACAGGTTAGCCTTCAACTCCTGACCTTCTTTAGCTTCCCATGCCCTAGGGACTTCCTGTGTTCTGCAGATTTGCTCTTCTGAGGGGCAATGCAGGTACAAGGGAACCCAGTTGGCTGAACCACATCTTCCTGAGGGTTCCCTGCTCACTGTCATGCATTCTTCTGACCCCGCAGGCTCCATTCCCACCCCACTCACCTACACTACAGTTGCCTCTGCGTCTTCAGTCGTCCTTTAGCCTCCAGATTGCTGTCAAGACAGTAGCCAGAATGACCCTACAGACAGTCATGTCACTTCGTGCTCTGCTCTGCTTTCCCAGGAATCTCACTGTTCTCTATGACCCACAACCCATGTCATAGCTCCTTCCCTTCAGCCACTGAGGCCTCCTCCATGTGGCTCACAGTTAGCTGGAACTGTCTTAGGGCCTTTGCAATAGCTGCTCCCTCTGCTGTCCAGCACCCTCCCTTACGTCCTTCAGCTGGGAAAGGCATTTTATGTCTTTGTCCACTGTCTACTGAGGGGAGAGATCTGTGTGTCACTATTGGCATCCCTCAGTATGTGGGACAGAACAGCCACAGAAAATCATGTTGGATGAGTGAGGGCCCTGTGTGGCTGAGGGAGGAAAGGCAAGACTGGCCATCTCCCGGGAGAGCACAAGCCCCACATCACGACCCTCACCCTGTTCTGGGCAGTGCCTGGGCAGGGAGGCACCACTTGACTTCTCGCTGGAGGCTTGATTTTGCAAGTGGGAGGATCAATGGTGTCAAACACCTTTTTATAATGCTCAGTGCTCCTGACTGGCTTGTTAGTGGACTGCCTATTAGCTGTTCTGTTTGTTGACTTATTCTGTGTGTATGTAGGCATGTCATATTGTCAGCGTCTGTCAGAACGTGCCTGACTTACTTCTTTCCCTCCACCATGTGCACCCTGGAGGTCAAAGCCAGTACTTCAGGTTTGGAAGAAAGTGCCTTTACTCACTGAGCCAACCCACCCTCTTTAAGATTGTATTTTGCATTATTTGTATAGGTATGAGCCTGCATGAGGCTATGTACACCTGAGCGCAGGTGCCTGCAGAGGCAAAGGCACCAGATCCCCTAGGGATGGAGTTACAAGCAGTCCAACATGGATGCTGGGGACCAAACTCAGGTCCTGGAGACAAGCAGCACTTGCAGCTGGTGAGCCCTGTCTCCGGCCCTCACTGTGCTCCTTAGGCATGTGCTCACTCATGCCCATGGATTTGTGGGTGCATGTAGAGGTTAGAGGTCAACCTTGGGCATTGGTCTTCAAGTGCCATCACTTGGCTTAAAAAAAAATTTATTGGGGTTGAAGAGATGGCTTAACAGTTAGAGCACTGCCTACTCTTCACATAGCCGCTAACAACTGCCTCCAACTCAAGTACTAGAGAGGATCTGATATTCTCTTCTGTCCTGTGTGTGCAGACATGCATGCAGACAAAAACAAACACATAAAATAAAAGTTTTTAAAAATTGTTAGTCTGAGGCTAGGCCAACACAGCAAGTTCTAGGACAGCCAGAACTATATAATGAGACCCTATCTCAAAGAAAAAAATGTATTTGTGTGCATGTGTGTTGCCACAGTGTACAGAGGCTGTGGGAGTCAGTTCTTCCCTTGAGATCACACCCAGGTCCAGGCTTGGTGGCAGCCTCTGCACTGCTGAGCCATGTCTAGTGTCACCCTTTTGTACCGGGAATTGAGCTCCCAGCCTCAAGTATGCTAAGCAAGCGCTCTACCACTAAGTTATCCCATATCCCCAGCCCCATTTCGTCTTTCTGAGACAGGGTCTGAGCTCTCCAATTAGGCTGGCTGGCCAATGAGCCCCACAGGTCTTCCTGTCCCCAGTGTTGGGGTAACTACTGCAAGCCACCATGCCTGGCATTTCCATGTGGGTTCTGATGGTCAAATTCAGCTGGAGCAGCAAGTGCCGTCTCCACGGACTACCTGGCCCCTGCATGGTTTTCTTTTGCTTTCCTGAGGGTCTCCCTGTGTACTACACAATAGGGTCAAATGAAGATCCTCCTGCCTCATCTCCCATGTCCTGGGATAACAGGCCTGCTCCACACTGGCTGGTTCAGCTTTACTTGGGTGACTTTTTTCTTACTGATTTGTAAGAACTCTTTATTTGTGAGAACTGGGCACTAGTTTTTTACTGGCTCCTTCATCTCTCTGTCCATAGTTCTGTATCCCAGTATAGTACACTCACTGGCTACCAGACAAAGGTAAACTCTAATGAATTACATAGAAATGTCCTCTAAAATTGTGTCACATATTCATTAGCAGAGACCGGCGGCGGTGGCATCCCTCTGGTACACAGTCTCTACTAGATCGCCAGTCCTTGTTCTTTTTTTTTTTTTTCTGTCTTTGAGACAAGATTTCTCTGTATAGTCCTAGCCGTCCTGGAACTTGCTCTGTAGGCCAGGCTGGCCTTGAACTTGGAGACCTGCCTGCCTGACTCCTGACCGCTGAGATTAAAGGTGTCTACTGCCTGGTTTAGGGAAAATATCTTAACCCCTCTGAGCTCAGAGGAAATCATGTGTGTGTCTGGGGTGCTTCCCGGAACACTATTAGAGAGTGTGTTGTGTTGATGCACTGTCTTGGAACCCCACACCCTGGCCTCCTTTCTGTCTCTGTACATGTTCAAGGATCTGGTTTAGTCTAGCTTTTGTGTGCCCTCTGATGTGTGCCACTACACAAGGCATTGAGGAAAATGCCACAGACTCCGAGCTGTAGTATGGTGGTGGCCTGGATTCAAGCTCCCTTGCCACTCACCAGTGGCACAGACAAAGTCAAGTTGCTTAACTTCATGAAGCCCCAGTTTTCTCATCTGAAAATGTGGCAGAGTTCGTGTCTCTCGGGGTGTGCTGCGTGGCACCTTGCTCAGTACTTCAGCACACACGTCAGGAAGTGTTGGAAGCTCGAACCCTTCCTCCACTAGGAAGGTGCTCTATTGCCGACCCCTCCCCTCCTCCCCCCTCACTGCTGGCTCCTCAGCAGGGGTTGTACTGTTGACCCACACCTCCAGACTGCTCCAGTCTCTAGGACTGTTATATCCTTCCTTCCCTGGCCCAGGGGCACCCAAGTTCCTAACTTGGCAAGGCTGTTCCAGACATCTCCAGGCAGTAGGCTTGGCCCAGCCCACGTGAGCTGCTCCACAGGACTCGGGCCTGTGAACTTAGCTGTACACTACCCTGACAGATAGAGTTCATCTCCCAACATCCCAGCTGTTATTTATCTTTGTGTCTCTATTTTTGAAGTTTTTTTTTTTAATGCGTATGAGGGCTTTGCTGCATGTCCATCTGTGCACCACTGGGTGCCGGGTGCCTGCAGAGGTCAGAAGGCACTACCGATAGATATGGTTGTAAACCATGTAGGTGCTGGGAATCACACTCCCAGCATGCACTCTCTGAGCTGTCTCCCCAAGTCGTGTCTCTATTTTAAAATGCAAAACAGGGCCAGGCGGTGGTGGCACACGCCTTTAATCCCAGCACTCAGGAGGCAGAGGCAGGCAGATCTTTGTGAGTTCGAGGCCACCCTGGTCTACAAGAGCTAGTTCCAGGACAGGCTCCAAAGCTACAGAGAAACCCTGTCTCAAAAAACCAATAACTAACTAAATAAATAAAATGCAAAACAGGTAGCATCACTCATCTGTCTCCGACCTCACAGAGGGATCCCACCATATAGGGGAAAACTCTAGCTTCAGTCCCGTGCCAGCTATTCTATACTTTGCTCTGCCCCTGCCCAGTGACGCTCTCTGAGAGGCCACTCAGCACTCAGATCTGCAATGGCTGTCCATGGAAACTTGTGGCCTCTTCCCCACTAGAATGCAGAGAATTCTGTCCTGCTTTTGGAGGGTAGTTTTCTCCAAGCAAAATATGGTGCCTGGCCCAGTGGCTGCTTAGTCCTTGTAGGTGATGGGGGTGTAGCACAGAGGTAGAGCACCTGCCTGGCATGCAATGCCTAGGGTTCCACAAGAGCTGAACTGTAGAATGTCTTATACCTGGACTGACTGTGGCCTAAGCCCCACCAACACCACCGTTAGAGAGCTAGGAACACCTCCCTACTATCTGCAGGAGCTGAAGGGAAGTGTGTTGGATGGATTTCCGGAGTCCAGTGCTCTCATCCCAACAAGGGCCTGAAACTTAGCAACCCCCACCCGCAGTCACAGAAAAGCTAAGTGGGAGGAGCAGGAAGCAGGGAAGGGGGTTACTGGGGCTCAGATAACACCTGGCTTAGGGGACACCACATCTGCTCCCCTGTCGTTCCTCCCTCCTAACCCCCAGCACAGTACTGCTTTGGGGAGGGCAGGAGGCCTCTGATTCATTCTTGAAAAACCGGATCCTGAAGGTCTCATCTCTCCAGTGTTTCCGGGGCGGGGGCTGAGGGGCGTGAACGCACCCCTTGCACGGTCTTGGCGAAGCCCAGCACCCCAGACACCTGGCCTCTACACTCCCAGTCTTTTCGCAGTAGAGTGGACAGGGTGGGTGGAGAGGGTATGGGATTTAAGGACCCATGGTGTTTGGGCCTTGCCTCTCCAGCTCAAGAGAAGGAACTCGAGGGTAACTTGGAAGCTGCTAGTGACCTGTGGGCGAGGGGAGGGAAGCAAAACCCAGCAGGTACGGCTCCAAAGTGAATATAGGGGTGGCGGTGTTCAGTGAGTCCAGGGGCTGATCAGGGACAATCTCTGGGATTAGTTTCTGGACTCAAAGGCCTGGGTCCCTCATCCCCACCGGCCACCAACTACCTGTGTGACCTTGAGTGAGTCACACCACCTCTCTGGCTCTGCTGCCTCACTTCTAAAAGAAGTTAAGAGCCCCTCCCAGGAGGCTGTTTTGATTCTATGCACCGAAAGCGTCTGATGAGAAAGCGCTGGGTCCGGGCTAGCAAGTGGGGGAAGGGATCCAAACTATTACTGCGGTTGTTATTGTAATCCGGGCCTGGTGGTCTCGGTGTCCCCGCGGCCAGCTTCTGGGCAAGGGCCCGGGAGGGCTCTGGACCCACCACCAACAGGGAGCGTCCCGGGTGCAGAGGGCAGGGGTGGAACGAAGGCCCCGGCCAGCGGGGAGGGGTCCGTCCTTGGGGTCCCGTCGCGGCCAGCCCCACCCCGCCACCACTGCTCCACGCCCGGGAGGCCGCCCCCGGCCGGGGACACTCACCTACGCCGCCGCCACCCCGCGCGCCCAATTCGGTCCTCTGGAAACTCGGCCCGGCTTCTCCCTCGGCCTCCGGTACCTGGGCGGGGCCAGCGTCCTGAGCGGACCAATCAGCGGCGGCCGCCTGCACTCGCGGCCAATGGGCGCCTCCCGTCGGAACGCTCTGGAGGGATCCCTCCGCCGAACCTCGGCCTCCCCCATGTGCGCGCAGTGGTCCGATCTTACTTGGTCTATATGGCGGCGGGTTGAACCATTGCGGGGCTGCGCGGGTGGGAGGACGGGAGACAGGGAGAGAGCTGGCGGTAAGAGTCAGATGACAGGGTTTGGAGAATTGTGCGCGGGCATCCAGGAAAGCGGGCTATTTGGGAGGTCAGTGAGGGGGCTGAGAGCGGCCCCAGCCCAGCTTCCCTCCCAGAAAGACTGATTCTAGACAGTGGGAGGGTCCCGCGTGTCTCTGCTTCTTCCACTCTAGACAATAGACAAAGGCAACCGTGCATTCATTCAATCTTTAAGTGCTCCTGCCTGGTACCAGGCTCGGCCTTGGCTCTACAGGCACGTGGATGGAGAGAGACCCGCAGAGCACTTTGCGAGCAAAGCTGTGTAAGAAGACACTATGGAGCATATTCAAACAGTCGACTTGTCAATTGAGTACCTACTGTGCAGAATCCCTAGATGATGACCACCAGTGCAGGCCTCTACTCTTCTTCCTCCTCACCTCCCACCCCCCTCTTGAGACAGGGCAGCACTAGCTGTCCTGGAACTTGCGCTGTTGACCAGGATGGCCCCGAACTCACAGAGCTCTGCCTGCCTCTGCCTCCTGAGTGCTGGGATTAAAGGCTTTTGCCATTACTGCCCAGCTAGGAAATTGAGTTTTTCTTTCTTCTATGTGCTCCAAGGTTGAGCCTCATCAGAGTTCCTCTTCCTCTTGTACTGGGAGTTAAACCATGTTCTTCTGCTGGCCAAGAGCCCAAGGTGAGACACTGGAGTTAGACTTTCCTTTGGGCCAGGTGCCGGCACACAAAAAACGACACAGAAACTTGTTATTGATTATGAAAGCTTGGCCTTAGCTTAGGCTTTCCCCAAACTAGCTCTTATAACTTAAATTAACCTGCTTCTGTTCATCTATATTCTGTCACGTGGCTCGGTTACCGCTCCTCTGTACCATATGTCCAACTTCAGTGTCTGGCTGGTGTCACTTTGCACACTCAATTCCTCCCGTGTTTCCTCTCTCTCTGGAAGTCGCACCTACCCTCTCCTGCTTAGCTATTGGGCTTTCAGATCTTTATTAAACAAATCACAGTGATAGAGCTTCACACAGTGTAAACAAATATTTTGCAATAAACCACAGTCACTGGTGGATTCTAGGCTGACAGTCTACCTGCAAGCCATGTCTCCTGCATACATACATACGAGAGAGAGAGAGAGAGAGAGAGAGAGAGAGAGAGAGAGAGAGAGAAGTTGGCAAACCTATATGAACAGCGGTCAGGCCAGGTAGACTTCACCTGCCATAAGGTGGACTCAAGTTCAAGAACAAAAGACACAGATGTACCTGGAGAGAGGACTGGTGAGGTTTCACTCTAGTTCAGAACTGGTCACTCTGCTGGCACTGGGACTGGCCCCAGGGTTCTATGAGTTTTGAGGATTGCTAGGGGACCCCAACGGGCATGCAGAAGGAATGGAAGGAAAGCTTGGGCTTTCGGTCTAGGGGGCCCCGCCCAGCTAGCAAACACACTCTGCCATGGCCAGGACAGTGAGGATGGATGCTGTCCCTCCCATCTTGTTCTGTTAACATAGGCCATTCCCATTGAGCATGCCATTGCCTTGGTTAGGCCAGTGGCCTTTAGTTGGGCATAGCCTTGTATGAGTTTGGCATGGAATCTAGAGAAGGTCAAATGTGGGGCCCAAGCTGCAGAGTGCTGAGCCCCAATCCACTCTCTCCTGGTCTTATAAGAAAGTGCTCAAAAAAGAGGGTCGTGGGATGCCCACAGGCACAGGGCAGACCTGGGCACCTTCCCAATTTTATAGCTCAAGGGGCATGCCTGAAACAGACAGGGAGACCAGGCTGGGGAGTGAAGTGGAACTGAACTTCAAGTCTGTCCTCTGTAAAATTGAAAGATAGGGACAGGCAAGATTGCTCAATGGGTAAAGGTGGCTGTTGCCAAGCATTACTGCCTGGGACCCACATGGTGGAAGAGGGAACTGACTTCTGCAAGGTGTCATCTGACCCCCCTCCACACACACACACACAAACACACTTTTAAAAATAAAAATGTGAGCCGGGCATGGTGGCACACACTTTAATATGAGCACTTGGGAGGCAGTCACTAAGCCATCTCTCTAGGCCCACCCTTTGCCCCCACTTCAAAAATGTTAAAGTAGGACTGGAGAGATGGCTCGGCGGAAGAGCACTGGTTGTTCTTCCAGAAGTCTTGAGTTCAATTCCCAGCAACCACATGGAGATTCACAACCATCTGCAGTGGGATCTGGTGCCCTCTTCTGGCCTGCAGGCATACAACATACAGAATACTGTATACATAATAAATAAATAAATCTTTTTTAAAAAAATCTTTAAAGGGATGCTGGGTTTTGTCAACAGCCTTTTCTTCATCTGATTAGATGATCATGTAGTTTTGTCTTCAAGTTTGTTTATATGGTGGATCACACTTATTAATTTACATATGTTAAGCCACTCCTATATATGTGGGATGAAGTCTACTTGATCATGGTGGATGATCTTTTTGATATGTTATTGAATTTGGTTTGTAAGTATTTTGATTCTTTGTTTTGTTTTTTGAGACAGGCTTTTTTTGTATTTGGTTTTTTTATTTTTCAAGACAGGATTTCTCTGTATAGTTTTTATTTTGGAGAATAATTTCAAGAATACTGTTAAGTCTTCCTTGGAAGTCTAGTAGAATTCTGCACTGAATTTATCTAGCCCTGGCTTTTGTGGAGTAGGAGGCTTTCAGTTATTGTTTCTATTCACTAGGCGTTCTAGGTCTGTTTAAATTATCTAATCGTGATTTGACTTTGGTAGGTCATATATATCGAGAAATTCATGCATTTCTTTTTAATCTCCCTGTTTGGTGGAGTACAGACTTTTAAGTTATATTTTTATGATGTGTCGTTGGTTGTCTTTGTTCTTTGGGGGCCCGTCACCCAGCTCCCAAATAGATGCACATGAAGACTTGTTCTTACTTAAGAATGTCCAGCTTTAGCATGGCTTATTTCTAGTTAGCTTTTCTTTCTTTCTTTTTTTCTTCCTTCCTTCCTTCCTTCCTCCCTCCCTCCCTCCCTCTCTTCCATCCTTCCTTCCTTCCTTTCTTTTGTTTTTGTTTTGTTTTGTTTTGTTTTGGTTTGGTTTTTGAGATAGGGTTTCTCTGTGTTGCTTTGAAGCCTGTCCTGGAACTAGCTCTTGTAGACCAGGCTGGTGTCCAACTCACAGAAATCCACCTGCCTCTGCCTCCCAAGTGCTGGGATTAAAGGTGTGCACCACCACCTCCCGGCAAGCTTTGCTTAAATGATTCTAGATACCTTTTGCCTCTGGGCTTTTATCTTTATCCTATATTCCTTTCTTTACTTCTTACTCCATGGCTTGCTCAGTAGCTGGGTGACTGGCCACTTCTTTTCTTGCTCCATGATCTTTTCTTCTCTCTTTTTCTCCTATTTGTTCTTTCTGCCTGCCAGCCCTGCCTCTCCTTTCTTCTGCTTTGCTATTGGCCATTCAGCTTTTTATTAAACCAATCAGGTGTGTTAGACAGGCAAAGTAACACAGCTTCACAGAATTAAACAAATGCAGCACATCTTTGCATCATTGCATAGATGTTACACAGTATGAACAAATGGACCACTTCTTTAGTATTTTACAGCAATTGTGGATTTCTTCAGTGTCTGGGTATTTGGCTTTTCTCTAATTTTATTAATTTAGTTAGATCTTCTCTCTCCATCTTTTAATAATTTGACCAAGGGTTTGTCAATCTTGCTGATTTTCTCAAAGAACCAACTCTTATTTTCATTAATTCTTTGTATTGTTTTTGTTTGCTTCTATTTTTATCAATTTTAGACCTGAATTTGATTATTTCTTGCCATTTACTCTTTTTGGGTGTTATTTCTTCCTTTTTTTTCTAGAGCTTTCAGGTGTCCCTTTAAGATACTAATATGATACCTCTCCAATTACTTGTTGTAGACACTTAGTGCTATGAACTTGCCTCTCAGAACCACCTTCATTGTGTCACTCAGGTGTAGGTGTGCTTTGTTTACATTTTCATTTAATTCTAAAATGCTTTAAATTTCCTTCTTGATTTCTGTCTCAAGCCATTTTTCATTCGGTAGTGAGCTGTTCGGTTCCCATGAGCTTATAGCTTTCTGTTGTTTCTGTTGTTGATACTCAGCTCTCGTCCATGGTGGCAGGATGCAGGATTCATTAATTTTCTTGTGTTTGATGAGGCTCGCTTTATGTTCAACTGTGGGGTAGATTTTGGAGAAAGTTTCCTGAGGCGTTGAGAAGTGGTATATTTTTCTGTGTTTGGGTGAAATGCTCTGTAAATATCTGCTAGATCCATTTGATTTATGACATTATTTAACTCTAGCGTCTCTTGAGTTAGCTTTCGTCTGCATGACCTCTCAATTGGAAAGTGTGAGGTATTGAACTCATCCACTATCGCCCATGAAATCCCAGCAAAATTCTTCGCAGACCTCAAAAGAATGATACTCAACTTCATTTGGAAAAGCAAAAAACCCAGGATAGCCAAAACAATCCTGTACAATAAAAGAACTTCTGGAGGCATCACAATCCCTGACTTCAAACTCTACTACAGAGCTACAGTACAGAAAACAATCTGGTATTAGCGTAAAAGCAGACAAGAGGACCAATGGAACTGAATCAAAGACCCAGATATTAATCCACACACCTTTGAACCCATGATTTTTGACAAAGAAGCAAAAAATATAAAATGGAAAAAAGAAAGCATATTTAACAAATGGTGCTGGCATAACTAGATCTCAACATGTAGAAGAATGAAAATAGACCCATATCTTTCACCATGCACAAAACTCAAGTCCAAATGGATCAAAGACCTCAACATAAAACCAAACACATTGAACCTCATAGAAGAGAAAGTGGGAAGTACACTTGAATGTATTGGCAAAGGAGACCACTTCCTAAATATAACCCCAGTAGCACAGACACTGAGAGAAACAATTAATGAATGGGACCTCCTGAAACTGAAAAGCTCCTGTAAAGCAAAGGACATGGTAAACAAGACAAAAGGCAGTCTACAGAATGGGAAAAGATCTTCACCAACCCCACATCAGACAGAGGTCTGATCTCCAAAATATACAAAGAACTCAAGAAATTGGTCATCAAAAGAACAAATAATCCAATAAAAAATATAGAGTACAGACCTAAACAGAGAACTCTCAACAGAGGAATCTAAAATGGCTGAAAGACACTTAAGGAAATGTTCAACATCCTTAGCCGTCAGAGAAACGCAAATCAAAACAACTCTGAGATTCCATCTTACACCTGTAAGAATGACCAAGATCAAAAACACTGATGACTACTTATGCTGGAAAGGTTGTGGGGTAAAGGGAACACTCCTACATTGCTGGTGGGAATGCAAGCTGGTACAACCCCTTTGGATGTCAGTGTGGAGATTTCTCAGAAAATTAAGAAACAACCTTCCTCATCACCCAGTAATACCACTTTTGGGTATATATCCAAAGGATGCTCAATTGTGCGACAAGGACATGTGCTCAACTATGTTCATAGCAGCTTTGTTTGTCATATCCAGAACCTGGAAACAACCTAAATGCCCCTCAACCAAAGAATGGATAAGGAAAATGTAGTACATTTACACAAATGGAGTACTACACAGTGGGAAAAAAATGATATCTTGAATTTTGCAGGCAAATAGATGGATCTAGAAAACATTATTTTGAATGAGGTAACCTAGACCCAGAAAGATAATTATCACATGTACTCACTCATAAGTGGTTTTAAACTCATAAAGCAAAGAAAATCAGCCTACAAACCACAATCCCAGAGAACCTAGACAACATTGAGGACCCTAACAGAGACTTACATAGATCTAATCTACATGGGAAGTAGAAAAAGACAAGATCTCCTGAGTAAATTGGGAGAATGGGGACCTTGGGATAGGGTTGAAGGGGAGGGGAGAGACAGGGAGGGATGCAGAGAAAAATGTAGAGCTCAATAAAATTTTTTTTTAAAAAACTGAAAGACAGTAGAGCCTATAAAAAAAAAGAAGAAAAGAAAAAGAAAAAAAAGAAAGAAACCATCTACTACCACTGTGTAAGGGCCTATATGTGCCCTTGTGCTTGGTTGTAGATGTGCAGATGTAGTGTTCTCCTGGTGTATGTTATGCTCTTCCCTATCTCTTCGATTGCTTTTGGTTTGAAGTCTATTTTGTCAGATATTAAAATGGCTACATCTGTTTGTTTCTTGGTTTTTTTTCTTCTTCCTTATTTCCAATTATTTACTTGGAATATTTTTTTCCATCCTTTTCCTGGGGTGGTGAGTATCCTTGATGGTAAGGTGTGTTTATTGGATCCTGCAGATGGATCCTGTTTTCAAATTCACTCTGTCAAGTCTGTATCTTCTTATTAGGGAATCGAGACTACTAATATTGAAAATTGTCCATGAGCAGTGTTTATTAATTTTTGCTATTTTGTTGTTATGGTTTGGTTTTCTCCCTCTTTTGATTTACTAATCTGGGATTATTTATTCCTTGTCTTTTCTTGGGTGTGGTTAACCTCTTCATATTGAAGTTTTCCTTCTAGGACCTTCTGTAGAACTGTATTCGTAGCTAGATACTGCTTATATTTGGTTTTATTGTGGGATGCTTTTCTTTCTCTGTGTATTGTGATTGATAGTTTTGCTGGATATAATAGTCTGACTTGGCATCTATGGTTTCTTAGAGTTTGTAGAACATCCATCCAGGCCCTTCTTGCTTCCAGAGCCTCCATTGACAAGTTGGGTGTATTCCAATTGGTCTGCCTTTGTATGTTACTTGGTCTTTTTCCTTGAAGCTTAAATATCCTTTCTTTGTTCTATAAGTTTAATGTTTTGATTATTGTGTGTTATGGGAAATTTCCTTTTGGTTTAGTCTATTTGGTGTTCTGCATGCTTCTTTTGCCTTGATAGGTACCTTTTTGTTGAAGTTAGGGAAGGAAATTTTCTTTTATGAGTTTGTTAAAAATATTTTCTGTGCCTTTGACCTGGATCCTCACCTGTCTTTTCATAGTGTCCCAGATATCCTGGATGTTTTGTTCATGGTGGGTTTTTTTGTTTGTTTGTTTGTTTTAAAATTTTTGACATTTTCTTTGTCTGAGGTTTCCATTTCTTCTACTTTGTCTTCAGCACCGGAGATTCTTTCTTCCATGTCTTGTACTCTGTTGGTGAAACCTACCTCTGAGGGTTTTCTTTAACTTTCTAAATTTTTCTTTTTTCTTTCTTTCTTTCCCTTCCTTCCTTTCTTTCTGTTTATACTTTCTTTCTTTATTAGGTTTTTGAGACAGAGTTTCCCTGTGTAGTCCTGGCTGTCCTGGAACTCACACTAGGCTGGTATCAAACTCAGAGATCCACCTGCCTCTGCCTCCCAGTGCTTGGATTAAAGGTGAGCACCTCCAGGCTTGACATTTTCCTCCTGCAGTTTTATCTCAATCAGGCACTCTTCAGTGATTCTACTTCTTTGTTAAATTCTTCTTTCTTGTCCTGAACTGTTCACATTACTTCATTCCACTGCGCCTTTGTGTTTTCACAGGTGTCACTAATGGATGTGTTCACATCTTCCCTAAGATCCTTGGGCACACTCATCGCTATTGTGAAGCCCTTGTCTTGGGTTTCAGCTATATTGAATTTCTCAGGCTGCTGGAGCAGAGTAGCTGGGTTCCGGTGGGGACATATTGTCTTGACTGTCAATGTGCATTTGCGCTGGTGTCTGGGCATCTGGGGTTGGGATGACTGAGCTAACTCTAGGTGTTGACATCTAGCCTGTTGGGTGGTGTTCCACTCCTTGGTTTCTGTCGCTCACTCTGGATATTAGGAGAGTGTGGTGACTGCAAGTTGCCTGGCAGAGTTCTTCTGCAGGTCAGTGGGTGACAGAGAGGAAGAGAGGTGAGCTAGGATAAAAGACTGCGAGAGCCTTCAGGAAAGAACTAAGGGAGCCGGGCGGTGGTGGTGCACGCCTTTAATCCCAGCACTCGGGAGGCAGAAGCAGGCGAATCTCTGTGAGTTTAAGACCAGCCTGGTCTACAAGAGCTAGTTCCAGGACAGGCTTCAAAGCTACAGAGAAACCCTGTCTCGAAAAACAAAACAAACAAACAACAACAAAAAAGAACTAAGGGGATCCTGTCCACAGAAAGAGGGGGGTTGCCAGGGAGTTGGAGGTCTGCTGGGAAGAGGGGGCGCAGCAGGAGGGTTGCAGTAAGGCAAGGAATTGTTTGGTGAGACAGATGAAAGGGTTAAGAGGACCCTGGGTCTCCTGTGAATGGATTGAGGAGGGGTGGGTGCCTGTAAGCAGGCTGTTTCTGGGCTAGGTTGAGAATGGAGAGATTGTAATGGAGAACAGGAAGGGCAATGTGACTCACCTACGTAAGCCCCTGTCTGGTGTAGCCCCTGGAGGGTCTCAGGTATCAGAGGCTGACTCTCCACATTTCTAATGGTGCTCCGGTTTCCATTCTTCCGCTAGAATGGCCCACTAAGCTCTACTCCGTGCATTCTGTGCACACCATACTCTTCCACATTCCTCTGGCAAACAAGTCTAAAGGCCCAAGAACCATATGGTTGGGTTTAGCACAACACAGCCCCACTCCTCTCTACCAACTTTCTGCGTTTTTCTTGTTGCTGTGATAGAATACTTGACATGAAACAACTTAAGGAAGAGAGGGTTTCTCTTGGTTCGTAGTGTGAGGGTAAATTTCATGATGGTGGGAAAGGCAAGATGATTGGAGCATAAGGTTATATTACTTCCAGTTAGGTGACAGAATGGTGCGTGCTACTGTGAAGCTCCTCTCTCTCTCTCTCTCTCTCTCTCTCTCTCTCTCTCTCTCTCTCTCTCTCTCTCTCTCTCTAGTCCATCTGTCTTTAGTACATGCTTGCACATGGGCACAGCACATGATGTCGAGAGGGCGGAAGTCATGGTGTGTGTGTGGAGGTCAAAGGACAGCTTTATGGACTCCATTCTCTCCCACCTTAACTGAACTCCAGTTCCAGCCTCGTGAAGGCAGCATCTTTACCTGCTGCTCCATCTCCACAGATGGGAAGGAAACTTGTGATTTCAATGTAATACAACTCATATATCCCTGGTTTGAGCTACTAAGGTCTTAAGAATGTTTATGGCTCGTGGGGGCTGAGGGATGGACTCGAGCAGCAAAGCTCGTCCCCTGTCAGCACGAGGTCCTCAGCTCGATCCCTACAACCCACCTAGCAATCCCAGCACTGGGGGGTTCCAGCAGAGCCCTGAGGTTTCCTGACCAGGTAGCTTATGAGGTGAGATCCTAGCCAACAAGAGACCTTGTTTCAAAAAATAATAAAATAAAATAAGGGAGATAGAGCCAGGGAAAGGACACCTGATATTGTTCTCTGACTTTTACACTCACACATGCTCACCAGTCACACTCACACACATACACACACTCTTACACACACACACACACACACACTCACACACACACATCTATGTTTGGCTCGAGTGTACTGAGTGGTGGAGTCCATGCTTAGTCTGCACAGGCTCTGAGTGCAATTCCCAATACTATATAACAGTGGTTCTCAGCCGTCTGAATGCTGTGACCCTTTAATATAGTTCTTCATGTTGTGATGACCCCAACCATAAAATGATTTCATTGCTACTTCATAACTGCAATGTTGCTATTGTTATGAGTCATAAATATCTGTGTTTCTCTGTGTAACAGCCCTGGCTGTCCTGGAATCCATATGTAAACCAGGCTGGCCTTGCACTCACAGAGACCCACCTGCCTCTGCCTCCCAAGTGCTGAGGTTCAACGTGGGCACCACCACACATGTCCTACTTTCTCAGGCTTCCTTTTCTCTGTGTTTTCCCAATGCTGGTCCTCTCAGGGTGAAGTGGGACCCAGTGTTCCTTTATCCATTGTCCACAGCTTTCCCTAACTGGATCTCTGTGCCTCCCTGTCCTCATTTGCAGAACAGGAATAATGAGAGCAGCCTCCTCCTAAAGCTGCTAAAATCCTGCTAGGACCAACTGTGCAGTGTCGCATCAGACACCTCCGCTGGTGACAGAGAGTTAATAGCTGCTTAATGAGCACCAGCTGCCAAACTGGGCTGAGGGCACAACAGGGAGTAAAGGCTGTCATCTATCATGCTAGGAATACAGTAGACAGCATCCTGTATTGTGTGCCAGGCTCCATGCTGGCTGCTTTTCATGAATCTTCCCACAGAATAATCCCACATTCCTTAGGTTATAACTGGCCTCCGGGAATTATATACAGGAGGTCACAGAGGCTCAGAGTGAGTAAAACACAGTTTTAAGTTTGCACAGCAACTCACGAGTGTGGCCCTTGCTTTAACCCCTGCACAAACAAAGGAATCTCTGAGGAGTGAGATGTATGTTCTTCAGTCTGGGGCTTGACCCAAGCTAAGATATGAGCACAGGATGGTCCAAGAAGGAACGATGCCCAGGGATGCTGCAGTGCAAGGATGAGCTTTTCCCCCACCCCAGTGCTGGCAGTAGAACCCAGAACCCAAGGCCGCTCAGCACATTCTCTACACTAAGCCCCACCCAACTCTTAGCCACTCTAGCATGTGCTTCTGAAGGCTGCTTTTTGGAAGCTGCAGAAAAACGTGGCAACAGTGGGGGTCCACGCTGTCTTCTGTAGAGCCAAGGGCAGTGCGGAGAAAGAGACATGAGCAGAGTAGCAGGCTGGCTTAGTGGCACGGCACTCGCCTAACGTGTGTTAACCACCTCGACTTGATCACACACACATACACACACGACAGACAAGCAAAAACAAAAACACCCACAAATTGGTAAAACTTACATTACAGTGGCTAAAAACAAATCTCATCTACTCAGAAGATTGAGGCAGGAGGATGATAAGTTAAAGATCTCCTTGGACCACAGAGTGAGTTCAAAACCAGCTCAGGGGCCGGGCGGTGGTGGCACAGCCCTTTAATCCCAGCACTCGAGAGGCAGAGGCAGGAGGATCTCTGTGAGTTCGAGACCAGCCTGGTCTACAAGAGCTAGTTCCAGCGCAGGCTCCAAAGCCACAGAGAAACCCTGTCTCGAAAAAAAAACAAAAACAAAAACAAAACAAAAACAGCTCGGGCAATTTAGTAAGATCCTGTCTTAAAATAACAAGGAGAGCTGGAGCGATGGCTCAGTGGTTAACAGTACTTACTACAGCTGGATGTAGTGGTGCACACCTTTAATCCAGCCCAGCACTTGGGAGGCAGAGGCAGGTGGATTATCTGTGCGTTCAAAGACCACCCTGGTTACAGAGTGAGTTTCAGGACAATCAGAGCTACATAATGAGACCCTGTCTCAAACAAAAATGAAACCCAAAACAAACAAGACAACAATAGGATATGATGCTCTTTTCTGGCCTCCTCAAGCATCAGAGAGCAAGTGGTGCACAGGCATACATGCAGGTAAAACACTCGTATGCATGACACAAAAATAAATATGTTTTTTCCTTTTGGGACAGGTCTTACTATGTGGCCTTGGCTGAGTTGAAGTTCACTGTGTAGAACAGGCTGGCTTTCAACTCACAAAGATCTGTCTGATTCTGCCTCCTGGCTGCCAGGATTAAAGGTGTGAGCCACCAAACCCAGCATAAATAGATCTTTAAAATAAATAAATAAAAAATGGAGTTGGATAGCTGGTCATGGCTCAGTTGGAATACTACTTGCCTAGTCCTCAATCCCATCCTCAGGACTGTAAATCTGATGTAATAATGGTGCATGCCTGTGATTCCCGCCCTTGGGAGGTGGAGGTAGGAGGATCAGAAGCTCGAAGTCATTGGCTACACGTCAGCTCAAGGATGGCCAGGACTACAGGAGAGCCTATCTGAAACGCAGAGTGCATTCATGGCATGCAGGAAGTCCTGCACTCCAACCAGAATTGCAACAATACCAGAGAAACTCCACAGACAACTTGGCCCAGTCTTGCTCTCCACTCCTGAGGTAGATCTGTGACTTTCCTGGCTATGGTGCTGTCCTGGAGCCCCTCAGACGGAGCCCATCTACACTTCAGGTTCTTTCCGCCATTGCCTGCTCAGTGATAGTTCAGTGGCTCAGGTCCTGAACTTGAACCTCCACATCTGCCTTTCTGCCACCCCAAATCTCACGCCACCAGCACATTCTGTCGACTCTTTCTCCATGGTTCTTTTGCAGAGCCAGGGACAGAGCGTGGCACTTTTCTGTGCTAAGCCACTGAACCACAGCTCCAGCCTTCTGCTTGCTTTCAAAATTACTTTAGGATTTTTAAATTTATTCTTTGGTAATTTAATACATGTAGCCAGGCAGTGGTGACGCACGCCTTTAATCTCAGCACTCGGGAGGCAGAGGCAGGCAGATCTCTGTGAGTTCAAGACCACTTGGTCTACAGAGCAAGCTCGAGGACAGCCAGAGGACTCCCCTACATACGTCCTCCTCTCCACATCTCTTCCTCCTGCTTCTTCTCAACCCACTGAGTACAGTTAGCACTTATCTGTGCATGGACGTGGGGTCGTCGGTACCCTACCAGGGGCCACATCCCTGAAGAAAACGGATTCCTCTCAGCAGAACTGCGGAACCAAGCTTCTCCCCAAAGGAAAGGTATGCCCATACCCTAGGGCCTGTGGATAAGGCCTGGGGCTTATAGCTCGCCAAAACCCTTCAGCTAGGACTGGGGCCTCGGAAGCCCCCTCTTTACCCATTCCCAGCTATTCAACAAGCCTTCACCCATCCTTTCTTAGTTCTCCATTACCACCTGCTGCCTCCACTATCCCTGCGGGACCATCATGGTCACATCCTCAGTGTTTTCTCCGCGGCCACGAGAGGGCGCAAGGGAGCACCTGCATCTCTCTTGTATCTCACACAAGTCCTCCCGAGCTTGCACCCATCCAGAGCTGGTCTCCGCCCACCACCTTCCACTCCAGTCGGTCCCCGACATGATCGCGATTTTCCCGAGGTCAGGGCACCCAGTCCTACCGCAGCCGGCCCGGCAGGTAGTTGTGAGTCCCATCCTTTGTCTAGGCCTAACCTGTCAATGACTGCTGTCGAGAAGCCCTGTCGTTCACGATAGGGGCCATTCCTGCACCCTGAGACTGTCTCTCTGCCTGAATGCATAGGCCTTTTCTAAGAGAGGGCTGAGGAGCCAGGTTCCTCACAAAGTAAAGGCATGCCCACACCCCAGGGCCTGTGGATAAGGGTCTTGCCAGATAAGTTCATCATTCATCCAGTCGTTGTGTTGTGAGTTGGATGTGTGCGCGTGCGCACATGTGTGTGCAGGTCAGAGGACAACCTTAGAGTTAGTCCCCACGCACCGTTTATATTGGGTTTTGGTACAGGGTCTCTCGTGCTGGAATTAGGCGAGGGTGGCTGACCATGGAGACCCAGAAAGCCTCCTGTCTCCCAGAACCACAAGACACGAAATTCAGTAGGTGTTGCATGTCTTTGTGTGTGTGTGTGTGTGTGTGTGTGTGTTCGTATGCTCATGTGTGCATGTGAATGTAGGCCACGGCTGTACTTGGCTCTGGGGATTCAACTCAGCCCTTACTTTTATATTTCTGGGGATAGCATCTCAACATTCACGCCAAACTCACCTTAAGCTCCCATTTCTTCTACCTCAGCCTTTGGAGTGTTTGGATCACATTTGTGCACTACTGAACCAGGCCCGAATTTCTGCTTTAAAATGGTTTATTATTATTATTATTATTATTATTATTATTATTATTATTATTATTATTATTATTATTATTTTGCCATGTGCACATTTAAGTGAGTTTGCACATCTTGGAGACCCTGACATGGGTATGGAAGCTGAACTTAGGTCCTCTGCAAAATCAATGCATGCTTTTGACCAAGCCACCCCTCCAGCCCCCAAATTCCTGCTTTTTATACCTGTTTTGTGAGAAATCATTATGACTTCAGAGACTGAAGCTAGAAGATGAGTCAGCAGGCAGAGCACCTGTGGCTCACACTAAGGACCACTCCTCTGACCTCCACACTGGCGGGTATTTCAGCACATGTATCACACTAACTAAGAAATAACTAAACAAGTTTTTAATCCTCCAAGTCTGTATTCATGAGGCACCGCACAACCATCACAACACTAGATGTGCCTTCCCAGACCTGGCACTGAGCTACCCTCAGGAGCTGTTCCCTGACCAAACTCACAAAGCCCATAGGGTGAGGGGCTCTCCTGGAGCTAGAGCAAGTGTCCACTTCACCCAGAGGCGGCCACCAGCAGACCCTGGGCTGCTGTCCCTCCTCTGCACCCTCCATGGTGTGGGCGATCATGGGATAGATGTTGTACATGCTCTGGTCTGAACCATTAGGTTATTTGGTCACTCAGCAAATACCCGGGATGCCTCTAAGCCAAGCACCACTAAGCCTGTGGGCATGCCTGGTGACATCATAGGCAGTGTGGTTCGTGACATCAGAGACAGCATGATTGGTGACATCATTACAGACAGTATGGTTGGTGACATTAATGGAAACTCAGATTGCTCCAGGAAGGGGCTCTCTGAATTCCTTTTCTGAGCTCCTCTCTCTGCCCCTCATGTCAAAGAAGCAGGTATTTGCCAGGCGATGGTGTTGCACACCTTTAATCCCAGTACTTGGGAGGCAGAAGCAGGAGGATCTCTGTGAGCTGGAAGCCAACCTGGTCTACAGAGTGAGTTCCAGTGCAGCCAGGGCTACACAGAGAAACCCTGTCTCGAAAACAAAACAAAAATAAAGCAAAAAGAAAAAAAAAAAGAAAAGAAAAGAAAAAGAAAGCAAACCAAAAAGAAAAAAAAAACCAAAAAACCTCAAACCAATCAACCAACCCCCGTCCAGAAGAAAGAAGCAAGTGTTTGGCTGAACAACTACAGAGTGTGAGAGCCCAAAGAAACTGGACTCCAGTGCCCTGGGGCAAGCGTAACCTGGCAGGCTGTGAGCAGGTACAGGCCTGACGGAGGTGAGGCCGTGAGCCTGAAAGGCTACATTTTCCCACTGGGTGTGTATAAAGTGAGTGCCTGTGGCGGCCAGAGACAGATCTCGGTGTCCTTCCCCAGCAACTGTTCACTTTAGTCCTCCAGTCCAGGTCCTTCGCTGGGACCAGGCGCTTGCTGATATGGCTAACCTGGCTGGCCAGCGAGCCTTAGGGACCCTTTTGCCTCTGCCTTCCCAGTGCTGAGATTCTAAGTGTGTGCAACAATGCACAAAAGCCTACATTAAACATCTTATATGTAATTTTAATGTAAATTTATAATTTACATACTTTAAAAATAAATTTTAACATTTATTCCTGTGTTTGTTTTATTTTATTTTTGAGACAGGGTCTCACTGTGTAGTACTGACTGGCTGGCCAGGAACTTACTCTGTGGACCAGGTTGATCTTGAACTCAGAGAGCTGCCTGCTTCCGCCTTGAGAGAGCCAGGAGATTAAAGGTTTTCAACACCATGCCTGGCTTCTTTTTCCTAACTTTTATTTTTTTATTTATTTTTTGTGTCTTTCACATCATGTATCCCAATCCCACTCATCACCCATTCCCTTTGCCCTCTTCCCCTGTAGCCACGCCCAAATAAAACAAATAAAATTTAAGATCAAAAAAGGAAGAAAGGGAAGCCCTCGTCAAGGACGCTGCAGTGTGGCACAGTGAGCCACACAGTGAATCCCTTTACCCATGCATCGTCACATGCAGTCGTTCATCACAAAGAATCATTCATTTGTTGTGAGGCCCCTGGTCTCGGCTACACTATGGACACTGGGCCCTCACTGGGACTCTTCCTGGACATCCCGTTGTTGCCCTGTGTCATGAAGCTCCTGTAGTCCTTGGTCTGCAGGACCCCAGCACACACGCACACACGCACACATACACACGCACACACTTCCCCAGTGTTCCAGCAGATCATAGATGGAGTGGATGTTGTTGGGTTCTGGACTTGGGTAGTTGCAGGGCTGGTCAGCCACCAGCTCTCCCTTGTCCTCACCACCAGGGTGCGCTCTCTAGCACTGCCCTGGCTAGTTCACCCCTTGCAGTGAAGAGCAAGGGGAGGATCACTTCTCCTGCTTTCACATCCTCAGGGGCCTGTCTCCCACTCCTACACCTTGAGGGCCAGCTCTGCTGTGTTGCCCAGGAGAGGTGTAGGGGCCACCTACAGTTGCAGTTGATGAGGGGCAGGGACAGCTCTCCCCCATGAGGCTCTGGTGAGGGTTGGCGAGGAATCTCTTCCCTGCCCACACGGCCATAGGACAGATGAGTATTGGGGACAGCTCTCCCTCCTGCCTAAGGCATTGTGTGTGTGTGTGGGGGTGTCTTTCACTTGCCCATGCCACCATGTAACAGATTAGTACTGGGGCATGTCTGGCTCTTTAATAAATTTTAAAAATTACATTTGGGAGGCACACAAGTCTTAAGGGTCCATTTTTTCCTACTACCATATGGGTTCCGGGGGTTGAACTCAGGTTGTCAGGCTTGGAAACAAGCATCTTTATTAACTGAGCCATCAAGATGGTTTGAGTAAGACTGGTTCCCAAAATTAGACAATGGTGGCACACACCTTTAATCCCAGCACTCAGGAGGCAGGGGCAGGCGGATCTCCAGAGTGAGTTCCAGGACAGCCAGGGCTACACAGAGAAAACCCCATCTCCAACAAACTAACATAATGGTCCCCTAGGCTCATACATTTGAATACTTGGTCCCTAAATTGGTGGAACTGTTTGGGAAGGTTTAGGAGGCACACCTTGTTGGAGGAGGTGTGTCACTTGGGGTGGACTTTGAGGTTTCCAAATCCCACACCAGGCCCAATCTCTCTCTCTGTCTCCTGCTTCTGTCTCCACATATGAGCTCTCAGCTACTGCTTCAACCTCATGTTCCTGCCCGCTGCCATGCTCCCTGCAACATTGAACTTTAACCCTTTGTAACCATAAGCCCCAAGTAAACTTGTTCTTCTGTAAATTGCCTTGGTCAAGGCATCTCATCACAGCAGACAGTGACTACGAGCTCTCTGGCCTAGTCTTTGTTGTCTAGAGATTTATTTCATGTGTATGAATGTCTTGCCTGCATGTATGTATGTATGTATGGATGGATACTCCATGCATGCATGGTGCCTGTGGAAGTCAGAAGAGGGCTTTGGATCCCCTGAAACTAGAGTTATAGTTTTGAGTTACCATATAGGTGCTGGGAATCAAACTCAGGTCCCTCCAGAAGCAACTGCTCTTAACTGCTGACCCACGAAGCATGGAATTGCCATGTAGCCCAGGTGGGTTCAGAACTGCCAATGCTCCTGCTTCAGCCTCAGAAGTGTGGGCCTCAGGTCTGCTTGCTCCTGGAAGCCTGCCAATTAGGAAAGCAGATGGTACTCACTGTTCCGCACTCTGCTTTCTGATGACCTCTTCCCAGGGCCCAAAGTTAACGCTGCAATAAAAACGACACCCATTCAGGATGGCTCAGTGGGTAAAGGAGATTTTGGCCAAGCCTGAAGCCCTGAGACTTACATGGTGGGAAAGCAAGTTCCCAGAAGTTTTCCTCTGACTCTCACATGTGTACTGTGCCATGTGCCCTGTAGCCCCTGCCACAAGCAGAGGAAACCCACAGGACAAATGTGAAGTTGTCCCGCAGCCCACCAGGACTGTGACATTTACCTGCACCCTGCAAGCATCCCTCTGCTGTGCCCCGCCCGCCACCCATCTCAGGGCCTTTGCACACCTGCTCTCTCCCTGGCTGGGTGCTCTTTTCTGTATCCAGTTCTTCTGCACATCCCTGGTCTTTGCTTAAATGCCACCTTCTTGGCAAGAGACATGTCGTTATTTAAAAATGTCCCCAACACCTCCCACTCACTGCCGCGCCAGCACCGGCTCTGTTGACAGCTGGCACATCGGATGCTCTGTTCATGTGTTCTTGCGCTAATCTACGCCCACCTGACCATCGGCCCCACGAGGGTAGAGAACAAACATTTATTTATTGCAGTGCTGGGAGTGGAGCTTAGGGTCCCATGGCTGCTAGGATGGGGTTGTTTTCCTTCCGTCTTCCCTTCCTTCCTCCCTTTTTGATGGGTCTGGAGCCCAGAGCTTCCTAGGTGCTAGGCAGACACTATTGAGCCAGGGTCCAGCCCAAAGATAGAAACTTAAAATTTTCTTCTCTTTAAATATTTATCTTTTTATTTACTTATTGTGCCTGTATGTGCATGCATGGCATTCTAGTGGAGGCCAGGGGACAACTTGAGGGATTGGTTCCCTCTACCAGTTGGTTCTGGGTGTCAAACTCATGTCGACAGGCATGGTCACCGCACTTTTACAGGGCTGAACCATCGCACCAGCCCAAAGGTAGGCGTTCCTGACAGTTTTATTCATGCCTGTTACCAGCAGCAAGCTCAGGACTGGACCATGGTGGATGCTCCATAAACACTAAGTAAATGAACGCTCATTATATGTCTGTCACACAGCGAGTGACACAGCAGTAGTGAGAACAGAAAATGGCCTTCTGTTTAACCTTAGGAAATATCTCCTTTTTCCTCTCACTGCCATGCTGGGGATCATAGCACCACCTCTCGAGTGCTAAGCACAGGGCTCTCATTGACCTTCAACTTGACCTAGGAGTTGCGGTGTGTTTTGAGACATTGGGACAGGACCCCAGACCTAATATAACTGACTCAAAGATGAAAGTACCTTTCAGGCCATGGAACCTAGCACGCAGGCAGCATTTCCTGCCAAAATGAGGACAAAGACCCAATCCACCAAAGTCCACAGTTCTGGGAAAGCCCCTAAGGGCACTAACCTTGCTTTCTGGCTTCTGTAGTTCTGTTTCTGGCTAACTGCTCTTGTTAATTGAGATGCATCAACTTAAGACGTGGTTTTTGCGCTAAAAGCCCGCCCTGAGAAAGGCTCAGCGTGGCAGCAGGGTCCCAAACGCCCAGCAGTAGCCAGCCGGTTAATAAAGACTTTCTATGGCCTTGAACCTGCGTCTGAGTAGTTTTCTCTGGTGGATTCTTCACAAGATGGTCTCATTATGTAGCTAAGGGTGCCCTTGAATTCACGTCCTTTGTGCCTCTCAACACTGGGGATTGGAGTTCTGGGAGTTTTTCTGTGGCATGTATGCGGTGTGAGTGTTTGGACATGTGGGTGTATGTAAAGGCCCCAAGTTGACGTTGTTTTCTCCACCACTCTCCACCAGGGTCTGACTGAACCCACAGCTCCCAGTTTTAGCTAGTATAGCAGCCAGTTTACCCTAGGTAGCCACTGGGACTAGAGGTGACCTGCCATGGCCCCCAAACTTTGTGAAAGCTGGGGATCAGAACTCCAGTCCTCATGCCTGGGGGCCAAGCACCTTACTGACTGAGCCAACCACCCAGCCCCAGAGTTCAGCTTATTATTTAAAATTGTTTATTATTTTCTTTCATGTGTAAGGGTGTAAGATGAGTCTTCTCTAACAAAGGCCTAGGAATTACAATCTTTTTACCTTTTCCACCTTATAAACCTTTCATGCAAATGTCTGAATCCCTCAGCTGATAAAACCTTTTATACAAAGGCTGCCTGCTGCATCCTGGGAATTTGATGGCTTGAAGCAATAACTTCATTTCCAGTCAGCTAAGCCTTTTCAGACTAGCCAATAGGATAAAAGTGTGAGGTTGGACCCCAACCAATGGGGAAAAGACACAGTCATGTGAGGTTGGAATAAAACCAAACACACTTCCTGTCTCTTTGGAGCTGACCCTCTTGGTCAACAATAGTCCGTCTTGGCCAGCTGTTGGAGTGGTGGTTTCTTTGAGACCCTGAACTTTCGCACATTGGCTGTGTTACTTGCCTGTATGTGTGTGCACCATGGGCATGCCTGGTGCCCACTGAGGCTACGTCATCAGATCCATCAGGCCTGTAACTAAGAGTTACACCTAGTTGTGGGCTGCCACATGGGTACTGAGAATCAAACCTGAGTCCTCCGGAAGAACAGCCAGTGCTCTTAACC
>JAQHUG010000547.1:0-25387 GCA_028555095.1 Dicrostonyx torquatus | reverse complement strand
CACTTTCTGGTGTCTTCTTCAATTTCTTTCTTCAAGGATTTAAAGTTCTTGTCATACAAGTCTTCCACTTGTTTGGTGAGAGTTACTCCGAGATATTTTATGCTATTTGTGGCTATTGTGAAGGGTGTTGATTCTCTGATTTCTTCTTCAGCCTTTTTATGATGATAATCTGTGTACAGGAGGGCTACTGATTTTTTTGAGTTAATCTTGCATCCTGCTACACTGCTGAAAGTGTTTGAGTTGTAGAAGTTCCTTGGTAGAGTTTTTGGGATCACTTACGTAAACTATCATATCATTCTTTGCCTTTTTGAAAGAACATTTCCCTCTGTAGCCCTGGCTGGCCTGGATATGCAGACCAGGCTGGCCCCTGTCTCCAGAGTGCTGGGATTCATGGATTTGTCATTATACCTAGCTGTTTCTTCCATTTTTCCAAAGATTACTGAGAGAATTAGAGAGGTGGAGTCACTTACCCAACAACACACAGTAATGGAGTGCTGGAGCTGGGGTTGCCCAGCCTTGGTACTTATTTTCTGCTGCTTGTCTAATGGTGGCCACAGGTGGCAAGGGAGTAGGCCTACTTTAGCTGTGGCATCTGCTTCGGCAGACCTCCACCGAGGTCAGCAATACACCTCGGTTTGGTTCCTGGGACTTGGCAACAGCATTGATCCAGGACAGACTTGTCTGCCTTTGGAAAGGTGTGTGGGTGGAGCAGACATATGATACTCTTCTGTGTCAGTACCTGCCTGGTTATCTGGGAACCCTTACAAACCTAAAAGAGAGTTACATGTTGTTATACTTTTGCAGTACAGGGAAATGTAACTCAGGTCCTTGTGTATGCCTGGCAAGCGCTCTGTTGCTAAAATACACACTCAATGTTTTTGTTTTTTTTCTTATGGGGGCCGGGTGTCTCACTACATAGCTCTGGCTGTCATGGAACTCACTATGTAGGCTGTTGGCCTCAAACCCAGAGCTCCTCCTGGCTCTGCCAGTACCGGGATCAAAGGTGTGTGCCACTACGCCCAGGCTCTTTTACTTTTAAAGATTTTAAATTATGAGCATGTTGTCTGTGTGGGTTTGCATTGAGCACAGTTGCCCCCGAGATCAGAGAGAGCCTTGGATCCCCTGTGAGGCACCTCACCTAGGTGCTGGAAACCAAACTTGGGTTTTCTACAGATTTATGACTCTAGACCACTGAGACACCTTTCCAGCTTGACTTTACTTTTTTTGTGTGTTTTGGGAAAGGGTCTGAATATACAGCCCTGTCTGTCTGTCTTGGCTCACTATGTAGACCAGACTGGTTCAGCCTCCTGAGTGCCAGGATTAAAGGTGTGTGCCACACCCAGTTCTTTTTTACTTTTTTGAGACAGGGTCTAAGTTTCCTAGGATGGTTTTTAGCAGTAGTTTACTGGTTAGGTATAAGGCATCATATTCCGTAAGAGGTCCTACTATTATACCCATTTCAAGGCCGAAACACTGGTATAATGAGGTTAGTTTCCTTGTCCAACATCATATAGCTTGGAATTTAGACCTGGAAGCAAGAACTCAGCAAAAGCCGTCCATTAACTGGATCTTTACAGCTCCCACCCCAGTTAGAGCTAACGGGTATTCGGAGTGAAGCTCTACTGCCTCGCTGTGCCACACCAAAGGGGAAAGCAATGGCTAAAGAGCTAGAAGTGTTCTGCGCAGCACCTCAGACTTGAGACTACATCTGGTGGTGGATGCTTCACGCCGGCAGCCCTTTCCAGTTTCAGAGTGCTAACGGCAGCCACGAAGTGAAACCGAAAACCTAGAAATTGCACTTACATAAACGTAGGCACAGTCTCATGAGTTTTAAAGATTTATTTCCGTGTAAGAGCGCTTTGCCTGCATGTATTATGTGTATCCAGTGCATGTCTAATGCCTGCAGTCAGATGCCCTGGAACTGGAGTTCTAAGTGGAGGCAACTACCAATTGCGCGCTGGAACTGACCCAGCATCCTACACAAGAGCAAGTCTGTTAACTACTGAACCCTCACAGGCACGCTCTTGAGGGCACAAAAAACGGGTTTCTATTTCTTTGGTGCCCTGCGGTATGAGGAAGGGAATCCCAGGCTCAGGGTAGGCCTTGCTCCCCTCTCAGGCCATGTCAAGGGGTCTGGGGTACAAGGCTATAACCCAGGGCTTCACTCACACATACCAGTACTTTGTGCTGCTGACCCATGTGTCCTGGCCCCTAATAACAATATGCTCCCTAAAGAATCTCCTACTTCCCAGGTTGCTGGCCATGCTCTTTGTTGGTTTGTAAAACAGTGTGTGTCTGTGGACATTGTTTTGAGGGCTTAACACTTCCCTACCAAGTTCACAGGGACATGCTGCAGAAGCTGACCACACGAAGGTCGTCTCCAGGTGTCACTCTTGGTGGACAGTCTGCAGCCACAGGTGTATAGTAGCTGAGCACCTGGTGAGTACCAGGCCATCGGTACTCACAATAAAGATAATCTGGGATTCTCTCTGGTTGTTCTGACTTGGGCTACCCTGTCTTGGTGGTGAGGGAAAGCCACTCCTATGTGAATTTGCATAGGCTCGACCAATACTCTATTATGGTCTAGCCACATTCCCAACTCTTTGTAACCCAGGCTGGCTCAGTCCTCTCAGAGCTGACGTTACAGACGTGTGCCACTACACCTGGCTCTTGGATGGGCTTTTTATGCAATGTCAATTTTTTTTTTTTTTTTTAACGAGTCTTACTTCTGAGCAGTTTGCAGCCTGGTCAGTGGCTGTATTCAGCTTAGAGAATAAAAGCCTGGATTCCATTACCAGCACCACCAGAACACAGACACAGAGCCAGGACATCCCTTAAACCTAGGTCCTTTGCCTTATAATCAACAGCTCTCTAAAGCAATTGAAGTTACTAGCATATCCACAGAAGGGATTCGGGCAGATGGTACTTTAATCCTTAGCCCTGGTGGTTGGTTACTAAGTCCCCAGATATGGCCAGGAGCCTTGCAAGGCAGAAAAGGTGCTCAGGGCAGGCTTGCCCTACCCCAGCCTTCACCACAGTGATGCTGGGGTTCAGAATGGGGAAACTTATGTGTCCCAGGAAGGGAAACAGCTTTCTTTAGAGGATGAGGAAGCACTCTCACCATGCCACCCTCCCCCAGCAAAGCCCTCAAACAGAGTCGAAGGACTGCTCCCCTGAGGTTTAGCATCAGTCTTTAATGCTGTCACACTGCAAAATGACAAGTCACACACTTTGGTCTCGTGTTCGTAGTGGCAACTTACAATGAGTCAAATGTCAGAGCACCGGGCTAACTTCAAAGAACAGATACCTTCACTTCCAAGGTCTGATTCCATCACAGCCCTGGACAGCAGTAGTTGATAGGGACTGCTTTCATCTGAGTGCACACCAGCTTTGAATGGAATTATAAAAACATATTTACAGACGTTCCACAGTGCTCCTTTCATCAGAAGCAAAGACCCTTTTATATAAAGGGATGATATTTGGGGCTGTGCAAAATTCAAAAGGAATGTATCCTTTTGAGAGTTCAGAGTCCATTACACACACACACACACACACACACACACACAAAAATCACCTGGGTCTCGAAAGTCCCAGGTATGGCCAAGGACTACCTTTGGGCTGACAAACACCATGGCCATAAGCCAACCAGCTGACTTCAACAGAGCCAGAAGTCCAGGGAATTTTCTGGTTGTCCAAGTCTCAAACCTGGCAGTGAGACTTGCCCACCTGAGACTGGCCCTGTGGTCCTGTAACCAGGTATTGCTTGTGATGCTGGCCTGGCAGTCCTACTGAATTGGTCTCAATTTGAGATGGCCAAGACAAGACAGGATTCTTCTGGGGAGAAACAAGGCTTGGGACAAATACAGAAGAAAACAAGAACCTCTCACACAGTGGAGACTGACTAGTGCACAGGGTCTGGCACCCGACATGGTGGGCCACTGCCACATGACAGCTGGAAACTAAAGGACAGCAGAGGGGTGAGTCCAGTCGCAGGCCTGCCTCACACCCTTGGGCAGGAGCTGGGATGCAGAGGGTGGCTCCATTCCAGGAGGGCTGCTGTTCCCACCGCCTGCCTATCGCTCAAAAAATCACTGTAGTCTAGTGCGCGACTTTGAAAGATTGTAATATATTCTGTGGAAAACATTCGGCAGAGCAGAAGCCTTCCCTGGGCCCTCCCGCAGTATGCAACCAGTGAATGGTCCGGAAATCTGCAGTTCTGGAAAAGTCCCTGCTCAGTCCTTGGAGAGAGCAGGTGGCTAGATGGGAAGGACCTGCTCCAGGATGGTCCTGGATGTCAGGGGAATCCTTTCGGGGAAGATGACTTCAAATTCAATAACAAGGTCCCCACGTTTTTCAGGTGTTTTGGGGAGAGGCAGGCCTTCTCCAGGAACTTTCCGCCGCATGCCGGGCCTGATGACGTCTTTGAATACAACAGGGATGGTCCTGCCGTCCAGAGTGGGAACGTTCACAGTGCAACCACAGAGAGCCTAGGGAAGCAAAAGGACTGTGTCAAATGGGAGCCGGCTTAGGACGCTTGGCTCCTCCAGGCCATCCAGAGGTCAAGGCCACCAGACCCATGCAGCTGAGCCCCGACTCCACATCTACTCACGCTGTTGGCACAGCAGAGCCTCAGCCAGCCTCCCCACTACTCCCCACAACAGTCACCTCTCCCACTGGTACCTTACCTCCCGAAGGCTAATCCTGGCTGGATAGATGACATCAGAACCATCTCTCTTGAAGATATTGTGTGGCTTGTCCTTTAAAACAAAGACGATGTCAGCTGGAATGTTGTTGGAGGTCTGGTCCCCTTCCTTGGGAAATGTGATTTTGGTCCCTTCTTTCCAGCCCCTCTTCACTTCGATGGTCAGGATCTTATCTTCATTTCGAATGCTCTTTCCATCAGGGTTCAGTCGCTTGTGGGAGATTTTCATTTTCTTGGTACAGCCGCTGTAGATCTCTTCAAGGGAGACCCGGAGGTCGTGGGTGACTGGGGGATCTTGCTTCTTTCGGGAGGGCTCTTGGGCAGGGCGGGAACGTCCAAAGTTCACATTGGTGAAGCCACCCATACCCATGGGAAAGGCAGAGAACGGGTCATCGATGTCCATGCCTTCCTCCCCGTTGCGCTGCCCAAAAAAGGTATCAAAGGGGTTTCTGCCACCGAAGAACTCAGCAAACATGGCATGAGGGTCTCCATGGAATGTGTAGCTGAAAGAGGTACCATTAGCACCACCGCTGTTACCAACACTGGGGCCACCACCCTTTAGGCCTGGAAAACAAAATCACAAGTCAGAGTTACTGTAGAAGAGCCAAGGCCTTTGGTTTCCATTTCCAGCACCGCAATAAATCAACACATTATAAAACATAAAACCCTTAAAATAGTTGGGCAGTGGTGGCACACGCCTTTGATGCCAGCACTCGGGAGGTAGAGGCAGGTTGGTCTCTCAATGACAGCTTGGGCTACAGGGCAAGTTCAATAGCTCCTGGGAAACCCTGTCTCAAACAACAACAACAACAACAACAACAACAACAACAAAAAAAAAAAACCAGCAAAACAAACCCTTAAAATAAAAAGCTTGGCATGGTGCCGAATGCCTGGAACCCCACACAGCACAGAAGCAGGTTGGTCTCCGCAAGTTCCAAACCAGCCAGGGCTCCAACATGAGACGCTGGAGATGGCTCAGGTATTAAGAGCACTTGCTCCCCTGGCAGAGGAACCATGTTTGATTATCAACTAACTCCCACATGGCAGCAGACAACCGAGTAACTCCAGTTCCAGGGGATTCAACACCTTCTTCTCTCGAAGCATGTGCATACATATATGCAGACAAATACTCATATACACAGAAGTAAAAATAAATGAAAAAATAAATAAAAGCCTGAACAGTGGAATCTTGTGACTGTCATGCTATAGCACTTGAACTTGCTCGGTAGTCCAGGTTAGCCTAAGGCAATCCTTCTGACTCAGAAGGCCCAGAGCTGGATGTGTCACTGTTCTTTTGGAAACAGTAGTTCAGCAGGGCGGTGGTGGTGCATGCGTGGTGCAAGCCTTTAATCCCAACACTCGGGAGGCAGGGGCAGGCGGATCTATGAGTTCGAGACCAGCCTGGTCTACAAGAGCTAGATCCAGGACAGGCTCCAAAGCTACAGAGAAATCCTTTCAAAAAAAAAAAAAAAAAAAAGCTTCAATTTCCAAAGTAGGGGTGTGAGCTCCCGCACCAGGCTCAACAAGTTTTTAGTAAAAAAAAAAAAAAAAGCCCCAGTAACCGTAGTGGAAGGGGAAATACGTATTTTAAAGCTTGTTCCAGTAAGGTAAAAACCAATGTCAAGTCTTTGCTGCTAATGGTAGCAGGAGCAGGAAACACATCACTCCCTTTTACTTCGTGACAATTCGGCAGCAAGGCCTCCAGTTGTCGGTGCCACCACGTCTCCCTGATTGCCCATCCTCCCAGTCACGCTGTAACACCTACAGAGAAGTTCCTACGCTGTGCAACCGAAAAAGGCTCAACTCTGGGCTAAGCACTGAGCTTGCCGGCTAGCAGGGCGAGGGAAACAAAACACTCGGGCAATTTTCAGATTCTCATACCCTGGCGTTCGCGACCGCCGCCCTTCGTCTGCAGCGTTCCGGCCCTGTGCGGGCGGGAGGGGCTGCGGCAGACGTGCTAGAAGCTTCTGTGCGAGCGGCGCACCCAAAGCTCCTCCTCCCGGCTGAGGCCGCCGATCAGAGGGCGGAGGCGGTACGGCCGCCGGATCCCCGGGCCGAGGCCTCAGAGAGGACCCGGGTGCCTCGGTTTCCCCGCCTGTCAAACGGCGGTCACCCCCCGCCGCGCGCACGCGTACCTTCCTCTCCGTAGCGGTCGAAAATCTCGCGCTTGCGCGGGTCGCTGAGCACATCGTAGGCCTCGGCGATCTCCTTGAACTTCTCCTCGGCGCCGGGCTCCTTGTTCTTGTCGGGGTGGTAGCGCAGCGCCTGGCGGCGGTAGGCTCGCTTGATCTCGTCGTCGGACGCGCCGCGGGCCAAGCCCAGCGTCTGGTAATAGTCCTTGCCCATGGCCACCGCCGCCCAGCTGTCGCCGCCTCCGGCTCCGCAGCTGCCCCGTCCCGGACTCTATATACCCGTCCGGCGGAAGCTTCCAGATCCCGCCAGCCCTCCAGAACCTTCCGCCCCTCCCGGCGCGCCGCACCACTCCGGCCAATCGCTGCTGCCCGCTCCGTGACGTCGCACATCCGGGGTGGGACCCGGCTGCCAACGGCCTTCCGCGCGGGGCCACGCCCCTCCCCGCTTTACCCCGGTCAACGCCTCCCCGGGGCGCGCGCCCCCGCCTGGAGTCCCGTCTCCACGGTGGAGACAGTCAATCGTGGCCCGCTCTCTCTGCGCACCGGTGACGACACGAGGGAAGGGGCGGGGCTACGGGGGCCGGTCGCTCCTGGCGGCCGCACCCTTGCTAGGTGCTGTGCAGGGCGGTCCTGCCGGCTGACTTGTAGCCTGACCCGAACCTCCAAGCACGCACCCCGCCCTCTTCTGCCGCTGGCTCCGTCCAGGCCGTTACTGTAAAGTGAGGTGAGGCTGGTCTGGCGAGGGATCGCCCCGGCTGCCACTCAGGCTTTTCTTACTTCCTCCTGATTCCTCCTAGGATTATCTGGGTTCTTGGCGTTCGTGGTAAATGTCACTTCCTTTACTGTCTGAGTTTACCACGAGGCAGAGATTGGATCTTGCTGTGTGGGTTTGCATCTCTTTCAAGGTCCACTAGGTGCTTCGTAACTATTTCCAGGTATTTTCGCCGTGGGGGAACAGAGTACCTCTGTTACTTGAATCTTTAGGTTTCCTAAGCCTGGGATGATGGCAGTCAAGGATACAGCCGAGTGCGGAAGGGGAAAGAGCTTCTGAAACTGCCAGGCTTAGAGAAGCTGGAGTAGTCGGTGGTAGTTCCTGCAGGCAGAGGAGCTTGGAAGTCAGAGCATGAACGCCTGACTTTATTGTAACCAGAGAGTAGGCCTCGTTTCAGATCCTAGCATTTCCTGACTGTGTGACCTTGGGCTGGTAAAGTAACCATTCTGGCCTCAGTTGTGCTCATCTGTAAAATGGGAATGGCCGCTGTATATGGGAAGCTGACTTTATTTGGCATCTGTGAAAGTCCTCAAGGCAGACCAAGGATAAAGGAATGGCTAATCTTGTTTAGTGGACGGCGCTGACACCTCCTCTCTGGCACCCGGCAGCATAAGAGGCGCAGCCTGAGACAACAGAGGGTGTCCTGAACCAATCACTTGGAGAGAAATAACAAGAAGGTCTGGCACACTGGCACCTTGTTTTAATTCCAGCTCCAGGAAGCTGCCACAGGAGGAGTCCTTTGTGAGGCCTGCCTGGCCTACAGAGTGAGACCTTGTCTCAGAATAGATGAGTGGAAATAAAATGTGCGTGAAGAACAGAAGAAGGAGCGGTCCTAGCCAGAAAGCACCGAGCATGAGGGACTCTTCAAATTTCGAGTATGGCTTTAATGGAGACATGCAGGTTTACCTCTGGTGGGCCTGTCTGGGAGGGTTCTATCTTGTCTGCCCTATTGTGCAAAGAAAATGTTTGTGTTTGGGGACAACCTCAAGGCTGGAAATGTCCCGCTCTTTAAGTAGTGATGGGCAAAGTCACGAAGGGGTATTTTAGTTACTACTGTGACTGCTAATGTTTTTTAAGCAAGGTCTGACCGTCCAGCTCAGACTTGTCTTCGACTCCCCGGACTGGCCTTGAACTTGTGATTGTCCCACCTCAATATCCTTAATGCAGAGCTGGCAAGTACCTGCCACCGTGCTATCAGGAAGTTTCAGTGGCTTAAAAACAGGCGTGGAAGGCTGGGCGGTGGTGGCACACGCCTTGAATCCCAGCACTCCAGCACCCAGGAGGCAGAGGCAGGTGGATCTTTGTGAGTTTGAGACCAGCCTGGTCTACAAGAGCCAGTTCCAGCGCAGGCTCCAAAGCCACAGAGAAACAGGCAGGAGGATCTCTGAGTTCCAGACCTACCTGTTCTAAGGAGCAAATTCTAGGAGAGCCAGGGCTACACAGAGAAATGCTGTCAAACAAATAAACAAACAAAACCAAGGTGGACTGCTCCTGAGAAATGGCTCCGTAAGTCCTCTGGCCTTCATGTACATGTTCACATAAACCTGTGCACCACCATAACCTGCCCTCCTCCCCTGTGGACACTGAATATGCACACACACACACACACACACACACACACACACACACACACACAAAGTTGTGTTTGCATTTACTGTGTGTGAACCTGGTTTGCTGCCCATGTGGAGGTCAGAGAACAGCTTCCGGGAGTCAGTTCCTTCCATCACGTATGCCCCAGAGATTGGATTTAGACTTTAAGGCTTGGCAGCATGTGCCTTTATCTGCTGAACCGTCTTGCTGACCCCTAGACACAAAATATTTTTATTTTTTATTTATTTATTTATTTTATACTTCCTGCCATGTAGCCTTAGCTGGCCTGGAACTCAAGATCTGCCTGCCCCTGTCTTCTGAGTACTGGGGCTAAAGGTGTGCACAGCTTCACCAGCCTCAGACCCTTAGCCAGGAGCTAAGCAGTACGTTTGGACTTAGCTGTCTAAAGTCAAGGCCTGTGTCCTGTGGAGTAGGTCTGTACTGTATAAAATGGAGATACTAGATTTTACTTCCTAGTGTTGCCACGTGGGTGTTGCTCAGGGGGCTGGAAATGGATGTATTAGAGGACTAGCCCAGCTGGCTCAGGGAAGGCGGAGTCAGATGTGCTGTGGAATAATCCTTGTACACACTGTGAAGACGTGTTGCTTTCATTAATAATAAGCTGATTGGCTGGTGGTTCGGCAGTATTTGGGGGGCAGAGAGGACACTGGGAAGAAGAGGGACCAAGAGCGAGCAGGATGGGAAGTCCTCAGATGGGGTAAATGAGCCCGGGGGCAGGCAGCACACAGACAAGAGAAATGGTAGCCCAGGCCACACAGAGAGGAACGCATGGAAGAGCTTGCTCGACTGAGCCCTTATGCAGGGCACAGGTGTGTGATGTAAATGTTGGTAAAGCATTAAAGAATTTTGCTATTGCCTGGTGGTGGTGGTACACACCTATAACCCCAGCATTCAGGAGGCAGAGGCAGGCAGATCTCTGTGAGTTTGAGGCCTATTTGGTCTAGGATAGCCAGAACTACACAAAGAAACCCTGTCTTGAAAAACAAATACAAAACAAAACAATATTTTACTGTTGCTCTTTTCAACTCCTTACCTGTCAGTCAGGGATGTTCAGAAACATGGCAGCTTCGTTAACCCCCACTCCATTCCTAAGTGGAAGTCTACGTGCAATAAAAGTCGTGTTCAAATTGGGCATGGTGGCACATAGCTTGGATTCCGACACTGAAGAGGCTGAAACAGGAGGATGTCTAATTCCAGGGCATCCTGGGATGCATTACAAGATACTGCATCAGAAAAAAGAAGCCAAGGAAGACACAAAACAGATGCTCGATGTTCAAAGACGGGCAAAACAGACTAGCACGGAAGGACTCTTGCCACCAAGGCAGAGGATCTGCTTTGATTGTTGGGACTCACATGGCGGAAGAAAAGAACTGGCTCCCTGAAGTTGTTCTCTTATCCCCATGCAAACTGTGACGTGTACCTCTCCCACGTGCACACAAAGTGAGTGTAATTTTACACTTTTGGTTGTGAGCCTCGCCTTTAAAGGTTGAGCCATCTTTCCATTCCAGTAAGTATAATTTTAAAAAGTTGAATAAACTTAAGTCTGTGTAACAAACAGTATTTGATTTTTACTGAGACTTTCTGGATAATTGGCAACAGCTACTGGAACTTGAATGTCCTTCAGTGGTTTAGTGGTTGTACAAGTAGTGATCCATGCATACAATGGAATATTATCCAGCCATAAAAGGAAAAGAGCCGGGAATACAGAGACAATGCCCGCGCACTTCACATGCATATGTCAGTGAGAGAAGCCAGGCTGGAAAGGCTGCGTGCTGCTCTTTTCTATGACCTTCCAGAAAACACTAAAGTATGTGAGTAGATCAGCAGTTGCTAGGGACTGGGGAACTGCCACAGATAGAGGACCGGGGAATTCTTTGAGGATGAAATTTTCTCATTATTTTTAAAGATTTAAATTTTGTTTTGTTTTGTTTCCAGACAGGGTTTCTCTGTGTAGCCATAGCTGTCCTGGAACTTACTCTATAGATCAGACTGGCTTCAAACTCACTGAGATCCACCTGCCTCTGCCTTCCAAGTGCTGGGATCAAAGGTGTACGCCCCCACCACCCATCTTGTGTTTTTCTCTTCTTTCTTTTTTCTTTCTTCCTTTCCTTTTTCTTTTCTGTTTCTTCCCTTCTTTTGCTAAGGTATAGCTACAAAGCCTAGGCTGACTTTGAACTTAGGCTCTTACTCTTTTAGTCTTATGACTTCTTGGAATTACAGGTGAGTGGGATGGGTGGGGCTAGGGAGTCTATCAGAACTCTTGCCACAGCAGAAAGTAGCTAAACAGCTCTAGCATGTCAAAACCTGGCTCCACAGCCTCCCTCAGACAGCTCTGTGCCAGGGTCACACTCTGAAACAATGTGGGGCAGTCCCAGGTAGCTCACTACCTACCTTATCCTGAGTGGGAAATACCAGGGCACTGTGAGAGCTGTCCTATTAAAGCCAGATCCTCACCATCCAAATGACCTCATGGTCTCCAAAACTCACGGTAGAGGAGTCACTGGTCGGTCCTCTGTCTCAGCAGATCCTGACGCTGCTCTGCTACTTGGAGTCAGCGAGTGATGATGGGTGTACCGCCGTCATTAGGGATGATTCAACCTCTGTGCTAGTTGTGCCAGGGCACAGTTGGAAGCTCTGTCTCCAGACAGGCCCTGACAAAGCTGCCGCACAGTGACAGGCTTGAACAAAGTGGCCATTCTTCATTCAGGGCTGGACCTATTGTCTGCTAATGGCCTGGTTACGGGAAGTCAGATGAGGCTGCCCAGGGATCCGCAGCACCAGCACCACTCATCCAAAGCAGGAACCAGGCACGGGCCTTCACCCTTGCCAGTCTAGCCACTTAGGAGGCAGAGGCTGGAGGATCGAAGTTCAAGGATTCTCCTTCATAGAGCCCAACCTGGAGCTGGAGAGGTGGCTCAGTGCTTAAAAGCGTATACTGTTGGCCGGGCGGTGGTGGCGCACGCCTTTAATCCCAGCACTCGGGAGGCAGAGGCAGGCGGATCTTTGTGAGTTCGAGACCAGCCTGGTCTACAAGAGCTAGTTCCAGCGCAGGCTCCAAAGCCACAGAGAAACCCTGTCTCGAAAAACCAAAAAAAAAAAAAAAAAAAAAAAAAAAAGCGTATACTGTTCTCAGAGCGCTCGACAAGCAGTGACTCACCTTGGTCCTGCTCTGCTCCCTGTCACCTGGGAGCTGACTACCTTTAAGGACTTCTTAGCCCTCTAGCTCTGTTAACTGAAACAGGAAGAGACTATCTAGTTTTAATGTTTGTCTTCCTCTACTGAGTTAGTCCCCTCTGCCTCAAGATTGTGGCGCCGTAAATCAAACCCAAAGCCTGTCACTGTCACTGATTTTCTTTGTGATTTCTTTTTGGGGAGGCTGTGATCTGGCTACGTAGCCCAGGCTGACCTTGAACTTAAAACCTTCCTGTTTCAGTCTCATGACTACTTGGGATTATGGGCTGGTGTTTTGTGTGTGTGCGTGTGTGTGCTCGTGTGCACACAGTTGTTAACAGAACACCTCAGGTGTTCTGGAGCTGGCTACCTCTTTTTTTTTCTCCCCAAATTAAAGTACAGGGGCCTGGAAAGGTGGTTCAGCTGTTAAGAGTAATTGCCGGTCTTAACAGAGGACCCAGATTCAATTCCCAGGACCTACATGGTGGCTCACAATCATTTAAGCCCAGTTTCATGGAATCCAACAGGCACGTATATGGTGTACCTACATGCTTACAGCCTAAACACTCATACACATAAAGTAAGATTAATCTAGAAGCTGTTGTAGAAAGTATCATTACACCATTTTCCTCCTTCCTTTCTTCCTTCCAGTACCTTGCATATCCATCTATCTCTTCTCAATTTCATGGTCTCTTTTCCTTTACTCATTGTTATAACCCACTGAGTTCATTTTTCTTCCTTTTTTTTTTTTTTTTTTTTTTTGGATTTTGTAGCTTTGGAGCCTGTCCTGGGATTTGCTCTGTAGTCCATGATGGCCTCAGACTCACAGAGATTCACCTGCCTCAGCCTCCTGAGTGCTGTGATTAAAGGAGTGTGTTATTACTGCCTGGCTCTTTTTGTTTTTCTTTTTTGAGACAGAGTTTACGTAGCCTTGGCTGTCCTAGAACTCGCTCTGTAGACTGGACTGGTCTTGAGCTCACAGAGATCAACCTGCCTCTGCTTCTGAATCTGTTTGGATTTGAGGCATGTGCCCCTGCTGCTTGGTCGTTTTTTTAAACAGGCTTAATTCACTTCATTTTTCTTGTATGAAAACCCTTATGTGGTAGCCACAACTGGAGCCTGGGTCCTCTGAGCAGAGACTCTGGTGTGGGTTTTCACAAGATGGTCAGTGAATTTCTGATAAGGAGACTTGGTGAACACAGTCTCTATCCAGAGGTCAGGGGTCAAGTAGCTGTATGTCTTGGAGATGGTATCAAAGGTGACCCTGGCAAAGTTGCCCAGGGTGGCAGTGCCACCCCTGGCTCATGTGCAGTAGTCATCAATACCGGCCATCATTAGCAGCTTCTGGGGTACAGAACCAGAGACTATGCCAGTACCTCTGAGGACAGGGGTGAGATGCACCAACACAGAGCCACTGTGGCCTGTCATTTTGTGTGGCTTGTCAGTCTTGTTCCCCCAAGTAGTCTCTCCACACAGGGACAATGGAAAGCTTGGCCAGGATGATGGCCTCTCTAATGGCTGTGATACCTCCTTGGAGCATAAAACCAGCATGACCATTGTAGTCCTTGATAGCAACAAAGACCTTGAACCTGGTCCTCTGGCCAGCCTGAGCCTGCTTCTGTGCTGGCATGAGCTTTAAAAACTTAACCTTTAGGGATGTGCACAGGAAGACTCAATAATCTCAGATTCCTTGATGAGCAGGGAGAACAGGTAGATCTTCATGTCCTTAGCCAGGTGGCCGAGCTTGGTGACAAGGATCCCTCCTTGTCTTCATCTTTACCTCTGTGGACCCATGGCCGTGACCAAGACTGCTGCTGAGTCCTCTGAGGAAGCGACTGTGGCCTCCTAATTCTGGGCCCCGGGTCCTCTGGTCCCTCCCACTGCACCCGTGTGCCATTTGGTGATTTCCCAAAGAAGAAACCAGAGTCTGTTTACCACTGTTCTGTTTACCACATGATGGATAATCAATTAGGGGCTTGTCCCTGAAGAAGACTAATTCTCTCTCAGCAGTCTTTAGTTACCTATAGTTCTTTGTCTAAAGGTGGGGCCCTGTGAGATTTCCCTCTTCCACATTAGTGTGTCTTTATTCAAGCCTTACTGAGGTATCGTGGGTGTACCCTGTCACAACAGACTTCCTGACCCTCCGACTCTTAGACTCTTTCCATCCTCTCTCTCTCAATATGGGGGCTGTGCTTTAGATCTAGCAGCTGGTCTGGGCACCCCAGGGCCAGTTAGTTGTTTTCTGTATTTTGACCTGTCGTGGCCTCTGTTGGGGAATCTGTTTCTGTGGTGAGGAGGGAGAGCTACCCTTGTGTGTGGTATAAATATAAATACCTAGAATGCAGGTTAGTAAAGAGGCAATAGCAGGTTCTCTTTGATCCGTAATGTCACAAGCTACCTGGAGTCAGCTCGGTATATGGAACCAGATGTGATTTCCCTCTTACTAAGCAGTCTTTTAAGTCAATTAGACAGCTGTGCTTTTTTGTTTATTTGTTTTAGTTTTTTGTTTTTCAGACAGGCTTTCTCTGTGTAACATTCCTGGCTGTCCTGGAATTTGCTTTGTAAACCAGGCTGGCCTCAAACTGACTGAGATCCACCTGCCTCTGCCTCCCAAGTGCTGGGATGAAAGTGTGTACCACCACCGCCTGGCTAGACAGCTGTTGTTACTACTAAGATGTAAGTGCGCCTTTAGGGGTATGCTGGTCATTGTGCACTTTACCCAGAGGTTCTTCCCTGTATAATCCAGACATTTTGGTTACCCACACCTTTTTGTACCTTTGGCCTCTTGGCTGCTGCACCTGGTACCCTCCCGACCTCTCTCCCCACATGTGAGTCCACTCTGGACTCTCAGATGTCCCTGGCTCTGCCCACACTCTCCCTTTTACCTACAATAAACCTTCTCCTCCCCTGTCCCTAGGAGCAGTCATGTCCTTCCTTTCTTTTTTCACTAAGGTTGCAGTATTGGTTTCTTCCTTCCCTTGGCAGCAGAGCACCTCCTGTTACTATGGAAGCTGGTCCTCATAGCACCTCCTGTTACTATGGAAGCTGGTCCTCATAGCACCTCCTGTTACTATGGAAGCTGGTCCTCATAGCACCTCCTGTTACTATGGAAGCTGGTCCTCATAGCACCTCCTGTTACTATGGAAGCTGGTCCTCATAGCACCTCCTGTTACTATGGAAGCTGGTCCTCAGGAAGGAGGCTCCCAGGTCCAGCCCAACTCATGTCCTCTAATCCTGTGTCTGAACTCCTTAACATCAGCATATCTAACAGCTGGGAAGTGACAAAGGGCGACAGCAGTAGCCTATTTTGTTTTGGGAGTCTTGCAAAAGGGTTTCTGCGCACAGAGACAGCTGACCTGAGCTAGTGGGAGATCACAGACTCTGGACTGACAACTGGGGAGCCTGCATGGAACTGAACCTAGGCCCCCTGAATGTGAGTTATGTGGCTTGGTCTGTAGGGCCCCTGGAAGTGGACCAGAATTTAACCCTGGTACATGAATGGGCTTTTTGGAGTCCATTCCCTATGGTGGGGCAGACGGGCTTGATCCTGCCTCAACTTGATATGTCTGTCAGTCTTTGTTGACTCCCATGGGAGGCCTTGTTCTCTTTGAGGAGTGGATGGCAGGGATGGGGTGTAGGGGGTAAGAGGGAGGTAGGGGAGTGCAAAGGAGGGGAGGGAGGGAGAGCTGTGGTTGGTATTTAAAAATGAATAAAATTTTAAAATAAAGAAAAAAAGGTTTTCTCATGCCTGACACTGAGGTCCCTGCCAGATAGTATAGCCGCTGCGCTCTGGAATGGTGCATTAGTTCCGCAGCTGGCACAGCTTCATTGAGACTATATGTACACTCACCTGGATTATATATAATTTTAGATAGACGTAAAATAATATGATCCACTATGACTCTTTTTTGAGACAGGGTTTCTCTGTAGCTTTTGGAGCCTGTCCTGGAACTAGCTCTTGTAGATCAGGCTGGCCTCAAACTCACAGAGATCCGCCTGCCTCTGCCTCCTGAGTGCTGGGATTAAAGACGTGCGCCACCACCGCCCGGCTACTATGACTTTTTCAAACTTCCTTAGTTTTACTCATTCCTCTTCCCTCTCATTCTGTAGTGGCAGTCCCCCATTCTGTGATTAAAGCCGTCTCCGTTTCCCCATATTTCCTGTAAGCTGCTATTCTCCTCTCCAGCACACCCCTGACATGATCCTTTCTAACTTTCCTGGTTTCTGCAGTTCAGGTTATGGACTCAAATCTGAAGATTTGGAGCTAGGGACCTCAGTTTAGGAGAACATGTGGCATTTGCTTTTCTGGGTCTGGGTTGTTTCAATAGGATCTTTTCAAGTTCTATCCATTTACCTCCTGAGTTCATGATTTCATTTTTCTTTACAGCAGCATAGTTCCACAGTATACATGCACCACGTTGTCATTAGCCAGTCATCAGCTGAAGAACGTTCAGGTGGTTTCCATTGCCTGGCTATTGGGAATTGGGTGGCAGCAACTGCGGTGTCTGTGGGATAGGATGGTGAGTCCCTCGGTCATATCATAGACCAGGGAGCAGCACAGCTGGATTACATGGTAGGTTTTGTTATTTTTATTTTTGAGAGTTCTTGTACTGATTTCATAGTGGCTGCAGCAGTTTACAGTTCCACCAGGGGAGGGTTCACCTTCCCACGTCCTCTCTAGAGTTTGCTGATGGTTGTTTTCTTGATCTTACCCATTCCGACAGGTGAGGCGAATTTCTGTTCTCTAGCTCTAAAGGAAGATGAGTACTTTGAGATGTACCCTAGCCATTTTATTTCTTCTACTGAAATCTCTTCCATTCCGATCATAGTCTGCTTTTTAGTTGGGTGATTTGTTTTCTTGATTTTTTTTTTTGCGTTCTTTGTATTTTCTGGATATTAAGTCTCTGTTAGATGTGAAGCTAACAAAGGTCTCCCCCACTCCTTCCTCTTCACTTGTTAACTTAGTTGTACTGAAGCTTTAGTTTTATGAGGTCCCACTTGTCATGTTGGCCTTGTAGAAAATAAGTTAGCAGAGGAAAACAGTAAGACCTCAAAGCAGTGGGAGAAGACTTGTGTTGCTTCGAGTGGTTGGTGCCTCCAGCCCCCCTGCGGTTTAGTATCCAAGGCTATGGGAGAACAGGCTGTTCAGGGGCTGAGAACAATTTTTAAGGTGTGTGTGTGTGTGTACCTGGTGAAGCTAGGCCCAGGCACTGCTTTTCTGGATAAATTGTTTTGAAGCTGCAGGGTGGAGATAGCCAGTTGCTACTTCAGAACTCCAGTGTGTGTGTGTGTGTGTGTGTGTGTGTGTGTGTGTGTGTGTGTGTGTGTGTAGGAGGAGGAGGAGGAGGGGTTGGATGCTTCCTAGAATTCCATGGGTGGAAGTTTCTTGAAGTCTTGGGGCTGTTTTATGGCCTTGCTTTTGGGGAGGGGCTTCTTTTTTAATTTTAAAAAAATTTTTAAAAAATATTTGATACTTGTCTTTATTTTTTCTTATTATGTATACAATATTCTGTCTGTGTGTATGACTGCAGGCCAGAAAAGGGCACCAGACCTCATTACAGGTGGTTGTGAGCCACCATGTGGTTGCTGGGAATTGAACTCAGGACCTTTGGAAGAGCAGGCAATGCTCTTAACCGCTGAGCCATCTCTCCAGCCCTAAGGGGCTTCTTCTTTAGGCCATAACTTCTGGGCAAATAGAGTCCTGTTCAGAGAGTCCTTTCCTACACCTGCATCACTTCTGGCAGTTCCAGTGGTTCGGTTTCCTTTACATGTATGTCTGTGATCATGCCAGGGGATAGGTTGGAGCCTAAGCTCATTCTTCTGCATGTGGACATCCACTTTTCCCCAGTATCATTTGTTGAAAATGCTAGCTTTCCTCTAGTGTATGTTTTCAACTATTAGATGGCTGGGTACTCATGTTTGAGATTTTTGGTTTTTTGGGCTTTTTTTGACACAGGGTTTCTCTTGTAGCTTTGGAGCCTGTCCTGGAACTAGCTCTTGTAGACCAGGCTGGCCTTGAACTCACAGAGATCCACCTGCCTCTGCCTCCCGAGTGCTGGGATTAAAGGTGTGTGCCACCACCACCCAGCACATTTGAGTCTTTTATTTTGTTCTTATGTTTGCTTTGTGTGCCAGTATCATGCTGTTACTCCTGCTACTCTAATATGTCCTGGAATCTGGAAAGGCTGTCCCGAATCTGCTTCTTCCATGATTTCAAGTTTCCGTTATAGACGTCTTTCACTTCCTTGATTATGTTTATTCTTAGCTATTTTATTTTCTTGGAGACTGTTGTGAATGGGAGTGTGTTCATGATCTTTTTCAGTGTGTTTATTATTGATACACAGAGATTGTATGCATTGCCCCTTATTCTAGTTAGGGCTTCTGTTGCTGTGATGAAGCACATGGCTAAAGGGAACTGGTGTCTTAGTCAGTGCACTGTGCTGTGGAGAGACACTGTGACCAAGACAACTCTTGTGAAAGAAAACATTTTTTTAAAATATTTGTTTATTATGCATACAGTGTTCTGCGTGCATGTGTCCTTGTTGCCCAGAAGAGGGCACCAGTTCTCATTACAGATGGTTGTGAGCAACCATGTGGTTGCTGGGAATTGAACTCAAGACCTCTGGAAGAGCAACCAGTACTCTTAACCTCTGAACCATCTCTCCAGCCCCTAAAAGAGAACATTTAATTGGGTCTTGCTTACAGTTTCAGAGATTTAGTCCATTATCCTCATGCATTGGAACATGTCCAAATACAAGTAGACATGGTAGCTGAGAGTTCTGTATCTGGATCTGCAGAAAACAGAAAGAGAGAGCCACTGAGTCTGGCTTGAGCTCTTGAAACCTCAGAGCCCACTTCCAGTGACTCACCTGCCCCAACAAGGCCACACCTCCTAGTCCTTTTAAACAGTGCCATTCCGTGGTGACCAAGCGTTCAAATCTATGAACTTATGGGAGCCAATATTATTTCAACCACCCAGGAGGAAATGGTTTATTTGACTTATACTTCCACACTGTAGTCCATCACTGAAGAAAGTCAGGACAGGACTGAAGCAGGGCAGGAGCTGGAACCTGGAGGCAAGAGCTGATGCAGAGACCATGGAGGGGTACTGCTTACTGGCTTGTCTTTCATGGCGTATGTAGCCTGCTTTCCTTTGTTTCTTTCATTCCTTCTCTCTCTCCTTCTCTCCCTTTCCCCCCACTCAAAATAGGGTTTCTTTGTGTAACCTTGGCTGTCCTGGAACTAGCTCTGTATACCAGGCTGGCTCTGTAGACCAGGCTGGACTGGAGTTCAGAGATAATCCTGCCTCCGCCTCCTGAGTGTTGGCATTAAAGGTGTGCACTACCATCGCCTGGCTATCCCACTTGCTTATGAACCCAGGACCTCCAGCCCAGAGTGGCATCACTCACAATGGGCTGGGCCTTCCTGCATCAGCCACCGTTTAGGGAAATGTCCCATAGGCTTGCCTACAGCCAGTTTTACAGGGCACTTTCTCTGGAGTCAGCTTAGCTGCTCTGCCCTTTTCTGGCAGCCCCAGTGGTCGGGATATCTCTTAGCAGTCTTCATTGCTCATATGTGCTTGGAGAGGGAGATGTCTGAGTCTGATCAGTTTCAGGGACTTCCTGAAGCTACTGTCTTCCTTCCCAAGTTTAAGCAACCTCTCTGAAGAGTGGACTGTTTCACCTCCCTTTTAGTGTCCTGTACCTTTGGGACTGGGGAGAGGGATCTGATGCTCTCTTCTGGCTTCTGGCCTCCATGGCACCAGGCACATACATACATGCGGGCAAAACACTCAGACACATAAAATTTAAAAATCTAATTTCTTTAAACATCTTGTCTTTTTTTTTTCCCTTTTGAGATAGGATTTCTCTGTGTAGCCCTTGCTATCCTGGAACTCTGTAGACCAGGCTGGCCTCGACTCACAGAGATCTACCTGCCTGTGCTTCTGAGTACAGGAATTAAAGGCTTGTGCCACCACCACCCGGCTATATTCTTTTTCTTAACATATACCTTGTGCCAAGTGGGAAAGGCCTCAGCCTTTATTTATTTATTGATTTTTTTTGGTTTGGCTTTTTATGAACATAATTTTTTAAATTGATTCTTTGGGAATTTCACATCCTAATCCCACTCATTTCCTCCTTTCCCTGTATCTACTCTTCATTCTTATATATCCCTTGTCAAAGGAAAACTAAAAAAATAAAATAAAAATAAGATAAAAATAAAAATGCAAATAATGTTAATTAAAGACAAAACAAACAAAACAAAAACTAAATAAAGCAAGTAAGACAAAAACTACTTTGCTCCTTCATCTTTCCAGCCTCTCCATCACCTCTTCATTTGTCTTGGTGGCCTTGGGAGCTGTGTGGCACGCAGTAGACCCTTTTGTCCAGCTCTTCATTTCCTTGTGTGATGTGTTGTTGGTCAGGTTCAAAACCTCTGGCTTCTGGGACACCATCAATGCTGGACCCTCACCGCATCTCCTCTCGGATATCCTGTGGTTCTCTAGAGCCATGGAGATCCTGTGTTTACATGCTCCAGCAGGTCATAGATGGGGTGGATGTTAGAGAGTGCCTGGATGGTAACTGGGTTCTTCTGACCCTGACCAGGCTCCTGGGAACACCCCCATCAGGTGAGTGGCTGAGTCAGCTTTCCCAAGTGTGGGGTGGGGATGGGGTGGGAAGTGTGTGGGGGGCACAGCTCTCCTATTGGGGTGGGGCCAGCTTTCCCCTGCCAGGGTCATGTGGGTCCATTATCCCAAGGCCCTCAAGGGACAGGGTCAGCATTCCCCATGCAAGTGAGGGGCGAGGTCAGCTCGGCAAGGACTTCATGCTTCAACACATGGCTCACATGGGCCACTGTGGTAACAGACTCCAGCTGCAGCAGACCATGGACCCAGACGTGACCCTTGGCAGCAGCCCAGGACCAGATGTCACCATGGCCCAGAGTGGCAAGCAGGCCTCCTACATCAGGCTGTTCTTCACTGCCTTCCCTTCTTCAGATCTGCCCCTCTTCACAGGACAGGAACTATTCTGTCTGTCTGTCTCTCTCGCATACCCCACCATATATTTGCACCATAACAGCACCTGATGCCAGGCGCCTCAAGGCAAATGACTCAGTGTGTGTGTGTCCCTGTCCACCTCCACCCACTCAGTCCTCATAGTGCTGAACGTGCTTTTAAGATTCTTCTCATTTTTTTTTTTTTTTGAGACAGCCTGGATGTGGCTATAAACGTCATAGCTGGTTGGAACTTGGAGAGCTTTGCCTGCCACTGCCTCCTGAGTACTGGGACTAAAGGTGCGTGCCGTCACATTTGGCTGCACTGTGCTTTAACTGGGCGTAGTGGCACACACTTTAATCCCAGCACTCAAAAAAGGCAGACACAGGTGGATCTCTGTGAGGCCAGCCTGGTCTTCAAAGCAAGCTCCAGGACAGCTAGGGCTGTTAACACAGAGAAACCCTGTCTCGAAAAACAAAACAGAATGAATTTTATTTACATTTTATTTATGAATGTGTCTGTGTGTGTTTGCACATGTACCATGATGCTTGTTGGAGGTCAGACGGTAGGTTGCCAGAATCTGTTCCGCCCTTACACTTTGTGGGTCCCTGAGATTGAATGTAGTTCATTAGGCTTGGCAGCGAGTGCCTTTGTCAAATAAAGACATGCCATTGTCCTCTGCACTATTCTCTGATGTCATGTATTTTAGATTGGCAGCACTGGTCATTTTGTTAGTATAGTTTAAGGGGTCAGGAGCTACATGTGACCAGTAGTAACCATACTGTATACCATCACACAGGCAGAGACAAACGTGGGTTTTGCTTATAGGGTCAGCTCGACTGACCAGGAGTGTCTTAGGAAGGAGCAGCGAAGACACTGCCGAAGGTGGTGCAGGCTTTCTTTTCCTTCCCCCACTCATGGTATACGGAGTCCTTTCAAGGGTCCTGGTGGTAATATCTGAGGTATCATGTCTTAGGCGTCTCAGCCTCTCTGCACGTTAGAATTCACCCCGAAGCGCTGCCCGCTCGGTAATCTCCTGGTCGCTCAGCGCTTTTCTCCGGATCTGGTGCACTGACCTAAACTTGGCTTCGCTGCATTTCCACAGCGGCCCTGCAAGGGGCGGGGCCAGACGGTGCGCTGCGCCGAGGCTCTCTTTTGATTGGTTGGTGACCCTGTTTTAATCTTGCCTGCCTAGATGGGAGGGGGGAGTTAAGCATCCTCCCCCCCCCCCGCGTTGAGTCTCGGGCGCTGATTGGTTAGTCGTGTGGCGCGAGCGGTGGGTGCACCCCACGCTGATTGGCCGGCGGGACGCGCGCGTAGGGAGGCGGAGCCGGAGTTAGTGGAGCGCGGCTCCCGGCGTGTGTTCCTGGGTAGTGTTTCGAGCGGCAGGGCGGCACCTGAGCTGCAGCGGAGCGGCGCCATCCTGTGGAGGAGCCATGAAGCACTACGAGGTAAGCGGCGCGGGGCCCGGGCCGTGGCTGCCGCAGACCGCACAGTCTCCCTCAGGGCCTCGGGACCGTCTATTATGGCCCGGCTCCTTGCCGATGGCGCAGGCGCAGTGTGCCGGGGGCCTGCTGGTAAATCTCATTGCGCATGTGCAGGAGGGTAGTTTTGCTACCCCGGCGTTTTGGGGGGATACCTTCTCTTAGGGTCTTGCAGGGCCAGGGAGAAGCTTGCAGCTTCCTTGCAGTATCTTCAGTGGCCCGAGTGGCAGATGTTCAGAAGTGCAGTGCGGAGCACTTGTTCTTGGTGCGAGCGATTCTCTTGCACAATCCCTGCACGGCGTCAGCGCCCGGGGCTCAGGAAGGGGTTCTGCAGCTGGCCTGCCTCTTCCGACCTTCGCACCCATTCTTCGTTCTAGATGCCTGGGCGGCGAGGGAGTTGGTTACGGCAGCCGGTGACTTCTAGGGAAGAAGTCTGAACGCGCAAGATCATTCTGAAAGCTTAAGTCTTCTGACTCTAAGTCTTGGGTCCCTTTTCCTCTTAAAACAAAGTCTTGTGATTCTCTTTTCGATCAAACTGATACTAGTTTTGTTATTGCTGACTTTTAGGTAACTATCATAAAACAGTAACCGATCGCTCACATTTATAGAAAGAATGCGTTAGTAAGGGCTAACTACCGTTTTACTGCGATTCTGTTATCTTTGTCCTACTGAGATTGGATGCTTACTTAATCTCTTACTAGTAATGTAGGTGAAAGAGCTGTCAAGTGAGTTGTCAAAGGTCCCAACTAGTATCTGCAGAACAGAGAGAGGGAATGAAGATTTCAAAGGCATAGTTCCTAACCACTAGCCATGCAGTTGCGTAAATGAGAGCTAGCAAATTGAGAGATTGCTTGTCTTTCTCCCCACATTTTAAATTTGTGGTGAAACTTGCTCATTTTCCTCGGTAGCCATTTTACTGTACAACTCAGCATTATTAAGTCTACATATTGTTCAAATTTCACCACTATCCAGTAGGTTGTGTGTTGTTCCCCTGCCCCATCTCTGCAGCTCTCCTTGTATTGCTAGGGATGGAGGTCAGGGCCTTGCACCCACTAAGCAAGCCTCTTAAACTTTTTTTAATCTTGTAAAATTGAAACTTTCTACTCATTATAGAGTATCTTCCCATTTCCCACTTTCCCAGACCCTGGCAACCGCCTTTTGACTGTGGAAATTGGAATACTTTAGGAATCTCCCAATATATGGAACATAATTTTATTTTTATAGCAAATTGAATACCACTACTTCTAGTCATCTCTATCTTGATTATTTTTATATGTAATAAGTGTATAAAACTATTATAATTATTTTAAATTTCCCCAGGTCCTTTGACACCTTTAGTCTAGAAGACCAGAAGACCTCTATCTTTTTTAACAGGTGACAGGAGCCGGGAGGTGGGAGTCTGTAATCCTTATCCCCCCCCCTTTCAAAAGAAAGTTTCTTTTTTTGTTTCCTCCTGGTGTGCTTTCCCTTTCACTCCTCCTACCTTGTCCTGGGGCAGAAGCTGTGTTTAGTTTGAAGAGCATGGGTAGAAGATGGAATTTACAGTCAGTCATTTTCATTTGCTCCTTGAAAATCAGGCCAGGTAGGTTTTGAGGACCATGGAGGTGGGTGCTTTGGGTCTGGGAACCCGAGCACAACCTGGGACTCATGGTTTGGCCTGGAAATATGCTCCAATGTTCTTCAGTCTTTTCTTTGCCTTGTTTCTCAGCGTGCCCTGGATGGGCTGGTGGTAGCCCAGGATTGGAGCCCTTGTTTTGCTCGCGTGCATGAGGATCTGGGTTCCACCTCCGCATTGCACAACGAAGGCAGATAAGAACCAAACTGGGGAATAGGGTTGCAGTTCATTTGCTAGAGACTTTTCCTTACGTGATTGAATCCCTGGCACGGAATAAAGCCAGGCAAGCTGGCACACATGCTGTAAGTTCTAGCTCTGTGGGAGATGGAGGCAGAGGATCAGGTGTTCAAGGTTATCTTCAACTACATAGTGACTTTGATGGCAACCTGGGCGAGAATCCTGTCTCAAAAATCCAAACCAAACAGAATAGACAAACAACAAAACAAAACCCCCCAAGCAAACAGAAAGCCAAGGTGGCCTTGGAGGGAAAAGTTAGTTTGAAGTGTTTTGTTATTCCCTATTGACATTTGTTTAGTATCCACTGAGACCGTCGTTTTGGGATGAGAGCATCTACTATCTTCTAGCTCAGTTTTCAGAACTCTTGGTGCAGACCAATAAAAATGGAAGCTATCCTTTCACAGTTAAGATCTTGGGGAAAAGTGTCAGATACCCATATTGAAGAACAGATTTCTGGAGGCCCTGCTCCATCTCTAGCACTGCAGAAACCAGGCATGGTGGCTCATGCTTGGAGGGCAAGGCATTGGGATTAGAAGTTCAGAGTCATCCTTGGCTACACAGTGAGTTCCAGGCCTCCCTGGTAAGATGGCTCAGTGAACCAACACCTACCAGTTGTTCTCTGACTTCTCACACATGGTTGTAACAGAATTTTTTTTTTTTTTTTTTTT
>JAQHUG010000546.1:674466-718159 GCA_028555095.1 Dicrostonyx torquatus | reverse complement strand
AGGTATCTTATTCTAGTATCATCCTGACTTAATGGATTTCTCAGAGTTATATGTGCATGCTTCAGTTGCTAAATCTGAAGATATAAAATTTGATCTCTTAAATTTTAAACATATGAGTTAACAATGAAGATTCATTCTATGAAACAATATGCATAGAAATCTTTGGGGGCTTTTTGAAAGGGAATTCATTAATGAAATATATTTAATATATCATTGTATTTGAAAATGTAAATAACTTATATCTTCAACACAATTTCTACTGTGCTCTCACACACAAAGTTTGTTATTCAATGGGTATTCGATGATATTTGCTTTTGTTTTATGTTTGAAATATTTTCTATGTTTTAGGGACTTCTGTGTATGCATAAATTAGTAGTTTTCTTTCTTTCTTTCTTTCTTTCTTTTCTTTCTTTCTTACTCTTTGGGCAGTTGCCACCCAGCAACCAAATAAATACAGAGACTTATTCTTATTTATGAGTGTCCAGCATTAGATTTTCTTGTTTCTAACCAGTTTTTCTAGCTTCAATCATTTGATTTCTTTTTTAAAATTACATTTTGCCTCTGTGATTTTTTTACCTTTCCTTTTCCTCTATGTCTTTCTTTCCTCCTTACTCTCCAGATGGCAGGCTGGCTGGATAGCTGGGCCCTAGATCCTTCCCTTCTCCTTCTCTCACTCTCTCCTCTTTCAGATATCTCTTCTTTACTCTCTCTATCCAGCCATCACACCTATTTCTCTCTCCTGCATAGCTATTGACCATTCTTTTTTAGACCAATCCGGTGTTTTAGGCAAGCAAAGTAACACATCTTTATAAACTTAAACAAATGCAAATTAAAAGACTGCAACACATCTTTGCATCATTAAACTAATATTCCACAGCATAAACACATGTAACAATATTAAATTAATATTTCAAAACATAAATTCATCCATAATTTACTATAGACAGGACATGGTGTTAATGTGAAATTTACATTGACTGAACTATCTCTATGTTAAGATGTGTTATTGTGTGAGAGATAAATCACAGTCTCATGAAAAGTTGGGTATAACTGAATGCTCTCATTGATAAACCATAACTGAATTTAAAAATGTTAGTAATGGCATTTCACCTTTTGCTGTGACATCAAATGTGTCTTGTAAACTCTTGATATTTTATAAGTGGAATTTTAATGGCTTGCTGCAATGGGTAGTAAGCACTGCAAAAGTGCTATTTTGAGTCACCAGGATCATCAGGTGAGATAGGGCTGGTTCCCAGACTGTATGTGAAGTGAACCTGTGATGAGTTTAGGCCTGTCTCTGTTGTTATTTAATTAGAATAAGTCAAACTATTGGGTGTGCTCTTGCTAATAAGTGTAGTACTGGTAGGATAACTAATATTGTGTCTTGATAAAATATAAGCACTCATGGGTGAAACATTTTTGCATGACTTGTATATTAAGATTAGTTTGTAGGGGGTACATATATATTTAGTTAACAAGGACTCCTTCATCTACTGCCTATTCATTTTGTAACCATAATGATAATTTACATCACTTTGAAAAAAATATAATTAAGTAGACAAATGAGTAATATATTTACAAAGATAGCATGCTTGCTTACTGCTTCATTCTTTTTTAGTTTCTTATTTTTATGAGCTTGTGATAAAAATAAAAGAGCAACATTGTTTAAGTTCAATCATCCTTAAAACTCAGCAAGAAAAACACCACTGACTTTTTGTATTGGGTGTGTAGAGTTTACTATCAGAAATTTTTTTTTTAGAAATTTTTTCTGAGAAAGGTTTTACTCATATGAATTTCTCAAGGCTCTAGTTAGTATATCATTGTGTATTAAATTAAAACGCATCCAGGACTATTTAACAGACTGATTCATTTAAAATAGTAAAAGGTGATCAGATAAAATTTCTCCTCTTGAGGGTTCTGGAGTTAGAATCTCCAATAAGTACTAATCACTCCTAATTTTTAATTTAAGTGTTGGTTTTAGCATTCCCAAGCAAATAGGTGGACATGCATTGGGTTTAGGAAACAGTAAAATGAATACCAACCTGAACCTTTTGGCGAAAGAAAATCATTTGACAGAGGTTTTCAGAGGCTACCTTAGCTTTTTTTGAAAGGAGTGGTGATCTTCCTGCATCAGTTCACGTAGTACTGAAATCTAAGGTGTATCCCACCAAAAGGGCATGTGTGGTATTATTTGTTTGTTTTGTTTTGACACAGTTCTTGCTATGTAGAATAACTTGACCTGAAAAATAAAGTCCTTTTGTCTCCATATTCAGTTTGCTGAAGCTATAGATGTGGAACAATGTGCTCAGCTGGAATCTCCTCAATGAAGGGAGCTGGGACAGGAACTCAAGCAGGGCTGGAACCTGGCGGCAGCAGCTTCTGCAGAGGCCATGGAGGGTGCTACTCACCAGCTTGCTACCATGATTGCTCAGTTTGCTTTTTATAGAACACGGGACCACCAGCCCAGAGTCCACATGGGCTGGGCCTTGTTCCCACCAATCTCTAATTAAGAAATGCCCTTCAGATGTGTTTCTCAGCTTGTGGATCACAACTCCTCTAGAGTCAACCAATCCTTTCATAGGGGTCGCCTAAGGCCACTGGAGAGCACAGATGTTTACATTACGATTTTACTAGTAGCAAAATTATAGTTATGAAGTGGCAATGAAAATAATTTTATGAAATAGAAAAAGACAAGATCTCCTGAGTAAATTTGGAGCATGGGGACCATGGGAGAGGGTAGAAGGGAGGGAAGAGGAAGGGAGCAGAGTGAAGAAAAATGTAGAGCTCAATAAAAGTGATTTAAAAATAAATAAACAAAATAGGAAAGCTTTAAAACTTAAAAAAAAAAACCTTTATGGTTGGGGGTCACCACAACGTGAGGAAATGTATTCAAGCATCAAACCAACAGAAGAGTTGAGAACCACTGCTCTACAGGCCTGTATACAACCCAGTCTTATGGAGGCATTTTCTTAACTGAGGTTCCTCCTTTCATACATTTGAGCTTATTTCAAGTTGACATAAAGCCATCCAGCACAGGTCCTCAAGCTTGCCGGGTAAGGACCTTCATGATTAAGCCAACTCCCCTGCCTTGATTGTTCTCAGTTCTTTGGAAAGAGGACCGTGGGGGCAAGTCTGTCCTGCAGAAGCTGAAGAAGTGGGGAGTCATGGTCTCCTGGCCTGGTTTTTGTAGATGGTGCTGGAAAAGGCTTCAGAGAATCAGGCTTAATGCCTTTCTGTCAAGACCTGCTCACAACAGAGCTGCAAGAGGCCCTTCCTCTTTTCTCCCCCAAAATGGTACAAACATCTCAGCATGTGTTGGTTTTCTAGCTATTTTTCTTGCCTCTGAGAGACATTTCAGACAAGAACTATAAGGTATGGAAATTCCTTCAACAACTTGGAAAAGGAGGCTGGCTGGAGAGGTGACTCAGTTCTTGCTGTTCTGCCAGAGTATTGGAGATCAGTTCCCAGTATCAGTCATGCCAGGAGGACTCACAGCTGCCTGTAACTCCATCTGATGTGGCACGGTGAATCAAGGGCAGTAGCTCTCATCTAGCTGGATGGGATGTGCCAGAACGTGCTTCAAAGCACACACAGATGGTCATTATTCCAGTTCTTTACACAAAAATTACTAGGCAAAAATTGAGAGCATAGGTAACCCAGTGGACTTTCTGTTAACTGTCAGCACAGTGACATCATCACACATGTATCTTCTGGAAGATTCGATTGTCCATTACTGATGGGCAATAAACTAACAAGGCAAAAATGGTTTCTTTTCAGTTGTGAGTGTATAGATTTGTTCCTGGAGGTTGAGGTCTGTGCCTGGGTCCAGGTTTTGGCCTTTTACTCAAGAATGAGATGGGAGTCCACACAGATTGCGAGGAAGCTTTATTTAAAGCAAAGCAATACAAGATGTTGAATACGCTGTTAAGGTTGACAGCAGGCCACATGGATTAAAGTCCCCAATGACCCCAATTATTTGGGGTTTTTTTCTTATGGCGTTCAAGAGAAGGAGCTTGGTTGCTATGGGGTGGTTCTTTATTTTGATTGAGAGATTAGATTATATAACCATTTCTCTACTGTGTGTGTCCTTTCCCATAATGCATCTGATTTTAATCACAAGCATGCTCAATTATGAATTATGAAGAGGCATAAGATGGTAAATAGGGGTTTATCCGTAAATGTGAACACTGGGGGTGAAGTTTGCCTTATTATACATGCACCCCAAACTACTTGAGGCCAGATGAACCTTTTACCTTCTATACTGGACTTAACAGGAGTGCGATTGAAAATAATCAAGTCTGATGCCCCTTAAAGTGAGGAAACACTTATTCCATCATGCGGAGAGAGAGAGAGAGATGTGACTGCAGCTGATGCAAGTGGGGTCGTAGGTTGCTAAGAGTGTAGTGCATTGCTCAGACTGTGGGTCTGAGGCTGCCAAGGGCACTGTTGGAAGAGGAGTGTGTGCACAGCCTCAACCAAGTGGAGTCCCATATTGCTAAGCTATTCCCTATGCCTGACTGCCTCAGAGCCTTGAGCAGAATCTTAGGGACCTTCAGGAGGTCCCAAGGCACAGTTGGAGAATGCTAGCTTAAATGAACATTTACTAGTGCTTGTAAATCCTCAGGCCGTCTAGGGTCTCTTCAAGTTCTGCCTGGGCCCAGTGACTCGTCTGTGATTAGTGGTGGTGGGTGGTGACTGTTGAACACAGTCTGTTGTATGAGTATCATTTGGGAGAGGTGAGTCCAGGATGGCCTCAGCTGAGACAGAGCTATCTCCTCCTGTTCAGTCATTCTTCAGATAGGCTTGGGTTATCCATATATCATGGGCAGGGTTCTAGGGTAGATGGGTAGAAGAGGCAGTAGAGGGAAGGTAGCAGGTTCACAGCCTTGCACTGCCTGGGCTCTGAACAGGCATGTGGGCACTGTCACTGCGACATATTGACTGAGGTACACTGCATGGCTGAGGAGTGTGTCATGGACCCTACTTCTTCATGGGAATCAGTGGGTATCACACTGCAGAGGCATGGAGGGAAGTTAGACCCCTTAGTCTCTTCTAGCCTCTGGGCTTCTATAGCCACTGCCAGCGTTCCCAGTGAGTGGAAGGCTGTCTATAGCCACTGCCAGCGTTCCCAGTGAGTGGAAGGCTGTCTGTAGCCACTGCCAGCGTTCCCAGTGAGTGGAAGGCTGTCTGTAGCCACTGCCAGCGTTCCCAGTGAGTGGAAGGCTGTCTGTAGCCACTGCCAGCGTTCCCAGTGAGTGGAAGGCTGTCTGTAGCCACTGCCAGCGTTCCCAGTGAGTGGAAGGCTGTCTGTAGCCACTGCCAGCGTTCCCACTGAGTGGAAGGCTGTCTGTAGCCACTGCCAGCGTTCCCACTGAGTGGAAGGCTGTCTGTAGCCACTGCCAGCGTTCCCACTGAGTGGAAGGCTGTCATCGTCTCAGTTGCTGGGCATTGCAGCTGGCTTTCATGTTCTGGCAGGAGTGAGACTGGAACATCCCTGTGCAGCTCTGACCCTACTGTTACGATAAACTCCTAGAGGAAAACTTCAACAGAGAGTCCCTTTTTGTTTTTTGTTTTCTGAGCTACGAGGCTCACTCAATTTATAAGCTATGAGGCTCACTGGATTTATAAGCTAGGCTGGATTTATAAGGCAGCTCAAGCTGGATTCACTATGGAGCTGCCATAGTTAGGGTTTCTATCACTTCAGCGAAACACCATGATCAGAAAGCAAGTTGGGGAGAAAAGGGTTTACTTAGCTTATACTTCCATATAACAGTTCATCATCAAAGAAAGTGAGGACAGAAATTCAAACAGGGAAGGAACCTGGAGGCAGGAGCTGATGCAGAGACCATGGAGGATGCTGTTTACTGGCTTGCTGCTCATGACTTGCTCAGTCTGTTTTCTTATAGAACCCAGGACCCCCAGCCCAGGGATGGCACCACCTGCAATGAACCGGGCCCTCCCTCATCCACTAATTCAGAAAATCCCCTACAGGCTTAGCTATAGCCCAATCTTATGGAGGCATTTGCTTATACTGAGGATACCTCCTCTCAGATGATTTTCGCTTGTGTCAAGTTGACATGAGTCTAGCCAGGACAGTGGCCCAGGCTGGCTTTGAATTCATCCTCTTGTTACATAACCTCTGTACCACCATTTCCTGCTTCTGCTAGGGTTCTCAGTCCACTTTACCCACTCTATCCACAGAGCACACACTGGTTTCTGCTCTCGCCAGCAAGGAGGAAGGAGCCCACCTGGTGAGAGGAGAGGTGAGCATCTCAGTGTGGGATGCTACTTGCTGAAAAAAACCCCTCCTTTCTTCTTACTTATTAATAGAATTTAATTTTTTAAGCAATTAGTGTGTATGTGCCACAGTGTTCATGCGTAGGTCAGTGGACATCTTTTGGGAATCAGTTTTCTCCTTCCACTTTGTGGATTTCAGGGATTAGACAGATCACCAGGCTTCATGTGAAGTGCCTTTACCAGCGGAATCACCTTAACACCTTGATCCTTGACAGGATCTCGTATAATCCTGATCGGCCTCCAACTCACCATATAGCTGGCAATGACCTTGAACTTGTGCTCTTCCTGTCTCCAGGAGTGAAAGGCGTGTTACCATGCTGGGTTTCTATGCTGGGAATCACACCCAGGGCTTTCTTTGATAATGCTAGGCAGGCACCCTGGGCTACCTCTCAGCCCAGTGGAGTTCTTTCCCTTCCTGCATGCTGCCAGTGGCCACAGCTGGGGTCCAGCCTGGTTCCTATGCTGTCACTGAGTACAGCACACTGCTTCTCTTCCTGGTCCCTTGTCATCTTAGTAACTCATTAGAGACTCCTCTCTCTCCAAGAGAGAAAAAAAGACAACCAAGAGCCCTGAAATAGGTGGCTCAGCTGGCTCAGGAATGGAGTCCTCAGTCTGGGGGCACCGATTATCACTGGTGTCCAGGTGTGAGGAGGAGGATCAGGACCAACTAAATTGTTGACAAATCTCCAGTTAAATCCTGCTCCCTGTCCCTTCTTCTCATGGTGCCGACCCACCTCTTCCTAGAGTCCCAAGTCAGTAATCACAGGGTTTCCTCCGCAGGCAGGAGTGGGTTCTAACTTCATTTCTGTACAACGCACCCACCTCTCACTGGCCTTAACTTTTCACCAAACCACACACACCCTCATCTCCAGAAAAAGTCACATGGCATGGTCTCTAGTCTAGGGCTTCTTTCTCTGCTATGGCCTCTTGTCATTTTTGTCCCCACCTTTACTTCTTCTCATTCCTCGGGCAGCTACTTTGAGCACACATCCAAGCCCTGCTGAACATAGCTTGAATGTTCATGCTTGAGGTAAGTCAGGGACTCTTAGACCTTGAACTGACACCTTAAGGGGCAGCCACTCTAGGAAGCCCAGTGGTTCTTTGTCACCCTCACTGTGTGATCAATCTGACCTACTTCTCAGATCTCTTCCTTAAAATGAGGTTGTGTCAGGCTCCTCTGTCGTTTCTGCTTGCTTAGATATACAAATCAATAAACAGAAGTACTTACCATCATAAGTAAATTATCAGTGCTTATTAATTGTCCAAAATGATGGAGTTTGTAATGTATCTTAAGACATGTATATATTTAGATCATAGTTACTCCCCATATCCCTCCTCATTGTTGTCCTCCCCTTCCTTAACAGCCTCTCCCCTGCTTTCATGTCTTTCCTTTAAACCTAGGTTCTCTACAAGACAGCAGCAATGCTATCTTACTGAGTCTGGCTTATTTCAGTCCACATGATGCTCTCTGGTTCCTCTCATTTCCCTGGCTGAATATACTGTGTGCATGCACTGTATTTCCCTTCCATTCATCTGGTGCTGGGTACCTATGACTCGGCCACAGTCACCACGACTGTGCCAGTGTCTCTGTTGTATGCTGTTTTAGACGCATGGGCATGTGTCCAGAAGTGGCATAGCTACTGTTGGTCTGTGTCTGGGTTTTTGTTTGTTTGTTTGTTTGTTTGTTTTTGTTTTGAGGAATACCCACACTGATTTCCATAGTGACTCCACCAGTTCACATCCCACCAGCAGTGGATAAGGGCTCCTTTTCCTGCATCCTCGGCAGTGTTTGTGGTCCTTTGATTTCTGGGCTTTGAGAAGGAATCTCAATGAGGTTTTGATTTGTATTTCCCCAGAGGCTAAGGATACTGGATACGTGTTTTTCAGCACCTGTCAGCATAATGCCAGACACCTAGAAATTGTTGGGGGTGGGGTTCTGGGAAAGAAGAGTGAGGCACACAGAGAATTTATCTTGAAGAAATGATTCTTAGAAAGCACATGGGGAATGGGAGAAAGCAATAGAGAGGTATTCAGGCCAGCCCAGGCTGCATTAATGAGAGTTGTTGCTGGGACCTGAGCTCCTCTGTATATCCCTGCAGAATGGACCTTACCATCATCCCCAAGATGTAGAGGCGGGGTGGTGGCATACTGATTTGACCAGAATACTTCTGGGACTTGCTCCTTAAAGTCTCCCGTGCTGCAATATGGAGCACACTCGGAAATACCTACTCTCCAGCAGAGAAGCCCTGCAGGCAGGGATGAGGACACTGTGCAAAGCAACTGTCATTGCTGGATGCTAACTCCATGCCTGATGTGGAGCAGACGTTGCCTGTATGGTACTCACTTATTGAAGGGGTAAGTTATGTCTGATTGACTTCTGCCTCTGGTCACAGCAGCCAGATGTTCCCCTCTAGAGAGGGCATGAGATGGTGCTTTCTCCTCAACTGATGTTGGCTGAATTTCCAGAGGCACTGGGTTGGATGACGACTTTCCCAGCTTGTCCTCTCGGGAGCCTGTGGACAGAGCTGTAGCTCGGGTAGTAGCACGGTTGCTGTTTTAGGAACGTCCCTTCACTGCCCTACTGCCCATCCTCCTGCCTTTCCTTCTGTGCCAGACGCTACAGGGACAGCAACCACTGACCTTTGCATAGCATGTTATTGCTAAGACACTTCACAGAACTTTAGTCTCCACTCTGACATCAGCCACAGGGCTCCATTCGCATCTCTCTCAGGCACTGAATTTGAATGTGGATTAGTTGACATTTGGGTGCCAGTAACAGAAACCAGTTTCCCTAAAAAGACAAAGCTAGCCAGAGAAGTCTGTCACTAGAGGTCTTTGAGCAATCTGTCACACTTAGTCTAGAGGTAAGTCTATGCATTATAGTTCTCAGAATCTGTCTAGAGGGTCACAGAGTAGGCAGTGCCTTGGGTTCATGACCATCAGCTGTGTCAATGGAAGGATACATCCACCATTTGATAAGCACATCCCAGGCCTGGGGAGATGGCTCAGTGGAACAAAGCCCTTACCATGCAAAACCAATGGCCTGTATTTCAATCCTCTAAGCCCACACAAAATGCGAGTACTAGTGAAACTGAGGCAGGAGGAGGTACAGCCTAGATTCCATAGCTAGACCCTGTCTCAAAAAAACTGAACAAAACAAAGGTTGGATAGAAAGAAAGTCTCAGACAGCATAGTCCCAGGAAAAGCACTGGTGGACTTGCCAGCCATTCAGGAGAGAAAGTCAGCCATGAGTAGACTGGCACCTGCTTCAGAGTCCCCAGTGTATGGCATCATTGCCTGGAGCTGCAGCGGCAGGTGAGGTGTGCACGGTGAACTGGCACTGTTTTTATTTTTCTTTTTTTTTAAATGTATGGCACGCATGCTCGAGTGTGTGTGTGTGTGTGTGTGTGTGTGTGTGTGTAAGCATGTACATGCCACTGTGCACATGTGAACAATTTTCAGGAGTCTGTTTGCACCTCCCAGTTTGCCAAGACTGGGGTTTTGATTCTACCATTATTCAGTGTACGCCGGGCTAGCTGGCCCTCCAGCTTCCAAGCAGCTCTCCTGTTTCCACCTTCCGTCCTGCCACAGGAGTGCTGGGATTACAGGGATGTGCCAGCACACTCTGTTTTCTACCTTTTTTCTTCCCCGTTTGTTCACAGGAAATAGGCTGACATGGAGGGCTTCCAGCCCGTCCTGGACTGTTTCACATCTGGTCCCATCTTTGTACATGCTTCTCACAAAATATAAATTAATTGAATTTTCTCATATCTTAATCCCAGTATATGTATAATATTGGAAAGTTGGGGCCCAGAATGGTTAAATGGCTCAGTCAAGGTCACACAGCTAGTGAGTAGCAGAGTTGGTAATTTAGCTTAGACAGACTACAGGGAACACTTTTCTCACTGATCTGTTGTTCACTACAAAAATGAGACTCACACAGACCCACAGCTCTCAGTGGGTAGGAGACCTATGATGTCACTGTCTGAGACTATTATGGTCTGGGAAAGGGAAGAGGGAGACCATATTACCTACATGGCCCTCAGCGTAATCTGGTGTCTGCTTCTCTCCCAAGTTCCAGGGAGTCAGTTCACATAGTGTGGTAGCAGGGTCTATAGCTGGGGAGAGCCCACTGCATCACTGCACTCCTGGCACAGCAGGGGGCTGTCCTTTTCTTGCCCCATGGCCATCAAAGGGGAGTCAGAGCTTCTGAACAGCTCTCCGTGTGCCACCACTAGGGGTATGTCATGGGACAGAGCCCCTGTCCCAACCTCAGGAGTAATTGCTGCTGTCAGCCACTAAAATAAAATGTTTTCTTTCCTTTTCTGTGTTTGTGTCTGTGCCTGTGTTTGTAAGTGAGTACTGTGTCAGAGAAGACAAGAAGAGGGTTACAGGCCGCTGTGAACTGTGAGCTGCCCAACATGGGTCCTGGGAACCAAATTTAGAACCTCTGCAAGAGCAGTACATGTTTTTAACCACTGAACCCTCGAGCCCCGCATTGCATTTTTAAATTTTTATTTATTTTTTAATTTTTTTCTGGGATATCAAGAGTATTAGGGAGAGAATGAAGGACAAACTTACAGAAATAGGCTCTGCTAGTCCAAAACAAAGACATTTGTAAAGAAGATGTCAGAACTGCAGAGAGAGGCTGAAGAGTAAGGTACAGGGTGTTTTCCAAGTTATGGATCAGCTTTCTGGGACAAAGGACCAGAGAACAGACAGTGATCTCTGTGCAGGCTCATGTTTGCAGAGTGCTCCTGCTGCTGCTGAAGGGCTGACCCATGTGACCTTTCCAGCTACCATGCTCTATCAGGGAAGGCAAAGCTTACCACTCCAGGTTTTTGATCACCAACTGTCCCATGTCCAATTTTTCCTGCAGGTCATTTTAATATGGCTTCCCCTAGCAGGATGTTGATTTGGGGGATAAGGAAGGCAGTAATGACTGTCTTAGACAAAGGAGAAGACATTTATTGAAAGGATGTCAGAGGTGGGATGTGACTCAGTTGGTAGAGTTTGCCTGGTGTGCACAAGGCTGGCCATGTGTGCAGTCCTAAACACTGCATAAATTGGCAAGGTGGTATATACTTGTGATCCCTTGCACAGGAAGAAAGCTCAAAAGTTCACTCACTTTTGGCTACATAGCAAGTTCAAAGCCTGTCTGGGCTGCATGGGACTTCATCTTAAAAATCAAATCAGGGTTGAGGACAATGTATTCAAGGGTTCAGATGCTGGAGAAGGGATGTCACCAAGGGTTCCACAGGCTTTCCTGAGTGCAGGGTGAATACTTGGGCTGATCGCTATGGACCTTTCTCATCCAATCACAGGACAGGAAGCGCTGGTGTGTTAGCCACCCCATGTATCCAGGTTTGAGGGGCAGCATGGGAACATACAGGGCCCCCGTGATTGCTACAGTTGTGATGTGTAGATCCATGTGGGGAAGATGCAGATTTGGGTGGCACAACCTTCTTGAGGCTCCTCCCTGTCTGTCCCTCTTCTGCAGTATCTGTGCTGAGTCTTGTGGTTGAGTGTTGTCAGCAGGGGCTCAGGTTGTTGGGAAAGTGGCTCCATGGCTCTGTGCTATACAGATGGTCACTCTTTTCCTTGTGATATTGCTCCATGGTCCCACTACCTTTTCTTTTGGATGAGGCTTTGTATTTGCCAGAAGGCAGTACAGTGCCAGGACCTTGACATTCTGCCAGCCACACAGTGGCTCAGCCAAAGGTGAAGGTCTTTGTGCTGGGAGAGGGAGACTATAGGGAACCATAGGCAGCCAGAGTGTGGCTCTCACAGATGCAGGCTGGGGCGTGGGTGGTCCTGGATGCCACAAAGGCCACATATAGTAAGAGAAAGGAGCTCAGATGGGACCTGGTGTGGTCTAGCACGCGTCCCTTTCTTGCTTGCAGAAGAGACTCTTCAGAGCATGAGTCTGGAACTCCTGGGCATGGGAAGTCTGAAAGGGCCTCACTAGCTTCTCAATGAGTTACCATTTTTAACTCTATTTCTTTGTGGCCTTTCTTTGAGTCGGGACATAGGTCACATGCTGTCTTACTATTTGACTCTTCCGGCTTCTAAGCTCCCACTCCTATGGCCCGAACCTTTGATGGAAGAGGCTGTTATTACAATTTCATTTCCAGTCGATGATCATTAAGGATCCTGCATGACCATATTTGTCAGGGCCTCGGCATGGTGCTACGTACTTTAACACGCCCTCTCTTCTTCCTGTTTAATTCCCCACTGGTCCTCAGATCTTCACAGTCTCCTCCTCCTTGGAGTACACCTTCTCTGAGCTATCCTTACTTCCCACCCTACTGTCCATTCTATGCTGTAATCCACCACAAACTTTGACACTGTGTTTATAACTCGCGTGGATTTTTTGATTTCTGTCTGTCTGGCGCTCTGAAAGAACACTCACACAGGAGACATTCAATAAAAATGTTTATTTGCCACATCTAGCACAGACCTGACTGGGGGTGGTGGGGGAATGAGGAGAGGACAAAAAGGGGCCAGTGAGACCACGGTGCCCCGGAAGCTCAGCTAAAGAAGGAGACAATTGTTACATAGGGCGGGACAAGCAGGCATGTGTAGCTCAGCTCCCTAGGAGCAGGCTCCTCTGCAGGGGAGCAGTCTTCAGGTGATAAATGTTTGGGGGGGGCAGAGCTATGTGGACTTTTTCTGCACACTGAACAAAGAGGGAGGGTTTGCCACCCGTTGAGCCTCACCCTGGCAGGGAAGACAGCCCAAATATTTCCCCATGGGTCTGAGGCTGTGTGAGTAAAGGAGTGAGTGCTTATTTTTACCAGACTCTTACAGGATAGATTTGATGCAAAGGCCCAGAGAGGTTAAACACGTGGTTCAGAGTCAAACAACTGATAAATACAGGGTTTCATCGTTGTACCTGAAGCCTTTTAATTCTAAGCAAATTGTTCTTCTCCTGCCTGGCTCTACCTGGGAAGGGCAGAAGGCCCTGACTCCCCTCTCCATCTGTCTCTCTTCATGTCCCTTCCTGGCCCTCTGGCTAGGATCCCACCACTCAGCCTCATGACCCTTCCAGTTGTGAGTTCTGCCCTCTGCAAATTCCTTGGATAACATCCTGCAGTCACTTGGCTGCCAGCACTAGTCTCCGCCTGCCACAGTGGCTTGGTGCCCACTCACAAGACAGCATGCTATTTCTACTCAGCTTAGGTGCCAAGCCAGCCAGATGTTTTTCAGCAGGAAAGGAAAGCTGAACATGGCTGGGGATGGAGGAGGGTTCCAAAGGGCAGTTCTATGGAGGTTCTGAGACCCGCCAAGGGAGGGCTCTGCCTAGAAGTGGCTGCCTCTGGGACCAACACCTCCCCGTTCCTGACACCTGACCCTGTCTCCAGCTGGGTTCTCTGAACTGACCGTGGGTCATAGCAAAGGCCCAACTCTGCTGGGTCTGTTTCAGGGAGGAGTCCCTGGGTCCTGAGGGCTGGGTCTAGGCAGAGATGTCAGTGACATCTGCAAGACTTCTGGACCTGGGACAGGCTGTTTGGAAAGTTCCAGGTTTGGCTGGTTGCCTAAAGAGCTGACCAGAACAGGTTGAGAGTTCAAGCAGCTAGGTGGGTCATCTTTCCCTTGAAGACCAGAGCTGGCTGCTGGCGGTCTTCATCTGCTGTCGCTCTCATGGAGGCCTTCAAATGACACATGCTGTGGCATGTCCCACTGGCTCTCTGTTCTGCTACCTTCTCTGTTTCTAACTGGCGTGACCTTTCCTGACCTCTGGAACCTTAGATATATCATAGGTAGAATTCCCAAGGGTTTATCTCCCACCTGGATCTGGGAGCTTGTGGCTAGAATGAGCTGTAGGGAATCACAATTGTTCCCAGGCTTGCTGACCTTTTTTTGGACGAGCCATTCTCCCATCTGTAGCAGGGGAGGTGCGAGGCTTGTGTGTGACCCATTTTCTCACCCCAGAGGAACATTTCAGAATCCCCAAGCTGCCTATCAGAGACTGCCTCCAAGTCTGGGTTTCTGGATGGCCGATCCTGTTCTACATGAAGGCAGCAGACTGGAGTGAAGAGAAGGGACGTGTCTGTGGGGGTTGCAGCTTGCTGAGCAACCAAGATGCACGATGGTCTTGGGTGGTGTGTGTGTGTGTGTGTGTGTGTGTGTGTGTGTGTGTGTGTGTGTGTGTTTGAGACAAGATTTCTCTGTGTAACAGCCCTGGCAGTCCTGGAACTCACTCCGTAGATCAGGTCGGCCCCCAAACTCACAGAGATCCGCCTGCCTCTGCCTTCCTGAGTGCTGGGATTAAAGGTGTGCATCACCACCACCTGGCTTGTGCGATGGTCTTCTGATTTGTGTGGCTCACCTGTGTGTGGAGCTTGGCTGACTAGTGGGTGTGGCCTGCAGATCTGCCCCATTTGGGATATAGGTTTTCTATGTGAGTGGACACCTGTGTTCACACCTGTTGTCATGAGCGCCGATCTGGGCACCACAGGGAGTGGTGGACTACAGCCCTTCAGAGAGCCCCCGGAAACTGAGATTCTGTCAGCTCAGGAGCCAGCTAAGGTAGTGAAGGCTGGATACAGACTGAAGAAGGTTTGTCACTGGACCTGAATGGGATGAGGATTCTGAATTTGGGGAGCCACAGCACCCTTCCATGTGGAAGAGAGAAGCAGAAGACGAGAGGAGGCCTGCTGACTTTGGTGGTAGAAGAAGGGCTTGCAAACTGACAGTGACCTTTGTCTCTGCACTGGTGAGGTCCAGGAGGCCTTGCTGAGAGCCTTCTGGAAGGATTGCAGCCCCAACAACAGCTGGCTTTTCACCAAGTGAGTCACATCCCAGGCTTAGGTCTGTGACTTTGCATCATTGTACATCCTAAGAGGCAAATGCCCTGTATCCTTGCTAAGGTTGTGTGGGTGGCAGTGGTGGTTTCAGACCTGACTGGGTTTTCAACTATGGAGCCACTTCTGCTCTGGGTGAAGACCTAGAGTGACTGACCAGAGGTGGCTTACATTCAAACTAGCTCTTCACTCTCTTCTCATCATCAGATCCCCTTGCTGCAGAAAATATCCATGGTGCCTTGTGGGACTCAGGTCATTTGAGGGATGTCTCAGCTCACAAGACAGGTTGCTGGTTTGGCATGGGTTGGTGACAACAGCCTCCTGGAACACCTGGGGATGTTACACTTTGAGTCCCTCCCCATCCCTTTCAGTTTACAAAAATTACAACTGGTCAATGTAGCCAGGTGCCCAGATAGAATACCTGTGGAGGGTGGTGGTTTTGTGTTTTTCTTTAGTAAGTTTATTCTTATTAGTGGGGAAAGAAAAAGAAAGGGGGAGGGTGGGAGAGAGGGAAAGAGAGCTAGGAAGAGAGGAAGGGAGAGGTCAGAGGACAATTTATGGGAGTCATTTCTGTCCTTTTGCCACCTTCTGGGATGTGAACTCCAGGCCCTAGCTTAAATGGAAAGAATGGGAACACATTGACCTGCTGAACCATCTGTCAGGCAAGGATTGGTGGTTTTGAAGATGTTTTGTGTTTCAGTTCTACCTGAACTCAGTGGAGGTCCAGCATCCCAGGCCTCTTCCCTCCCCACACCGGGCCTGTCATACACAAAGCCCAGCCCACGGCTTCCTTTCCTTGTGACCGTAGGTGTGTCTGTCTATTTTTCGCTGTCTGGAGGGAGGCCCCAAAGGTGGGCACCCTTGGCTGCTCTGAACAAGGAAGCACTGCCAGGTAGCTGCTGCTCACTGCTCCTGGTTAGTGTTAGCGTCTGTTACAGGGCATGGCTACAACCGGCTCAGTCTCGAGAGCTTTTGTTTTACCCAGCTTCCCCCGTGAATGGGCAGGACCCAGTAACACACATGCCTAATCCAGTTTTGTTGGTTGGGGACGGGGGAGGGGGTGAGTAAATAACAAGTGGACCTTTTCCTCCATGACCTGAGATGCCAGCTCAGACTATATGATCACCCAGAGAACCAACTCTCAAATCCCTCTAGTAAAACAGCAAACCTGTCATTTTTTTCCCACCATGCCCCAGGCCTGCCTGGCTCTGCTCACCTTTGCTGTTTATCTCCTGGCTGCTCTCCTCTCCTCTCTGACTGCTGCCAAGTAGGAGACAGCGCTGTGTGATGCCTGGACAGCTCTCCTCCCATCCACACTGTGGTCAGGGAGGCTTCTGTGTGGCAGAGTCGAAGGCCCGTATTGAGACTCAGATGCAAGAGCCAGACTGAGAACAGAGGCCAGGGAGCAGATGACTGTGGCAGGGCCTAGCAAGAGGGTGGAGGCGGTAGCTGGATGTGCTTGGTGTTTCCCCTTTAGTGCTGAAGATGGCAGAATCCAGTTGTGCTGTCAGCTTGGCAGACACTAGGCTCACAAACCCAGAGACCTTCAGTGTTGAGTTGAAGTAAGAAATCTTCCTCCAGCTTCAGGCACTATCATCCGATGGGCTGGGGGCCCAGACAGTGAAAAGGAGAAAGTGGCCTCCGTGCCAGTGCTTCCTGACTATGAGTGCCGTGTGTCCAGCTGCCTCAAGCTCCTGCTGTCCTGTGTTTCTACCATAATGGACTGTGCAATGAACCTGTAGCCTGCCTGCTTGCCAGCCTCCCTCCTTTTTTCCTTCTGTCTTCCTTCCCTCCTCTCTTCCTTCCCTCCCTCTTCTTTCCTTCCTTCCCTCCTCCCTCCCTTTTCTTTCCTTCCTTCCCTCCTCTCTCCCTCCTTCCCTCATCCCTTCCTTCCCTCCTCCCCATTCCCTCCCTCCTTCTTTGCCTCCTTTCTTCCCTCCCTCCCTTTTTGTAATTATCTGTTCTGTCCCTTTAAGAGACAAGCCATACCCACTCCCTCCCCCTCTGCTGAGACAGGCTGATCTTCAGCTTCCAGCCTGAGTTCTCTCTCTTTTCCATCTCCCTCTTGAAGAAGCAGCTTCTGCATCTCCCCACTTCTCCCCTTCTTTCGCTTCTCTCTCTCTCTCTCTCTCTCTCTCTCTCTCTCCTCTTCTCCCTTTTTCCTTTCTCCTCCATAACCCACCTAATAAATATACAACCTCACTCTGCATGGTGTGCCTATCCATCTGTCTCTCGCCCACTGCTGCTACATGGCTCACAGCGCTGGGGACCAGCCACCTTTGGAAACCTGCCACGTGGTCTTGTGTGCCGTCCCTGCTTAGGAATGGCTGCTTTTGGGACCTGCTGACCCCTGCCTGCCACCACTTGGGGATCCTGCAGGATTTTTATTTTTCCATTACACTCTTTCCCCCTCCTTCCTTGAGTTGCTTTTGTCAGGTATGTGTCATAGCAGTGAGAAAGGTCACCCCAGAACTTGTGTACACTAGGCAAGATCACTATCAATAAATTGTTCTTTCTCTCTGGTTGAGATTGGAAGGGCAAACTGGCAGGATGTCCTCCTGGGGTGCTGGCAAGGAAAGAGAGGATCAAGAACTTTCCAGCCACCATGAGAAACAGGAAGTAGCTAGACCTGCTGCAAGAGTCCACACTGTGACAGATGGGATGATCTGGCAAAGGTCCCCTTCCCCATCTGACTGGTTCTCAGCAACTGGAACTTAGCAGCATATGTTGTGGGCACATATGCTTTGGTCTGGCCCTGGTGACTGCAGGTAGGGAGCTTAGGAATCCTAAAGAGGAACACGTGGTCCTCAGAGCAGAGTAATGCTGGAAACAGCAAGTCCCTTCAAACAGGGCTGGGTTCACCCTGGGGCCTGGGAGGGAAGGGAGGTGTGGTTAAATCCAGGACTCTGTCCTGACAAGGTCTCAGGTGCCACTACTAACGCTGGGCCTAGAACCACACTTGAGACCCTCGCGACCCTCTGAAAGGGACACTCCTCAAAGGTATTTCCATGACCTGGGAAAGCCATGTATTATTTTCCCCACTTCATTCCTGGGGATCAACTCTAGGGCTTCCAGAATTCCTGACAAGCTAATGCCTGACACCGCTGAATTTATACCCAGTCCTCTTTGTGTTTTATGTTTACTTTTTTATTTGTGTGTGTGTCAGGCATGCGTACAGGACGACTTTGGGGAAGTCAGTTCTCTCCGTCTACCATGTGAAACATGGGGATCAAACTCAGGTTGTCAGGTGTAACAGCAGGTGCCTGTACTGCTAAGCCGTCTCACCAGCCCTGTTTTTTATTTTGACATAGGGTCTCAGGAAATTGCTTAGGCAATTCTCCTGTTCCAGTGTTGTCAATATACCCAAATAACTGGCACGACAGGCCTACATTTTGATCAGATTTCAGGGTTCCTGGGCCTTCAGGAAGACTGCTTGGCAGATGCCTGCTTTCCTTGGTCAAGGTCACCAGCGGTTGGTGTCCAGTGCTCAGCAGAGCCATAGATAATTTTAAGGCAGTGGCAGGAGCCAGGAATGGGATGAACCCAAGTGCTCTTCTGAAGTTGAGCCCAGCAGGATTAAGAGTTTGGTTGGATGTTGGGGGTGAACGTTGCAGGTTATTTGATTGAACTGACACTCTAACACTGTTAATAAAGTTAGCCTTGAAACAGGCGGTAGATTCAGGGACTAGCTGACTGAAATGAACCACAGGGGAGCCAGAAATATGGATAGAGAGATGCACAGGAAAGAAGGGATGGACTTGGATCTCTCTGAGGTCCTTTTTGATCTGGGAAGCATGGATAGGTCAGCTGGCTGTCCCTCCACTGTTTTCTTGCTCTATCAGGTTATTACCCCATCTGACTCCTGAGGCTTTTGGGGGGGCAGTAATAGGACAACTTAGATGAGCACATCAGGTGAAGGAGAAGTTACATGTCTCAGACCTTATCATCAGATCATCTGGAGGTCTGAATGCAGGTATCTCCCTAAGACGCTTTGGGAACCAACTATTCTGAGGACTTGAGTCTTGGATTCATATCCTAAGAAAGCCTGCAGCGAGCACTTGCTGCTCTAGCAGAAGCCTTGACTTTGATTCTCAGCACCCTGCTGTTTTAATAACGATCATGGCAGGACTTGGTTGGTGTGTGGTCTAATTTTGATGACTTTTCTAGAGCATGTGGCAGTAGCTCCTTATTTCCCGTCTAAGACTCTAGTGACCTAACCTGGCCTGGCCGAGTACATATGATGTGGCACTGTGAGTCAAGGGCAGTAGGTCTCACCTAGCTGGAAGGGATGTGGGAAGTCATTTGGCGATGTCTGAAGACATCTTTGGTGCTGTCTCAGTGTGTCCATTGCTGTGAAGAGACACCTTGACCATGACAACTCTTATGAAGGAGGGCGTTTCATTTGGGTTGGCCTACAGTTCAGAGGCTGAGCCCATTGTCATCATGGCAGGAAGCATGGTTTGGCACACAGGCAGACTTGATGCTGGAGAGGTAGCTGAGAGTCCTGAGTCTGGATCAGGGGATGGTAGGGAGAGTGCCACACTAGGCCTGACTTGAGCATCTGAGACCTCAAATCCCTCCCCCAATAAGGCAATTTCTACTCTAACAATGCCACACCTCCTAATCGTGCCACTCCCTATGTGCCTACGGGGCCATTTCTTTCTAACCAGCACAGGTGGTGTCCCTGCTGTGGGACCACACGGTCACATCCTGGGCAAGACACAGGGGCAGCCACCCGCAGTAGAGAATAAGCTCATAGATGTGTCGGGTGTGAAGGTTCTGTTGGTCTGCCTGTGCACTAATGACAAAACTCTGAGTCCATGTTGTTTATCAATAAGCATACCTGCTCATTGTTCTGGGGGTGTCTACATCCACACTAAGTTTTGGAGGCCCCCATTGGACAAGGCAATATAGGGAATTGAACAAAAATGTAGGAGTATTCAGTCTAGTTCTAAGGGGTCTACTGGGTTTGGGAGAACAAAATGATTATTTGGTATCCCCAAATCATTGTCCACCATAGCAGTTATTTGTGGCCTGAAAAACTCAATACAAAGTCACCAGAGGGCCACCAGGTATCTCACTGCGACTGCCCTGTGATGTGCACATTTTCTCTTTTAATGATGTCTTGCGGGATCCATGGTTAGGATGCCCATTGCTCACAATATAAGATACAGTTAGACCATTAAAGTACAAGTAGAGACTAATGTAATTTTGATCGCCTTAGAAACTAAAGTAAAAGTGATATATAAAGCAGAAAAACTTTCAGACTTCTTCCAATCCGAAGTCCTAGAAGACTTTTTATTTTACAGGAACTGCGGATAGACATTAAAACTGACGTTTCTGGCTGAGTGATTACAGGGGGTGAGGAAGAACCAAACTGAAACATTTTGGCTAGTTCTGATCATTAGAAAGCAGCCATACTTTCTATTGACGCCTTAGAATTTCATACAGATAAATGTCACTTAGTAAGTCTGAGTGCTCAGAGTCGGGAGCTATTTATATCTCACACGTACGGATATGTGCTTACCTTGTATAACATGGCCACAAATATCAGATTTTTAAATGCAGGCAGTTGTTCTCATCCCCTGACCTCAATCTGAAGCAAGCCTGTACAGATGAGGATGTAATTATGAAAATGCTGTGGTGGACTTAACTTAGAAAATGGCTAGAAAGTACATACTGTTGGAGGCTACGTCTTTACAAGTCCTGTCGTGGTAAAGGAGATCTGTGTGTTTGGATATGGGAAAATGTTCAGAGACATAATGTCAAATAAGAAAGTGCGGAGCTGGCGCTGAATGCATCTTCTTCTCTATAAAAAGACTGAGAGATGCAGTTTATAAATTGAGATGCATGTTTGTATGCACCGATGTGTATTTTCCAGAAGCTGTCAGCAGCAGTTTCCTCTGGGAGGCAGAGTGATCGCCTTGGGAGGGAAAAAGACCTCGCTTCTATGACTTATCTTACTCTCTAGACTTTTATGAAGGCGACCCACTAGGTGGATGGCGCAGAGATGACGCATGACTCTGTGGACGCGGGTGACGGCTACTGATGACGAGAACGTTAAGTGGGCGGCGCGGGGGTGATGACACATGGCTCTACGGAAAACGCCTTGCCTGAAAGCCTGGTTTGAAGCCTGCTCAAACAGCAGGCGTGGTCGCACGTATGCCGTCGCCGTGGAGACGGTCGGCGCGTTCTGATGACGCCTAGCAATGTGGCCGGTGCGCCGTGATGACGCACATCTGTAGTCCCGGTGCTGCTGTGATGACGTAGTTCTCCCGCGCCGCAGACGCGCCCGTTCTGAAGCGACGCTGAGCAGCAGGCGTGTCCGCGCTTCTGCTACCGCTGTCCCCGTTCGTCCGCTTTTCTGGTCCGCGTTTTCGTTGCCCTCCCGGTCCGTCCACGCGCACTTCCGCCCGTCATGCCGCCGCTGCAGCCCGTCCTGAAGCGGAAGGTGGACGAGCTCTTCCTGCGCTGGCTCAGCGACCCCAACACTCAGCGCGCGCTGCACGACGGCCTGCGCCGCATCCAGGACGCTCCTAGGCGCGATGATGTCACCCGCGGGGGCCTGGGAACGCCCCCTGACATCACCCGCTACAGACCAGAGCCACCTGATGTCACCTGCGCGCTGCCCGTCGCCTGCTCCCGCCCTGTGCGTGCCTCCTGCAGGAGCCCGGGACACAGGAAGGTGAGTGGGCAGGACAGGGGACCGCGGAGACATGCCTGCAGACGTGTTCACACGTGCAGAAACATGTACACACATGCTCACCCTGTGCTCACGTGTGCTTACCCTGCACTCACCCTCTGCTCACGTGTGCTTATCCTGTGCTTACCGTGACCCCCGACCCCCAGGTGCAGCCTCCCCAGGAGGACCCGCCCCCATCGGCCTCCAGCCGCTGCATCCCCGCTTTCTACTTCCCGCATGGACGCCCTCCAGAGACACTTGACCTGGACACTGTCCTCAGCCGTATAAAGCAAGTCTTCGCGGAGTTTCCGCAGGAGCGGGCCACCGCGGAGGACATGGGTCGCGTGGCCAAGGTGGGTGTTAGGGATGTATGGGGAAATCACGGGAGATGCCATGGAAAGGGACAAGGGATGAATGAGCAGGGTGGGGATGGAGGCCACGGGTACTGGCCACGCGGGAAAGTTGCCCCTCCCTCCAACCCCACCCCTTGGCAACCCTGCCCCTCCCGCCAGCCCCACCCACGGAGCTCTTCTCCCTTCCCCCTCCTCTCCCCCAGGCCTGCGGCTGCCCTCTCTACTGGAAGGGGCCACTGTTCTACTGCGCAGGCGGGGAGCGCACGGGCTCTGTGTCCATGCACAAGTTTGTGGTCATGTGGAGGAAGTGAGTGGGAGAGCCTGGCTGGAAGTGGGGGCGGTGACATCGTCGGAATGGGCGTGACTGAAAACAGGGGGCATGGCCGGGAGCAGGGCTGGTGACATCATTGGCGGGAGGCGTGGCCAGGAACCATGTCCCTGCACACATTCGTTGCCCATCGCCCATGGTGAAGGGAATGCGGTGAAATTCATGGTCACATCTGGAAGCGGGGTGGGCGTGTGACATCGTCGGGTTGGGCGTGCCCCCCAGGATCCTCCTCACATGCCACGACGAGGCCGCCAGGTTCATGCAGCTGCTGATGGCGCCAGAGAGCGAGGGGCTGGTGCAGGAAGACTTTGTGCCACTGCTGCAGGTGCGGGGGACCGGCGGACAGCGGACACGCAGACAGAAACGTAGACATACATACAGGCAGGCACAGTTACCTGGGAATGCACAGACATGCACTTACGGACAGATGGGCACTCAGATGGGCACAGAAGTGGAAAGACACACAGAGAGACCCACAGAGGGAGAGATTTGCATGCGGGCACAGACAGGGAGGGACACACGGACTGACGGACACAGACACGGACTGACATACACACAATCCCTCCCCCAACCATCAACCCCACTCCGTGTTTCCCAGGATGTGGTGAACACGCACCCTGGCCTGTCTTTCCTGAAGGAGGCGTCTGAGTTCCATTCCCGCTACATCACCACTGTGAGTAATGGCCACGACTGCATGATCCCTGTGACCCCCGTGCTGACCCTGTGACCCCCCCCTCCCCATGATCATCACTGTGGGGTTGGTGGGCGGGCCTGACATCTGTCACTCAAAAGTACGTCACCATGGTGAGTCACAGCACGTGCCTGCGTGCCAACACCGCAACCCCTGCACAGACACCACAACCCCCACCCTGACCCCCAGACCAACCCCCTGACCCCACATGCTGACTCCCTGACCCCACACTGAACCCACTACCCGCAGGTCATTCAGAGGATTTTCTACACTGTGAACAGGTCGTGGTCCGGTCGGATCACGTGCGCTGAGCTCCGGAGGAGCAGCTTCCTGCAGGTGGGGACAGGGCCTGGAGCCAGTGGGCGGGGCCTGGAGCCAGTGGGCAGGGCTTCACGTGACCCCCCCCTCAGAACGTGGCACTGCTGGAGGTGGAGCCTGACATCAACCAGCTGACTGAGTTCTTCTCCTATGAGCATTTCTACGTCATCTACTGCAAGTTCTGGGAGCTGGACACGGACCACGACCTGCAGGTGGATGCCCGGGACCTGAGTCGTCACTCCGACCATGGTGAGGGGTGGGATGGGTGGGACCTGAGTGGGAGGGGCTTAAGATGGGGCAGGACCTGGGTGGGAGTGTCTTCGGATGGTTGGGGTATGGGGTGTGGGCGGTGTTTGAGTGGGAGGGGCTTTGGATGGGGGTGGGACCTAATGTGCCAAGGCATCCAGGGTCAGCTGTGGAGAAGGGGCGGCTACTGCATTGGGGTGGGGGTGGGGCATTGGATGGGATGAGGCCTGCAGTACAGGGCCATGGCCAACCTGGGCATGTCAGTCATCAGCCACGACCCTCCCGCCTTGCCTGCTTTCTCTCACAGCCATCTCCTCCAGGATGATTGACAGGATCTTCTCAGGCGCTGTGACGCGGTACATGTGGGGTGGAAGGGGGTGGGGGGAGTTGCAGGTGGGTCCCTAGGTATGGGTGTCACTGCTCATGGTCTCTGTCACATGACCAAGATTGTGACGTCCATGGGTTTGGGTGTGGCCACTGGGCTGTGATGTTGCTGGGAGGTGGGCGTGGCTGCATGGTGCTGTTGCAGAATGTGAACTGTGATACCACACTGTATGGCCCCTTCCTTGTCTCACATTGATATCACTGGATGGGCGTGGCCCCTCCACCAGCTGTGACCCCACCCCCACGTGAGGCCCCTGTCTCCATCCCCCGCAGAGACCGGAAGGTACAGAAGCATGGGAAGATCAGCTATGCGGACTTTGTGTGGTTCTTGCTTTCTGAAGAGGACAAGAAGACGCCAACCAGGTGGGCGTGGCCCCATGTGGGTTCCTCCATGGCCTGTGGGACCCATGTGCCGTGCATGTGCGTGTCACCCTGCAACCCATTGCAGGTCACTGCATGTCTCATGCCTGTGGGCCCACATGTCCGTGTGTATAGGAACCCTGTTCCATGTCTATAAACCATGGCTGCATGTGTCTGTTTGTATTCCTGTTGCCATGTCCTGTGTCCGTGTCCAGGCTGACATGTCTCCCACTCCCCATAGCTTCGAGTACTGGTTCCACTGCATGGACATGTTTGGCAATGGCGTGCTCTCCCTTTATGAGCTTGAGTATTTCTACAAGGAGCAGATGCGGCGCCTGGACGCCCGGGCCATCGAGCCACTGCCTTTAGAGGACTGCGTGTGCCAGATGCTGGACCTGGTGCAGCCACGGATCCCAGGTGAGCGTGTTGCGTGTGGCTGGGTGCTGTGCTGTGTGGGTGAGGTGTGACCCTGTCATTCATTGTCTCCTCTTCTTGTCTGTGTGATCCCGGGTGAGTATCACACATGTTGCTGGGTGTCATTCCCCGAGGCTGTGAACCCGTCACACAGGTCACCCCTCCTGTGTGTGTGTGATCCGGGGTGACTGCCACACAAGTGGCTATATGTCATTCCTTGTGGCTGTGACCCTCCTCACATATGGTCAACCCTCACGTGTCTGTGTGGTCCTGGACGAGCAAGATACGAGTGGGTAGCTTCCCACGTGGACTTATCCCTCTACATGGCTTGGATCTGTCCCGTGTGGCCACGCCTCCCACAGGGGCTACTTCCTCCTGCCTTCCTGGTGAAACCCAGTCATGAACCCCATGACGTCCACAGCCCCACCACCCCTCCCCCGTCACTCCATGGCCCCATCTTCCTTCCCCCATGACGCTGTAGCCCCACCCTCACGCTCCTGTCACCCCACGGCCCACCCACCCTACAGGAAAGATCACGCTGCCTGACCTGAAGCGCTGCAAGCTCGCCCACGTGTTCTTCGACACGTTTTTCAATGTGGACAAGTACCTGGACTACGAGCAGCGAGAGCAGGTGTCCCTGCTGCAGGTGCGTGTCCTGTGTCCCCCTTGTGTTCCTGCGTGAACCCCCACATTTCTTCACACCTCATGGACTCTCTTGCGCCTTGCAGGAGAGCAACCCTGATGGGCCTGAGCTCTCAGACTGGGAGAAGTACGCAGCGGAAGAGTATGACTTTCTCATGGCTGAGGAGGTGGCCGGGGACCTGTGGGATGATAGGTGAGCACGTGGGCTTGGGTAGACGCCGGGTGATAGGTGTGAGCATGGGTTTCTTGAGTGGGCGCCAGGTGATGGTTGTGGGTGGGTCTCAGGTGGATGCATGGACTTGGTTCGGCTGTACGAGGGGTGACTGGCTGTCCTTGGTCGTGGTATTGCTCCAGTGACATGGCCGCCCTGCAGCATGTGGAGTCTGTATCACGCATCTCAGGCCCAGGGCATGACTCTTGTCTTGGGAGCCCCTACACCCTGTCAGGCGACTTCGGGTGACCGGGCTCCTCTGCTCTCACCCGACACCCTAGCCCCACCCACAGCTCTGACCCTGTCGCCTCCTTGCAGCCTCCCTTCTGAGCTCAGCCCCGTGGAGCAGAAACTGAGCACGCTGTGGTCCCCACTGGCCCAGAGGTCGATTGTCCAGACGCTGGCCCCGTCAGGGAAGGTGGACCTGTATACATGCGTGGACAGGGACCTCGTGTGACCAGGGAGAACACATGACACGGGAAACACTGAAGATTGCCCGCTGCTGCCCTGCCCGCATGATCATGTGACACTGGAGGCCTACCACTGCTGCCTCGCCCCACTTGTGTGATCACTTGACATGATGGGACTGGCTCACGTGGCTACATGTGGGTCTTTGCGGACAGACTTGTTTCATAAACTGCTATTTATTTGACATGGAATTTTTCTGTGCCTCCCGCGTGCCCAGGATCATCATGGGATCCTCTATGTGTATCTGTGTGGACTGTGTCCCGTGTGGTGCTGTTGTGTATCCTGGTGGGTACTGTTCTGTGTATCCTTGTGGACTATGTCCCATGTGGCACTATCATGTCACTGTGGATGCTGTCCATGTGACCACGTGGACCACAAATGTCATGTAGCCGCCTCTCCCATGTCTTCCACACAGCACGTGGGACAATGTCCACACGAACACATGATAATGCCAAATGGGACATGGTCACATGGGCCAGCAATCTGCCATGCTCTTGGGTCTATAGGATCAACATAATAAAAATGGCAATCCTACCAAAAGCAATCTGTAGATTCAATGCAATCCCCATTAAAATTCAACACAATTCTTCACAGACCTTCAAAGAACAATAATCAACTTTATATGGAAAAATAAAAACGCCAGGATAGCCAAAACAATCCTATACAATAAAGGAACTGTGAGAGGCATTACCATCCCTGACATCAAGCTCTATTACAGAGCTACAGTGATGAAAATAGCTTGGTATTGGCATAAAAACAAAGATGTTGACCAATGGAATCGGATCAAAGACCCGGATATTAATCCACAAACCTATGAATACCTGATTTTTTGACAAAAAGCTAAAATTGTTCAATCGAAAAAAGAAAGCATCTTCAACAAATGGTGCTGGCATAACTGGATGTCAACATGTAGAAGAATGAAAATAGATCCATATCTATCACCATACACAAAACTCAAATCCAAATGGATTAAAGACCTCAATATAAGTCTGACCACAATGAACCTGAAAGAAGAGAAAGTGGGAAGTAGCCTACAGTGCATGGGCACAGAAAACCACTTCCTAACTATAACCCCAGTAGCACAGACAAAAAGAGCAACAATGAATAAATGGGACCTCCTGAAGCTGAAAGCTTTTGTAAAGCAAAGGACACAGTAAGACAAAAGGGCAGCCTACTAAGTAGATCTTCAACCCCACATCAGACAGAGGACCGATCTCCAAAATATATAAAGAACTCAAGAAATTAGATATTAAAATTCTAAGTGACCCAATTAAAAAATGGTGTACTGAACTAATCAGAATTCTCAAGAGAATTTCAAATGGCCAAAAGATACTTCAGGAAATGTTCAACATACTTAGCTATCAGGGAAATGCAAATCAAAACAACTCTGAGATACCATCTTACACCTGTCAGAATGGCTAAGATCAAAAACTAATAAAACATAATAACTTATGCTGGAGAGGATGTGGAGTAAGGGGAAGGAACACTTATCCATTGCTGGTGGGAATGCACAACCAGTTTGGAAATCAGTATGGTGGTTTCTCAGAAAATTGGGAATCAACCTACCTTAGGATCCAGCAATACCACTCTATGGAATATACCCAAAAGATGCTCAAAAGATACTACAAAAAATATACCCAAAAGATACTACAAAAGCATTTGTTCAACTATGTTCATATCAGCATTATTTGTAATAGAGCCTGGAAACAACCTAGATGCCCTTCAGCTGAACAATGAATAAAGTGTGGCACATCTACACATTAGAGTACTACTCAGCAGTAATAAACAATGACATCTTGAATTTTGCATGCAAATGGATGGAATTAGAAAACTATCCTAAATGAGGTAACCCAAACCCCCAAAAATAAATATGGTATGTGCTCACTCATAAGTGGATACTAGCCATAAACAAAGGACATTGAGCCTATAGTTCATGATCCTAGAGAAACTTGGATGAATCCAAAGAAAAACATATAGACCCACCTGGGAATGGGAAACCGACAAGACTACCTGGCACAATGGGGAACATGGGGCTGGGGAGTAGTAGGAAGGGGAGAAAGAGAGGGTTGAGGAGAACTTAAGGGAATGGGATAGTTGAGAGAGAGAAAGTACAGATATGTAAGCAAGGAAAGAGATCTAGATTGAGGGAGCCATTATAAGGTTAGCTAGAAACCTGGCTCTAGAGAAATTACCAGGAATCTGCAAGGATGACCCCAGTTAGGACCCTAAGCAATAGAGGAGAGGGTGCCTGAACTGGCCTTTCCCTGTAGTCAGACTGATTATCTTAAATATCACCATAGAACCTACATCCAATAACAGAAACAGGCAGAGAACCACATTGGAGCACTGGACTGAGCTCCCAAGGTCCAGTTGAAGAGCGGAAGGACTGAAAATATGAGCAAGGAAGTCAAGACCATGAGGGGTTCACCTACTGAGACAGTTTGCCAGAGCTAATGGGAGCTCACCAACTCCAACTGGACTGGGAATGAAAGAACATGGGATCAAACTAGTCCCTCTGAATGTGGTTGACAGTTGGGGCCGACTGAGTGACCATTGACAATGGCACTGGGATTTATCTCTACTGCATATACTCGCTTATTGGGATCCTATTCTCATTGGATTTATACCTTGCTCAACCTAGATGTAGTAGGGAGGGCCTTGGACTTTCTTCAGGGCAAGGTGCCCTCATAGGATCGGACGGGGAGTAGTGGGAGGGTGGGTGGAAGGAGTGGAAGAAAAGGAGGGAGTGGGAATTTGGACTGGTATTTTTTAAAGTAATAAAGCTAAAATAAAAAAAATTAAAAAATATATTATCTGTGCAAAGGGCTCTTGGAACTTGGATATCAGCACAAGAGTTTGTAGGACATTCAAAATCTGATCAAGAGTCTCCAGAAATGTCCACATCTTCCCAAGAGGATCTTTTTTAGCTCAAGAGGCTTTAGCACATTCATCATCTACGCTACGAGATTGTGGACTTTCTCAATCTTTAAAAGATACTTTAGGAACATAACTACACAAGGTGCTAGAAAAACACCATCTGCCCAAGGGTCTATAGTAACTGTACCATCAGCTCAAAGTGTTCTAGGAATTCAGTCTTCTTTGGGGCAGCCTCTGGGTACTTCCCAATTTGCTTCAGAGACATCAGAACCTTTGCCATCTTCTGAAGAGGCTTATAGTACTTTAAAATCTATAAATCTTTAAAATCAAGGTCTCTAAAACTTTGACATCTATCCTAGAGACACTGAGACTTTCAACATCTGCCAAAGGTGCAGTGGGCCCTTTCATAAGTGACCAAGTGATACTGAGATCACCAACAGTTTCCCACAAAGCTCTGGAATTTTCTCCATTTGACCAATGGTTTGTGAAATCTGCCTCACTTAAGTGGGGCCTATTAGACCTTCACTAACAGATAAATGTTTACAGGAAATGTCTTTGGGTGAAAACATGACTTTATAAGATTCACCACTGCAGAAAATCTATTCAGGAAATGCATTGTCTACACAAGGGGCTCTAGGACTGTCCATATCAGCACAAGAATCTCTTGGACTTTCACCAGCTGCTCAAGGGTCTCCAGATACTTCCTTGTCATCTGAAGAGGCTTTAGGCACTTGTTTGGACCAAGGGCCTTTAGGACAGTCATTATCATTATCTGATCTAGGAGATCTTGGAATATCTGAATCTTCACAGGGGACACTAGAAACATCACCATCTATGCATAATACTCTAGAAATACCATCTACCCATGGGATTATAGAAACCACCACCAGCGCAAGACTCTCTAGGACATCTGCCTCCTTCACTGCAGAGTCTACAACAGTATCCCCTTATGCCAGAGACATCAGAACCTTTGTCATCCACCAAAGAGGCTTGTAATATATCAGACTCTTTCCCAGGAACTTCAGAAGCTTTTCCATATACCCCAGGATCTCTGGGAATTTCCTTCTCTGCCCAAAGTACTATGGAACCTTCCATATCTGAAAAAGAAATTTTAGGACCATCAGTATCTCCTGAGGAACATTGGGACCTTTTCCTCCTGAACAAGGGTCTCTGAGACCCACTCTACCTACATCTGAGACAGGGTCAATCTATCCATCAGAACAAGGTTATCGGGAAATATTTTCAGGTGTACAAGGAGATTCACAATCTTAACAGGACTATGCAGGAAATTCATTACATTCATAAGAGGCTGTGGGACCATCCATATCAGCACAGGAATCACTTGGACATTTACGAAGTATCTGCTCAAGAGTCTCCAGATACTTCTTTGTCATCCCAAGAGGCTTCAGGCTCTTGTTTGGATCATAGGCCTTTAGGATATTCATCATCTGATCCAGGAGAACTTGGACTTTCTGACTCTGATCAGGGGACACTAGAAACTCCACCATTTACCCAGAGTATTCTAGAAATACCATCTTGTAATGATGAGATTACAGAAACTTCACCAACTTCCCAAGATCCTTTAGAACACTTGCCTCCTTCAGTGCAGACTCTGCAACCTTCTCTTACACCAGAGACCTCAGAGCCTTTGCCAACAGTCAAAGAGGTTTTTAAGACTTTAGAATCTGTGTCAGGTACTCTAGAATCTTTTCCATCTTTGTTAGAGGTTCTGAGACTTTTGAATTCTGACCAAGGTACTTTGGGTCCTTTAGTATATGGCCAAGGGAATCTGGAGCCATCAACACCTCTTCATGACACTCTTGAAAACCGCAAACCATCCCAAGGGGTCTTACAACCTATACCATCTACCAAAAAAGGTGTAGGACTTGTCTTTTCAACAGAGTTTCTAGGACTATCCATTTGTGCACATGGTGATTTTATTTCTATTCCTTCTCATGATAACTGCCTGAGATATTTCTCTTATCCCAAAACAAGTCATAGATTTTCCAATTCTACCAAAAAAATAGTGAGACATGCTCCATTTCCTGAAGGGAATATCAGATATTCACTTTCATAACTTGATGCCTTAAGATCATTCCCTTCTGCCAAAAGAAGGCTCACATCTTGCATATATGTCAGAAAGGACTCAATATCTACCTTTACTCCTCCAAGGAGTTTCTCACCCCCAGTATCATCAGAATTGAACTTCAATTACCCTCCTAAGGATCTCAGATGTTCTACTTCTCCACGAGATGGCTTCAGACATTTGAAATCGAAGAAAGCAAAATTGAGAAATGCTTCTGAAGAATCAGGCCTCAAATCTGTCCCATCAGAAGATGAAGGCTTGAAATTTCACCATTCTTCCAAAAAGGGGGAGAGAGCTTTCGTTTCTGACAAAGGTGGTGCAATGCTTAAAACTGAGCCCAAAGAGAGCCTCACTACTATTTCTGCCAAGGGAGTTTGTAGATCCTCACAATCTCATGAGGAGTGCCACAGAAGTTCTCTATGTTCCCAAGGCATACCTAGACATTCCAGATCTACCAAAAACCAAATTGGAACAGGCCCCCTCTAACAAAGCAGATGTTCATGTTTCCTGTATAGAACATGAGGGCTGTAAGCAACTCTCTTTGTTACAAAGAGGATCTAGACATTCTTCATCTTCCAAAAGGGACCAGAAACCAAATGCTACTCCCCAAGAGAGTGTAGAAGCTTCACTTCTACAGAAGGCAACATGGGAACTACTCCCTCTCATGAAGAGAACCTCAGACATTCCACCTCTCCTCGTGGGACTTCCAGCCGTACTACTTCTACTTCTTCCAGGACAAGACTCAGATATTCCCTTTATACTCAAGAAGTCATCAAAACTTTTCCTGAAGCCCAAGAAAGCTTCAGCCCATCTCCAGATGGAGACAGTACCAGTGGGAGTGTCAAGTCTTCCTCATCGTCCCAAAGCAATGATGTCAGACATCCTCTTTCCACAAAGGATGACTTTAAACACACTCTTTCTGTACAAGAGGAACAGAAATCTTCCACTGGATGCCAGAGAGAGGATCAGGTCATATATTCACCAATTCCAAAAGGTTGTGCCACATCATTCCCTGTTGTCCAAGGAAAATTCAGACATACCCTACCTCAACTAGTGGACCTGAGCTCTTCCCTCTCTTACCAAGGCAGAGGCACAGCCTTCCAGTATGAATATGGGTCCCTTAAGTTCTAGGAGGCCACAGATATTCATGTTAAGTCCCATGCAGTCTCTGAAAGATGCCTCTGCAAAAAGGGAGCTTGAATTCTATCCTCACCCATCAAAGAGGCATCAGACTTCAATGTAACCAAAGGGACCTCAGACTATGGCCACTCTGTCCAAGGAAGCCTTAGAATGTTTTAATCTGAAAGAGAGAGCCTCAAGAATACCCCATCTAAAACACTGAGCCTCCGATTTGCTCCTTGTGACCAAAGGAAATTCAGAAATGTGCCCTCTAAATTAAGAGTGGGTTAGAACTTCAACTTATGCCCCAGGAAGCCCCCAACATAATCCTTCTGCCCATGGAGGCTTCAAACCTTACAAGCCTGTCAAACTGAAGTTCTAAAGATGCTCATATCAAGAGGGGATCCTTGGTCCTACTCTCTCTTATCATGAAATCTTTAGATCTTCTTATTCATAAACCAGTCTCATATTTTCCTACTCTGTGCCCCACATAACCAACTGGAGTTTAAAACTTTTCCTTCTCGTTAAATACCTGTTAAACCTTTGATTTCCATTCCTGGCTATCTCAGATGCACACTGAGGCATCAGATCAGTCCATCTGACTATAATGAAGATAGGTGTTTTCTGTCTGATTATGAATAGGTCACAGTTTCCATCTAGAACATGATATATAATCTATTACCCACTGAGAATAACATATGCTTCTGACTAATGTGGCCCTAGATGTACTTCATATAGCCTAATGGGTGACAAATCAACTCCCTCTGTCTAAGAGGTTCTGAGTGTTTCTTATTCTAATCATCTGACTTCAAAGCCTCTGTCTAAAAAGAAAACTACCCTGGTGCCTGAAGTTCTAGAGTGTTAGAGCATCCAGCAGTGCCCTAAACCAAGTATATGTGCCTTAACTTGATCAACAGAAATAAAGAAATCATATTCTTCATGTTCAGAAGTAGGTAGCTGAATTGGTCCAGATATCTAGCTAAGAACTGCCTCCTAGCATGTTGAAGATTGATCACACTGCTTCCTGCCCTGCATGACATGGATATTCTATATTCCCATGAAAATTGGATCAGGAAATGTTCAGGCTTCTTTAATTTCCAAATTGACTCTTGATATCCCCACACTTCTCACAAGAGTCTTTGACCTTTCTGAATTCCTCAAAATAGCCTGAGACTTTCTGTCTCTGAAGAACAGTGTACTCAAAATTCTTTGTCTGTGGATGCTTCATTTTTCATTTGGAGAAGAGGGGTTCTCCAATTTCTTTCCTGACAAAGAGGCCTCAGACTTCTTCCTTCTGGCCCAGGAAGACTCATCCTTTTCCCCACAATGTCTGAAGTGGAGCTCAAATTGTTTTCAAGGACTCATGGGGTGCTCAGGGCACATCTCTTCTGAACCAGGATGCAGAATGCACTCCACTAATTCTCAAGCAGGCTACAGCCCTACCATTACAGAACCAAAGATCTTCCAAATTGATGAATGTATGAGGGAGCTTCTGACATCTCCTTCAGAACTGGGGGCTCTCAAATCTTCCCCAATGGCCCAGGTGGCCTCAGTCTTTTCTGTCTAGAACCAAAGTAACTCACAACTTTTACCAATACCCAAGGGGCTTTCAAACTAATACCCTGTCAACAACAAAAGCTTCAGTCATTTCCTGGTGTTTAAGGTAAGATTGACACACCTTTCCTTTAAGAACCAGGAAACCTCAGACATTCACTAATTGCCCAAATGGACCTCATACTTACAACTTCAGAACAAAGGTGTCATTCACATCCTCAATGACTGAAGGGAGCCTGAGACATAATTTGAGAATCAAAGAGACCTCAGACTTCCCCAATGCCCCAAGAAGGCCACAAATACAAACCCTATAGAATCAATGAGCTATAGAATTTCTGCTAAGTTACACTGGAGCTTCAGACTTATTACAGAACCAGGACAATTCAGGCCTCCAGCTAACAACTCCATCATGTCTTAGATATCCCTCTCAAAATTAAATGAACTCACCAATTAAGGCAGCTTACACCTTGGTGGACTATCTTCTGAAGAGTGCTTTAAACTTATTTTCTTCAACCACAGTAGCCACTGACTTTCATACTTTGCCAAAGGGGGGCTTCTGTAACATGCTGTCTTTGAGCAAGAAAGCATAGTCTTCCTCTGTCCCTACTGGAGGAGTCTGAGACATGCTCATTTGATGAAGTAAGCTACAGAACTGGTCCTGTGCCTGAAGAATGTGTCTCAAATATTTAAATTTAGTTGACAGGTACTTGAGATTGAGTCCCTATTACCCGGAAGACATAGGAGCTTCTCTCTGTGTTTATGCCTGACTCAGGCCTACCAAACAACTAAGAGAGGCTAGAGCTTCTTCCCCAGAACTGAATGGCTAGGAAATACACTTCTAGGAACCTCATGGAACTCTAGATTGAAGTTGCATGGCAGAAGAATAAAAACTACCCTTTATCTAAGATCATCTGTTTTCAAGCTGCATACCAGAAAGGTGCCTGTCCTTCATGTCTACACCTGTGCAGCTTATCCAAAGTTTAAGTAGGGAACAGCTCAGGGACTATGATTCAAATTGTCAGAAGAATCCTCTGATTGTTGTCAAGCCTCAAATGGAGTCCTCAGAGATAAGAATTTTCTAGAGTCCACTGAAGAGTTGGAGACTGACTAAGGAATACCTGTACTTCCTCCTCTACAAAAAGTAAGCAGTGGTATTCCCCTTAACTAACTAAGGATCTGTCTCCTTTCCCATACTTTATCATTTTTGCTCTGAAAACTTAGGCTATAAAATACCCGCCTTGGCCTGATGGGGAAACGGCTTTAGCCTATCAGGCTAGTAGCCACGCCCCACCATTAGCCATTGGCTAATCATTCGGGGTTGGACCTTCAGGTCCCAATTAGGTATAAAAGGTTGAGTCCGCGAGAAAAAGCTCTCTCTCTGCGCGGATCTTGGGTTGGTCAGTAAGCGTCTTCGGAGAAGCACGGATCCAGGGTCTGGTATTGTAAATCTACTTGTGTCCTTTATCCCTATTAAAGTGTATGTTTTAAAGATAGCTAGAGTGGGCAATAATTAATTGAATCAACATTGGCCCAAATGGCTTTCAGAAATTTATCTCTGAGGAAGGTTACATGGGATAGTTCACCACTGACCAAAGAGCATTGGTCCCTCTGGTTAGAGTTCACAGAAGTCAAGAAGAGCAAACAAATCCAGAAACCCATTCCCACTTCCTTAAGTAAAGTCACCAGTCATGATGTAGACTTCTCAGTCCCACCCAGTTCCTATGAGTCAACCACACTGTTCCTCCCACCCAGTATGTTACTGAATCCTGATATTGGTGCTTGGTCTTTTGCAGATTCATCTAAAGATATGAACATCCTAAACTATGAAGAAGAGGTGAGTGGTGAGGCAATTCTAAGAGCTTATGAGGTATAGAAGTCAACTGAATTTTTGCTTATAGTTTTGTGGGATTTTCACATTCTGATCATATCTCCCCTGCCTCATGGGTCTCAGAAACTCCTTTCTTCCCAAGAGTAGTCACTCCTCCCTTTGATCAAGGAGACATCTGATCTTCATTCTGGAACAAAGGGAACCCTACATCTTTCCAGTGTGTTCAAAGGAGGCTTACATGTTCCTTTCATGTGAGGGGCCCATATAATACCTGATATTATGGAATTGGACCTCAAACATTATTCTTAATAAATGGGTCCCAGATTTGCACTTCAGTCCAAGGTAAACTGTAGGCCCAATATTGATCCAATGAAGAACCTCTGACAATAAATACCCTGTCAAGGACGGTGTTTATATTCTCTTTCCTTGAAAAGGGGACTTAGGCACACCATTTCCCTTCAAGGGTACTGATAGAAACTCATCTGATTAAGGGAATACAGACCAGGCCAATGATATGAAGATTCACTCAGATGTTCATCTTTTGTCATGTAAACTCCAAATAAGCACTCCCAGACCTTGGCTTACTCAGATTAAACCACTTTTATCTGCAGAAACCTCAGCTCTATTTCTCTAACTGAGAAGATGTCAATCTTTCCTTTCTGACACCTGGATGTCCAGGTATGCCTATATGACCAAATAAATGTCAGATCACTCTGAACTGATATCCTGGGACAAACCAATAAAAATCTGATCCCTGATTAAACACCTTTCACTTTTAAGATTCTCGCCAGAAATGGAGCGGTCCCATCTTGCCTCATATGCCTGTTCTACTGATAAAAGGCTTGTAGAGGACACAGAGCTAGGGATGACCAACCAACCTGTAGGAAAAACACTCTGAATGCCAGCAATCAAGCTTCAGAGCCCGAAAACACATGGGTATTCCATAGTGTGAAGATGTTTGGACCTGATAAGGTATTGACTGATCCTTCCTCCCGTCCCCAAGGTAACCTGGGAGCTTTCTCTTCTGCCTGAGGGTTTCTGGACCTTCCTGCTCTTTCCTGCCTTCCTAAAACCTTTCTTTCAAACATGGGACCCGAAACATTTCATGAAGGGCCAAATAAGTCTTACATTGAGCTGTTCAGGCATAGGTCCACGGGAGACTCTCTCTATAAAAAAGGGACACTAGTCCACTCTGGTTTGAGGTCCCATACACCATGTTTGCCAATCAGAGCATAGAACTCCATGACATATGCTTTCAGATCAGTCAATAGAAATAGAATGATTTCAACATCTCTGCCTAGATTAGGACTGCTGAACACAAACTAGAGGAGGTAACCTAGCCAGGAACAGTCATCCAGGTCTTTGGAAGAAGACCTGGGTTGTTGCTATCTTGTCTCTCCCAGAATGAAAACAAACTATGAATAAGAGTTGGAAGCTCATGATCAGTCCTGGGGACTTTCCCCACTGTATAAGTTACCAAGGATATTCACCTTCAACAGAGAAGTGTGTATGACACTTTCACACTCTGTCCAAAGGAAATTCTATTCTCATTTTTCAATGGAATCTCAGAGGTTTCATCTCTTACATTGGGCTCATAATTTCCATTTTCCTATAATAATAATAATAATAATAATAATTATTATTATTATTATTAACCTATTACTTCTAAATACACAGAACAGAATGTCAGAACTCTCCTTAGACTTAGATTTCCATAAATCCCATTTTTCAATGAGGCCTACACTAACACATTTGTTTGGTGTTACATGGTCCTTATATATTCCCATTCCTCACAAATGACTTTCAGTAATTTTTTTCTCATTTCTGGAGTGTCAGACCAAGAGTGCATTCTACCACCAAGCAAAAGAAGTATCAGACATTTATGATATTCCCTGAGCCAATTATCTACCTCCATCCAAGAAGAGGATTTCAGAAGTTCAGTTTCCACAAAAGGAAATCTGAGAAATTAAACTCTATTGAAAAGTCTCTCGCCGGGGTGTGGTGGCGCATGCCTTTAATCTCAGCACTCGGGAGGCAGAGGCAGGCGGATCTCTGTGAGTTCGAGACCAGCCTCGTCTACAAGAGCTAGTTCCAGCTCAGGCTCCAAAGCTACAGAGAAACCCTGTCTCGAAAAACCAAAAAAAAAAAGAAAAGAAAAGAAAAGTCTCTCAAAACTGGCCCCTGTATACAAGGGATGTCTCAGACTTCCACCCTCTGTTCTTCAGCACTTTAGTCCATCCTAAGACTAAAGAACCATCAAGCTTCTCTTCTCTAATTGGTGACCTCACACATTCCCCTACTAGCTAAGATTGATTTAGAGCTGGCCCCTCTGACCAAGATAATCATACAAACACATATGTTATCAAAGGGATCTCACAACTTTCTGCTGTTAGATCACAGGGCAGAAGACAGAAAGAGGAAATCAGCTCTCAAGCTATCTCTTCCAAAGTTGGTTATCAAAAATGCACTGTCCCTGTTTTTTATTTACAGATATGTACAGCTGAACACAACCTTGAGGAAGCATCAATGCTTGCATAACCACTTAGCTTGTTGGAAGATTGTTATGAGATTTGCCTTAGGCTCTCAAAGATTTCACACAGGGTATATATGTCTGCATTGGGAAAAATAGCTGGATGCTAGTGCAGAGCCAGAACCTTTTCCCATTACTCAGGAAAGCTTGTGATCTTTCCCTTCTGATCATGGGTGTACTGCATATTACTATTCTACCAAATATGACTGGAACCCTCTTCCCTGTGAACAAAGACCTTTGGGATTTTCCATTTGCTGAAGGCAGTCTCATAACTTCCCATTCTGAGAAGAGGTTCTCAGAACTCCCCTGTTTTCAAGAGACCTCATATATTCCTTGTTTATTGGAGTTTTCATGAGAACTACCCTGAGTCAGACTGGGCTGCAATCCTTCCCTCCATTAAAAATGTGTACTTACACATTACCCACCTGTACAAGGGAGAATAGGAAGCATTGTCTTTGACTCTAGGAATTCATGCATTCCTTGTATTCACAAGGTGATATTATAGATGTTCTTTTGAATAATACTGCATCTTACTTTGTAGGATTCTATCAGAAATCCTCAAGCATCCCCTTCTGTCTTTGAAGTATAAACCTTTCACATTTGATGCTGGTGGCTAGAGAAATGTATTTCTTCACTCTAGGTTGAGGGCCCCGATCCTAAGTGTAGAATTAGAGACTGAATCCTAAGCTATGTTTTTCAATCCAGTCACTAGAAATCAACTGGTCTCATCATTGCTGCTTATACATGGACTATGAAGACAACCTGAAAAACCTAGCTGTTGATAACCATCCAGGTCCTTTGAATAAGGCTCTGGTTGCTGCCTGAACTCTCCAAGACTCAACACAAGATGAGGAAACTCTACAGAAGAAGTTGGAAGTTGAAGTGCAATAATGGAACTTTCCTTCACTGAATAAGGTAGCAGGGACATTCACCTTCAACAGGATGGTGCTTGGCATTTCTTCCCTCTGTGCAAGGGTTTTCCAATTCATACCCTAAGCAGGTCTCAAAATAGTCCTTTCTCACAAAGGGCCAATGCGTCCACTCTTCTCCAGTTAGCTCACTTCTTTTACTTCACTGATGAGAATGTCAGACCCATCTCCTAGGACAAAGCCTACCACAGACCATCCCCATTGCCTAGGGTGGTCTCAAGTATTCATTTTGTGGAAAAGACTCTGTTGCTTTGCAAGTGGGCCTAAGTCATTTTCCTTTGACTAAAGAGGCCTCAGATTAAACATTCCTTACACCACTCCCACTGTACAAGTTAGAATCAGATCTGCCCATATTCAGTCCTGAGTAGTGATAGGGGGAGCTATGATCACACCCTTCAACCACAAAGACTACAAAGATCCCGTTTATGCCAAAGGGTGTCTGGGCTATGCCACAGTGATGAATAAGACCTCAGAATTGGTTCCAAAGGGTTCACAATCATTCACTCTGTATTCAGTTGAGATTCAGGTCTAGCCACTGACCCAGGGGCCCTAGAGCATTCCCTTCCTTCTGTGGACTCATTTCACTTGACCCTTGGACTCATATTATCTTAGTGCTAATCCCAGGGGCTAAGATTGCTAGAAAAACACATTTGTAACCATGGGACTTCACAAGATTCTAGGTTTAGATCAGAGGGAAAAATATAGGAGTCTAAAACTAATAATCATGCCATCTGCCTAGAATGTAGTTGTCAGAAATGCAAAATGTTCCTATATTTCATGTAAATGAAGACTGTGCTTATGTTTCCCAACTGCCCAAACCCAAATAATTACACAGAAAGAATATTAACTACAACACCATTTAGCCTATTGGCTAAGGTTTCTTATGAACTAATTCTTACATCTTAAATTAACCCATTTCTATTAATCTATGTATCATGACATGGCTGTGGCCTACTGGAAAGTTCTGGTGTCTTCTCCTTCAGCAGCTACATGGCCTCTCTTTGATTCCACCTAATCTTTTTCTATATCTCTTCCATCCAGGCTATGTTCTGCACTGCCATAGGTCAAAGCAGATTTATTCATTAACCAATAAAAGCAAAACATAAACAGAAGGACATCCCACAACACTTACATTGATGGATAAGAACAGATCAATACAACTTTGAGGAAGCATCAAAGTTCACAAACCACTCATCATGTTGAAAGAGTATTGTAATTGCTTCTTGTACTCTTTCCATATATAGATCATGGGAGTTGGGATGACAGTTGAAAGCAAATGATGCTGAGCCAAGCCATTCCCCCACCACCCAAGTTAAACTAGCCCTTTCCCTTCTGCACAATGGGGTGATTGGATCTTGCTATTTGGTCAAACATGGCTAGGCACTTTCTCTCTAAGCAAGGCAGTTCAGAATGACCCCAGAAGTTTCCCCTCTGAATATGGGCTCCATAAACTATTCCTATTCTCAAGGCATCTCACACTGTGCCTTTTTGATGACTGGTTTCCAGAATGTCCCTTTGATTAAAGTAGCTGTCAGGTCTTTCTGATATTACAACACCCAAGGCCTTCCCTCTCTGTTCAAGGAGAGCCATAAAAATAGCTAGTTTTTACTAAAGTCATCTCAGTATTTCCATTTTTCTCAAGGTGACAAGGATTAAAGGATCCTTAGATTACCCCCTATGTGCATGTGGGCATCAAAATTATTCCCTAATGGGGGACCTTAGATCTTTCTCCTCTAACTACGGCCACTAGAAAAATACATGTGTGACCAAAGTGACTTCACTTTGCTCTGCTTTGAGGTGACAGAGCCTAAGACTTAAGTCATCTTTGCTTCATTAAAATCACTCCAATGAAGAGGTCTCATATTTCATGCACACACCAGTGTAGCTGATGAGAACTGGAGACTGCCAATCATGACTGATGAATGATCTTCAGATTGCTGCCAGGCTTTCCATGTGTGCCTGAATATGTGACTGTTCTAAACTGTGATGAAGTCCTTCTTGCACTGCATGAGGTAGACTGGGACACTCCCTTTCCTCTAAGTGGTTTGTGACTTTGCTTCTCTAAATCTGCCAAATTCTTCCATTCCTAAACACTATCAATTTCTGTCCATTGGACATCAAATGCATACTCTGTAACCAAGAGGGCCTTATATCTATCCTTTATGACTGAGGGAACCAGAGAACATCTCTACCTTCCCAAGGCCCCAAGACTTACAAATTTGCATCAAAAAAGCCTTCAAAACTTACTTTCACTTACCAAGGATTCAATCATTCCATTTTTGATGAAGGAGGGTTCAAACCTTCCCCTTCTACTTAAATATGTCTCACCTCCAATACAGCATCTGAAAGGGACATCATTGTACTCTTTTTGTGCCAGGGCCCTCAAATTCCCACCCTCTGGCCAAGAGGTCTGAGAATGTCTTTATTTCAAAGAGGAGATTCAGTGTGTCTAACTCAGCATATTTTAACATGGGACACTATTTGTAAATACTTGTTATTTGCCCTCTATCTAGGGGGAAACAAAACTTTCCCCCAAAGCCCAATATGGCTTGAAATATGTCCTCTTTTGCCCAAGGGTAACTCAGCCCTATGAGCTCTACTAGGGGGTCCATAGATCTTGTTCTTTTGACTATGTATGTCTGCTATATTCCCAACTGTCTAGGATTGCTTCCAACTTTTATCCTGCTATGTATAATCTAAGGCATTACCCTCTCAAAAAGGAGCCTCAGGCTTATCTTATCTGATGAACAGCTTCTTAGACTGAAAATAATCATCCATCTACTTGGGAAACATGCAATGATTGCTGCCCAGACTTCACAAGGCCACAAAAGGTATGAATATTCTCAATACTGTAAAAGATTTGGAAGCTGATCAGGCAGAACCAGACCATCATCTGCTCCACAAGGTGTTTACTTTATACTCAAGGAGAAATTGCCTTTTCTATTTCACTAAACATTGCTATAGAAATTACACCTCTGACAAATAGGTGTAGACCTTCACCTGTGTACAAAATATCTCAGAAATTCCAGTTATGGCCAGGGTACATTAATATTTCTCATTATTCCCATGAATTCTGTCACATCACTTTTTTTGATGAGGGGCATAATAGTCCTTTTATTTCTATCCAAAGTACCAAGGTTCTACCCCATCTTACATAGTGATATTTAGACATTCACATCAATACAGAGTTCCTCAGGCCTGCCTTGTATGATCAAGGAAATTTCATAGTTGATTTCATAGCTATAACTTCTAATTTGGGTGGCCTGGAAAGTACTGTTCTGACTAAGGAGTTCTCCGAGCACTCTGGACTGGTTCCCTGCACACAACAGCAAGATGAGGGTAACTCAGACTACTGTCTTCACTCTAGTCTCTTAGACAGAGAATTCCTATCCTACATGAAAAGGAATTTGTGGATGGACCTATACTAGATGAAGAAACTGAGTCACAGACTACTGTCGTGCAACCTCTTAGAAGACTTCTAAGACTGCTGACATACTTGACATGGACATTCAGAAGATGTGTGTTTTAGATTGTGATTTCAAGTTTGGTGCTGATGAAGAAGTGAGTGCCTGGGACTTCCTATAATTCTCAGGGTATCTTTCAAGATTCAGCTTCTGCCCAATAGGGTCACAGACATATAACCAAGAGAGGCTGAAATTATTTCATCCACTCCCAGGGAGTTCCTGTTACTTCCTTCTAAGTTAGAGGGTCTTGGATCTTTCACCTGCTCCCAAACTGGTAGCAGGAATTCTTCTTCCACCCACTGGGAACCTGGATATGCCCCCACCTCCCCAAAGAAGTCTGAGAGTATCGTCTCTCTCTTATTGAAGTGGCTTTTAGACTATCCCCTCTCCCAAGTATGCCCCCAATTCTTTGTCTTCTGACCAAAGGGCTCTCAGACCTGCCTGCTCTACTAGAGAGGTACAGTCCCTCAATATACAAAGGGATTTCAGACATTCTGAATATGCTCTTGTGGGACTGGACTTACTAGGTCCATAATTGGGCCAGATACCATTCTGATGTGAGCAAATGAGTTTCAGTCTACTGCCTCTGATTTATCAGGTGGCCTCAGATCTTCTCATTTGCAAGTTGCCTTCAAATACTCCCTTCTTTCCAAGGAGGGCCTCACACTGTTCTCCTCTGATTCAGTGGTCTCAGACATTCCCCCACCCAAAGAATGGATCATACAATATTTTTCTTCACCCAAGACTTCTCCAGACCTCCCAGCATTAAAGTCCAGGTGTAGCAAGTAGAGTCCAGAACTGAAGCCCACTGCCTCAGAGCCGAAATCAATATAATGTGGCCTGCATCATTCAAACCTAGATCTGAGCAGCTGAACATATGCTTGAGAGCGAGAACTAGGTTGGAATTCTCAGGCAGACTTTTGGACGAATACTCAGACTGTTGCCTGACCTACCTACCACACATTCACTTTGGTGAACAGATATTCAAGTATCTGATGAAGAGTTGGAGGCTGAAAAGGTGATTCCTAGAATGGGCTCCACTGAAAGACATCCCATGCTCCTGGATAGGCAGAATTAATATAGTAAAAATGGCAATCCTACTGAA
>JAQHUG010000546.1:641060-651973 GCA_028555095.1 Dicrostonyx torquatus | reverse complement strand
GCCTTTGTTAACCCAAGATATTTTTTGATGATATTGTAAATTGGATTATGCCAATGATATCCCTCATACTGGCTTTGTATTTGGTATAATGAAAGGTTGTTGAATTTCTTTAATTATTTCCTTTTCATGAAATTGTTTTCTCTACTACCTGTATTGTGATACAATTTATGCATGTATTAGTATAATATCATGTCATCTGAAAATAGGAATAATTTAAATTAGTCTTTTGTTATTGGTGTCCTGTATTCTTCAGGAAAGTATTTCCAACATAACATTGTGACTTAGTGGCGATAGTGGCCTAGCTTTTCCTTTAAGGTTTTAGTAGGTTTCCTTGCAGTATATCTACATATAAAATGGTATTGGCAGTATGTCTACCAAAGATAGCTTTTATTATGTTGAAGCATGTTCCCTATGTTCCAACTCCTTCTGGGAGGTTTATTTTGGAAGCATGATACAATTTAGTAAAGGTTTTTGCCTTTATCTATTGATTTAATCATGTGGTTCATATCCTTAATTCCTTTTTATAATTTATTCTATATCTAAAAATCTGTATGCTTAACCAAACATTTAAGCCATCATAATAATGGTGGATGGTACTCTTGATAAAAGTGTATATTCATTTTTCTAGTATTTTACAAATTATTTTTTCTACTTCTTTCAGGTATGTTTTCCTCCCCTTTTATGTGTGTGTGTTTTGTATTATTTGGTGGAGAATGAATCAATTCTGGCTGTATATAACATATTTTAAGTATGTTTGTTTAAAATAAAACAGTATGAGAATTTAGATGCAAATTTTTATTGAAGAACTTGTGGTAAGACTGATGTTGCCTGTTTTTAGGATACTCCCATTGCTTTTGACAGCAGCTTAACCAATTTTTATGCAACCTAATAAGACTTGTGCAACAATTTTTAATGCATCCTTACCACTAGGAAATACAATTTCTTTTATTGGTCTTGATCATTCTGAATGAAGTAAGACAAATCCCAAATAATATTACTTTTAATTTTTCTGATGGCTATAGATGTAGAATACATTTTAATGCTTCTCATTCCTGTGTCTTTCATTTTTCTAAAAATCTGCTTTTCAGTTCTACAATTTATTTTTTTAAATAGACTCATTTGTTTTCTTATTATTTATTTTGCTTGTAAAGCAGACAAAGGAGGTTCCCTGGTCATCACTAACTAGTAAAACTCGAAATTTTGTGAGACTTCTAGCTGTTATGAGAATACATCTAGAAAAAATGCATTCCACAATTTTATTCCCAATGAATACCCCTCACCACCATGGGAGAACTACCAAATAAGTCCGGTATTCAAATAATTTTTTCTAGTATTTTAATTAAGAAGCTACCTTTCAGATCACACATGTAGAAATTAACCTGGTTAATGAAAACAAATTTGCTAATTGAAATTGTTTATGAAGTAACCATGATTTACATTCTATAGTTCAGTACATAACTGTAGCTATTTATTTTGTAGTTACTGCTAAGATTGTACATAATTAATTTGCTCATTCTGCCACTATTGTGAAAAGTTGTACTTTAGAATTTCCATGACCTTTGAACACTTAGCATAATAGATCAAAATTTTGATAGTAAGAAAATGAAACATGTTTCTTTTGCCTCTAAAATAAGACCACTTACATGTAATTAAAGACCAAGATGCCAGGACAAAGCAGGTATAAATTTTAGGAAAATTAACTGGAAAGATATCAGCTATAAATTTTTGTGTCAATCTACTTTCTAAATAGACACTTAAAGACACAGACACACACGCATATTCCTCTATGAATATTCATATCTTCTATGAAAATTCATAGAGAAATATATATATTCCTGTGAATATATATTCACATATATTTTTCTTCCAATTTCCACTTCCTCTATGAATGTATATATACATGTTCACATATAAATATTCATACAGGAAGTGGAAATTGGAAGAAGACTTTAGGGGCATAGGAATAGGTATAATTACTTTGTGAATAAAGGTAAAAATGTTGTAAATATAATGTACATTGAATATACAGTTTTTCAAAAAAGACATTATTCAATATTTTTTCTAAAGTAGCATTGTTTTACATGGAACACAGATAAAGATTAAATGACAGTTTCATTTCAACAAAAAAATTTAGTCATTGTTTTCTATATCTGTTGAATATAAATACTAAAAGTGGTTTGTAAATGTTATATCATTAGACTTCAGTAGACTGGATGTAACAACACTTCTTAACTTCTCTTTTTCTTTTTCAAGTCCTCAAGGAAGACTGCCTGTGCCCTCTCTGTTCTGATAGCTAATAACATTCTAAGGAATCATTGTACTGCAAACAGAAAATTGTAATACATACATGCATATATGTAGAACTTGAATCTAAGAAATATTATTTTCATAAATTTACTGTACTCTTCAATTATGAATGACTCATGTGCATACTATTTAAACATATCCTGATTCATTTTCTTACTGATGGACATTAGAAAACAGATTTCATACTCTTTTTTTAAATAATATGGAATGAGGAGGCAGACTCAAAACATTTGTTTTGTGAAATCTTTTACTGTGTTAGGACCTTTTACCTCATTACACATGTACAGCTGAAAGTAAATATCAAGTCCAACAAAAAAAATCATTTCTGAGTGTTCTTGCCCAGGGCTCTCCACTAATTATGACATGTCCAATATTATACCATATTTTTAGTTATACAGATACCATTTGTTACACTAATTATTTTAATTAGCTTAATTGAATATTTGTGTTTTTAATGAGATTCTTTTCATAGGTTTTTATAGTTTCTTGAAGTACTTTATTTAATCTTTTAAAACAGTTAATGTTCATATGTAGAAAAAAAAGGAAAGAAAAGTCAAGAATTTGCAATGTGATATTCTGGAATTCATAGGAGAGGAGACAATTCACTTAAAAATGGTGATTCATAAACTAATTCCATTGTCAAGAGGATATTCTGCGTATTTCTCATTCTGTTGTCATCTGCGGAGACATGAAGAAAAAATTTTGCATGTGTTTGAACTGACAGGAAATGTTCCATCCTTAAGAAAACAAAATTAAAAGCAGAGAAGAGGTGCTAAACTGCTCCTTTCTTAGAAATCACCAGTACCTTGTAATTTTAATTCTAAAGGAAAAAAATCTGTAGTAAATATTAAAATTCTGAGCCTCTGTATGATAAATTAAGATATTTCAAAGAATATGTTAAAAGATCAACACTAGGGGCTGGAGAGATGGCTCAGAGGTTAAGAGCACTGGTTGCTCTTCTAGAGGTCCTGAGTTCAATTCCCAGCAACCACATGGTGACTCACAGCCGTCTATAATGAGATCTGGTGCCCTTTTCTGGTCAGCAAGCATAAAGACAGACAGAACACTGTATACATAATAAATAAATAAATAAATAAATAAATGTTTTTTAAAAAAGATCAACACTATTCTATATATGAGACAAATATTATTCCCCAAACATACTTTTCAGATGACAAGATGTATTTTTGATTGATTATTCCCCAGTATAAAAATATTAGCAATTCTCACAAAGATAAAAGCCCTTCATATTGCTTTATAAGTAAAAATTATTCTACTCAAAGTTTTGTCACTAAGATTTTCAACTTTAATTGACAAATAATATTCTGTCTTTATTTTGTTTAATTTTGAGTTCATGTTTTTCTTGTCACATACCTGTTTTAACTGTTATGAAATAAAAACAAATGCATTCCTGTATCAAGATTTGATGGTATGTCTTCTGTTTCTACTTACCTATTGAAGGTCATTACTTAGGACAATTATCTGTAAAAGAACATGCGTGAGGTAAGGACTGACAGACATGTTATCATAAGTATGTAAAAACAGCTCTTGAATGATTGTCGTTAAACAACAGCTGATAGCACAGGACTAGATAAGTTCTGATTTAGGGACCATATATCTGATTGATAGATAGATAGATGATAGAAGATAGATAGATAGATAGATAGATAGAAGATAGATAGACAGATAGATGAATAAATAAACAGATAGAAACAAAGATAGTTACATATATAAATACATAGATACATAGACATATGGATATATAGATATATTTAGTATATATGAATACATATATTTATAAACATATGCATAAATAAACATGCATGTATTTATTTATAGACGCTATAGCCAAAATAATTATTGATGTTACCTGTAGCCGAAACTTCTATAAGGTTTTCTGGTGGAATATTCTGTTGTTTAACACCTTCCTCAAGTTCTTCAAGTTGTTTTGACGTCAAAGGACCTTTTCCTGCATTGAATAAATGACAATATCACAGACACATTCAGTAGAACTCTGTAGAGATTGCATTGCTACCTTAGTGACACTCAATGATATGCAATGCAAATTTCCTACTTGTACAAATTCAGTAACCATGGGTCCATCAGTACTGTCTATAATAATTTACTCAAGTCTATGAACACATTTTATAAAAGCCTAATTCGTGGCATGACATGTCTACAGAAAACTCTGATTGTCCTTAATGAACAGGAATTCAGAAATCCCATTATTCGTTATTTGGGGAGTGAAACTGACTTAATACTTATTTGTATTGTGGTGATATTTTTGCTACTTCTTGGAGAATCCACTACTATTCTTACCAAGAACAAAAATCAAGTTTGTTTTCCGGGCAGCTCTATCCACATTCTCAATAGTAAAGCCTAGGATCTTTGGCGCTTCATACACAAGTTTAAATATATTGTCACCTTCATCTGTAAAGTTAATGGAAATATGTCAAAACTTAGTGTCACTTATTTTACCACCTTTTTAAAAATCAACTTTTGATAAACATTAATATTGATCCTGACTCAGTCATCACTGATTGGTAACATATGACTCATGTATGCTTAACTATTCCTATAGGCATTAATTCGATATATTTCACCACAATATGGTAACCAAATGTTTCCACTCTTCAAACATAATTGTTATTGCTGAGAAGAGACATTTCCCTTCTCTGTGGATGCCTTGTCTCAAGACATGTGGGACAATGTCAAGATATGTATTAGGTATTACTTCCATTTTTCATTTTATCTCAAAGACCAATATTGTCAATTTTATGAAATCATGCAACTTTGTTGTCATACAATGATAATACTTGTTGGACAAATATGTACATATACATATATACAAAGAACATATTAATAATCATACACACAAACATTTTCACCTTAAAAGATTATTAATAGAAAGGATGTAAAGATTTAAAGTTTACCAGACATTCACATTGTTGTGTGTGTGTGTGTGTATGTGTGTGTGATGTTTCTACTTACTGACACTTTTTTTTAAAGATTTATTTATTTTACAGTATTCTGTCTGTATGTATGCCTGCAGGCCAGAAGAGGGCACCAGATCTCATTACAGATGGTTGTGAGTCACCATGTGGTTACTGGGAAATGAACTCAGGACCTCTAGAAGAACAATCAGTGCTCTTAACCTCTGAGCCATCTCTCCAGCCCCTTACTGACACTTTTTAAATGATAAATTTCTTCATTGAAAAGTCACTTTTACTTTTAAGATCTGGTCACTTTGTATTCTAGCGTTTCTCTTTAATATGAATATAATGTTTGCAAGCATTGGAATTACTAGAAGTCTTTCCCCTCTTCACTTAATATTATACCAATGGTCAAACTGTATATGATTTAGTTAAATAGTGGGGCTATTATTTTAGGAATTCTTACAAGATTGAACTAGTCAATCTGTAATTTTTAAACAGATTTTACCCTATTGCTGGGGTGGCTGACCTGATGAACTGTACTTGAATAGATGAGTGAGAATCAAGAAAGAAAAAGACAGAAGATAGAATCTGTATGTCTCTTAGTGAATACTGAAGCAGTTCCAAATTTATTTCTCATAGCACTTTTATAAACAAAACAAAATGTGGAGGCCAAGATAATTCCTACTATGCTTCAAGGAACAAACAAGTATAATAACCTCCTTTTTTCTCAATACATCTACTAACCATGCCTTTGGCCAAACATCCTGTTATTTTGCTGTGTGGACCAAAACAAAAATGGAGCTCTCCGAACTTAATTCAAGATAGTGAGCAGTCACTGTGCAACTCCTGAATCCTAAGTGCATTGAAAAATTAAAGTTTTTAGCCGGGCAGTGGTGGCGCACGCCTTTAATCCCAGCACTCGGGAGGCAGAGGCAGGAGGATCTCTGTGAGTTCGAGACCAGCCTGGTCTACAAGAACTAATTCCAGGATAAGCTCCAAAGCTACAGAGAAACCCTGTCTCGAAAAAAAAACAAAAAAATTAAAGTTTTTCATCTACTGATATAAATGTCCTAATTTCTACAAAATATGAGAAAAGTTTCAGATAATACTGTTAATTTATATTTTCCTTGAATCAGGGATGACAGATAATGTCTCTAATATTAGTACTTGAGTGCCTGAGGCATAAAGTTTGCGAAGATGTTTGAGGCCACAGGGACCATTATCAAACAGAGGTACTATTTTAATAACTAGAAATAAATGTTCACTAGTCAAATTAATTGAAGCCTTTTTGTTAGAATTATTCACACTGTTATTTAATAGCATTCTTCTCCTTGTAAATTTCAAATGATCTACAATGTGTTCTGGCATTGTGGAATATCTCAGTTGCTTGGAAGGATTGATAACATTTAAAGTAGCAAAATTATTTTAAACTCATTTACCTATATGTGACTGAAGTATCACCATGAATTAGCACAATCACAATGCTTTAGTTTACAGAGGAGTTATTACATCGTGTACTTACACTGAGTTCTGTAGGAGCCATCTTCTTGTTTATATGCAATGATTTTTGTCTCTGAACATTGACCATTCAAACTAAAATAAAATAAGATAACCACGACTTATTCTTTATAACCTTTAAATTGACATTAAAGGTTTTAAAATGTTAATGAACTTGAAGAAGTTATAGTATCTATGAACGGTTTAGGAGCTAGGGCCTAATAGCTATGCTTAACTCACTTTTCTGAATTCGTCTCAAAATGTCATCCTCTGTGTAATCATTTTCCCAATTTTGATAAGTACCATGAAGCATTTAAGGGCATCCTTATCCAAAATTCAGTATTCACTGTATATGAGTTTCAATATGCTTATTCTATTGTTCTAATCCAATGAGAATATATACACAGATTTGGATGCATGTGTTTTGTGTGCTTTTATTTGTTTCTAAAACTTACAATTGTGTCTATAACGTAGAAGTTGTCCTAAGGATTTTTAGTCTTCATGATGTTATGAGGTCTTTCCTTGAACATAGTCACACAAATATTAGAATGACAATTTTTGAATCCAGAATATCAGAGGATGTATTTTGCAAACTAGATCTATCTCACCTGTTTGTGAAAGAATTTTTATGTCATCACTGATTGAAAAATATAACATGTATAACTTTGACGCTAATGCTCACAAATTCCTTTCAAATTACTAGAAATTAAATCCTTAGGGTTTTCTGCATATATTATTAGAACATGAGATTTCACCACAGGCCTCAAATTAGAGGATTTCTAAGGAAATATTCATGGAATTGGGGAGAGTATCTAGGCTCCGTGGGGTGTCCAGAGCTAACCCATCATGGAATAGTATAATAGCAATGCTAAAGATGAAACCTTAAATTTTATGAACAGAAGTAAAACATCCCCCTGTAAATTTAATAAAAAAGAAATGTAAATAGTCTCCGTATTTTACAAGATTGACAATTCACTTACTGTACATAAAATGTGACTTCCATTTGAAGACATTTTTCATTACAAGTAAGTTTACGAACATAAATCCTCAAAGGTCCACCTTCCTCTATCTTGTCAACATTGTCAGCAGCAATAGCAGCGCTAAACCATTCTCCATCAATCTGAAAAATAGCAAAGGCAAAAATTACCCCACAGTCCATTGGAATGTGAATTGGTATTTGCATCTCTGATGCCAGTCCTTAGACATAAATAATCTGATTAGAAAAATCCGTCATTAATATTTTGTTCATTAGTTCAAGATTATGTTTCCAGGGATGTAGAGTAAAACATGCTAATATGATGACCCAGTTAACATTATATTTTGTACCAGAAACTCTTGGGAACTGCTTATGTTTTGGCCTCATATGCTCTACAAACAGCTCATTTCCCCATATTTCACTCTTTTCGTTCTAGAGAAAATTTGATTGGAAATGTGTACCTGACTAAAAGTCAGAAGTGTTATTTCATGAATATGCACAGACTAACTGAATCACACATTGCACCCAGAACGATATGTTTTTGTTGAACCTCAGACATAAACACAGAATAATTGAGTTTACCTCAGCATGAGCCAGTCCAAATACAAAAGCCATCAGGAGAAAATTTACCATGGTGGTCCTGGCCTTTGTTCTTCTGAAGAAGCCCAAAGTAAGTTATTGTTTGTGAAGGAAACAGACAGACAACACTTTTTATACAGCTGGTTAGAGGGAGTTGCATGGAATCAACCAATTGTTTTACAGCACAAAAATATCTGTTCAGTATTTCCTCTTTGCTCTTGCTGAATAGTGTATGAGCTCATATATGTAAACTAACAAACTTAGCCTTAAGGTCAAGTTATGTTGGAATGATTGAAGATTCCTGTTAGAAAAAAAGGATTGGCCTTGAAAAATCATGTACAATTAAGTGGTTTTGCCCTTAGAACTATACTGGCGGATCAATGTCACATTGCTCATGCCTTTATCCTGTATGATTCATTTAAGCAATGTGAAATGCTTTTATAATGCATTCCAAGTCTCAGCATAAGCACAATACTGTGCAGTTAACTGAAGTTAAAATTGTGACCTTAGTAATCACATTCTTGGAAGATAAGATGCAAAACCTTAAGGAGGATTTCCTATGAGGATACTGATGTCTTCTGCAACCTTTTAGCCTTTCCATATATAGACTACTCTTCCAGTACATTGAATTCAACCAACATGGGTACAGAGCTATATAAGATATCGTTAAAAAATTATAAGTAGTAGAAAATTTCTGTTAGATGTCCACTGGTAATAAATACAGTTTTCATTAATTAAAGGAAACCAAATCAAATGGAATGGTCTATAAAAGTAATAATGCTCAGAAACTGTCCAATTGTACAAATAGACTCTAAATTGAAGCTGAAAAAATATGCTTTAAATTTGATATAACGAGGACTTTCTCTATCTAGATGACTTCCTTATACCAAAAGCAAGGTCTGCATTGTGCTTAGTCATAGGAGTCTTTACTCTGTGGTACTTGTTTATGTTTTCTGGCTTCCTTCTCTAATACCTGGAATAACCAAAAACTTAGTCTTATGGTAGGTTTTTATTTTTTCACAATACATGGTTTTAATTGCACAGTTATAATGCATTAGTCTGACTTTCACAACACTATTTTAAATTAAATTCTATTGTTATTTCTGTTTCTTTTACTTTTGAGATTAGAAAGTAATTACATTATTCCCAACTTCCCTTTCCTCCGTCTAAACTCTTCAATATTAATCCCCTTCATCTTGCTAATTTTGTGGTGACTTTTTTCACTGAGTTTTGTTACATGCATATGACTTCTAAGGTCTCATGTGAGTACTAAACTTTTATATGAAGATTTGGAGATAGGAAGAAGAGAACTGAAAAACCATGTCACATATATCTTTTTAGATCTGGGTTACAGTACTCAGTAGGATCTTTTTATTGTACCTTTTATTTACCTGCAAATTTCATTTTTCTTTCCCATGTAATATTTTACATTGTGTATATGTACCACTATTCCATTATCAATTAGATAATTTTAGAAAAATTGCTGCCATCTCCTTCCTGCAGTGGATAGAATAACAATTAACATGGGTAAGAAAGTATGTGTAAAATAGTATATCAAGTCATAGGCACATTTTAAAGAGCTGTATGACTGAATCACATGGTATATATTTGATTTTAGAAATTAAGACTTCTACAGTTTTTTTCAGATAACTATAAACAATTTTGAACAATTTTGCGATCCCCTTAAAAGATGTCTCCAGGCTCCTTGTTGAATCTCTCTCTCTCTGTCTGTATGTGTGTGTGTTCTTATGAAATGATTCTTATGTCCCAGGAATATTTTGATAGTGTTTTTTAAAAAAAACTTTGTGTTTTAAAAATCTTTTATATTCTGGATATTTATTCACACCTAGCATATTTGCTTGCACTGCACATGAACCAGCAATTTCCTGTCTGCTGAAGCCTATGGAAGAAGGAATGGCTCATGAGATAGTACACTTCATTAACAAGCCAGAAACCATTGCTAGACTGGGACAGGAATAACACTGGCCAGACTTCTTATTTCTACTTGTGAGTCCAATAGGGCCCTGATTAACTGCATACAACTACAGATGAAGTGTAATAAATCATACTGCAAGACGGAATGTTGGAGTTCGTGGGGGTTAAAAAGATTGAGTTGAAAAGTTTAGACAGCAGAGAGAATAATCAGAATATTTTATATATGTGGAAAATTGTCCACAAACATTTTTAAAAAGAACTTTAATGCAGATATTCATGGCAAACAACAAGTCTGAATAATTTAAAAGGATAAATTGTGGAGTCTGGGATGTAATTTTAAATACTGAGACATTCTGTGCACTCAGGCTCATAGAGTTGGGCCCCTGAGTCACAAACACTCTTTGTTCCATGGAATCTCTTCACTCTGTCCCAAGACCCAATTTTGGCTTTGTAACATGCATGCAATTTGTGTGTGTTCTTTACATTATTAGAATTATAAAAGTAACAGTTGAGGGTACCCTATATTTTATTCTTTCTTCATTGCTTTTGTTTGCTGTTACTAGTCAGTAACAATGAGTGGAGATTCCACTTTATAAACCAATCACAGGTTAATGATAATCTTCTTTATTGGACTTTTCAAAACTATTGGGTGATTCACTGACTACTGTTTCTCAAGAATTCAG
>JAQHUG010000546.1:556158-575701 GCA_028555095.1 Dicrostonyx torquatus | reverse complement strand
CTGTGCTGTGCTGTGCTGTGGTGTAGTGTGATGTGCTGTACTGTGCTGTGCTGTGCTGTGCTGTGGTGTACTGTGCTGTGCTGTACTGTGCTGTGCTGTCGTGTGCTGTGCTGTGGTGTAGTGTGCTGTGCTGTACTGTGCTGTACTGTACTGTACTGTACTGTGCTGTACTGTACTGTGCTGTGCTGTGGTGTAGTGTGATGTGGTGTACTGTGCTGTGCTGTACTGTACTGTACTGTGCTGTGCTGTGGTGTAGTGTGCTGTGCTGTACTGTACTGTGCTGTGCTGTGCTGTCGTGTGCTTTGAGCAGATGTCAGGCAGCTCAGTAGAGCTAGTGGGCTTAGTCCTTGAAGAAATTGCACAGACTAGGAAAGGGGATCCTAGACTTGCCCAATGTTGAGTGTGCCACTGTATGGAGTCCAGAAAGCATCACTCAGATTGCAGAGGTGGCTTTCTTTCATGTTCTCAGTGAGCTGGACAAGATGGTCCTAAGAAAAGAGAGTGGACCAGGAGCCAGGAAGAGGCTGTGAGAGGACAAAAAGATGGTGGAATCCCAGAGAGCAGTGATAAGAAGATCATATCAAACACCCAAGATCAGAGGCTCTCGGGCGGGCCAGAGAAGTAACAGCAGGTCAGAAGAGAGGCTCCTGGAATTTCTGAGGGTGTCCTGTGTGTAACAGCCAATGCCCTGCTGCATACATCTGCCTCTGCCTACAGTAAGGACTATAGGGCTCTGAGGGGGCACATATGCGAAAACTGACAGGAAGGAGATCCATGTTTAGCGTCCCAGCACCAGAGAAAGGGCAAGTGGAACCATTTCTCTTTGAACAGCCTCAGTAGTTCTTAAAGAGAGATCACACTCAGTACCAGACAGCCCAACAAGACACCCATCCTTCACACCCTTTGCACGTGATTTCACCTCTCTGAGCCTCAGTTTCCCTCCTCGCGAAACAAAAGCATGAGCAGCTGCCTTGGCTACTCCACAGGTGAGGGAGGGGTGTCACTGAAAAGTGGGACATGAAACAACAACATTGCTTAGTTCCCAAATGGATTTTCAACATGAGATCATGAGGCAGGGCAAGATGATTTCCAAGGTGCTCCTGAGTCACCCAACTGTGACAGCAGGGTAGGGATTGTTCACAGGGAATGGTCCAGAAATCTGATCAGCAAGGGCTCTAGGATTTTGAAGGAGGTGGTACTTGGAACAGAATCAAAGATGGCCTCCTTTTAGGCTTGGTGAACTTTCTTGTACTCAGTCTGTTGCTAAACTTAGTACGCAATTCCTTTACTTAGTGGGCTCCTAGGGGAGCTAGTTACCAGGGTTAGGTTTTCTGAGTACAAGAGTCATATTGAGGGGCATGATGGATAGGTGGATGGGAAGAAGTGGAGATGAGAAAGAGGGAGCGGAAAAGATAGCATGATAGGGTCAAAGCAATGCTAACTTACGGGATGTAGTATGACCCTCTCAATTCCACATACCCCAGGGTCCAGTTTAGTTAGAAAATTAGGAGCACTGTGGACACTACAGAGGAGCAAAGAAAGTTAATTGTCGAGAAAATCAGTGATGGGGAAATCTAATGCCTTCTTCCTGGGCTAAGGTGACCTGTGCTCTAGGCTAGTTCAGGAATTTGTTCCTCCAATGGAAACTGGCAAAGTCGGGGAGTCATGACAGGCATGGTTTGTACTGCCCTTTCTATGCAGCTTAGCAGGACTGGCTCATTTAGATGTTGTAGAAGCTGTTTTTTAGCCTTCCTTCCAATGGTAACTCCCCACACTTCTTACAATACCCAAGTGTCTTGAAATCCCAAGGAATAGTGATCAGTGGAATCTAAGGTGCTTCTCAAATGGTGGGTCAATACTCTGTTCTCAGAGTAACTGTCTGGGCTGTCTCTCCCAGACATACTCCTTGCCTTGAAGATCCTGGGTGGAATGAATTACCTGTCATCAGCTATTCTGCTGAGGAGAGGCTCCAGCCATCCAGGGTGGCACTCACAGTGGGCATCCATGAAGACCAGCACGTCCCCTGTGGCCATTGTGGCCCCCAGCATCCGGGCTCCGATAGTGCCAAGCCTCTTGTTGCTCCTGAGCAACTTCACAGCCTCCAGCCTGGCCACATAGTCACTGAGAGCAGACTTCAGTTGTTCTGGAATTGACAGGGTCCTGTCAATGGGGGTCGTGGATGCCACACTGAACAGGACTGATGAGCATTACAGACTTAGAGACCCAGTGGGTACCAGATTCTGAGCCTCCAGTGTGTTACTAAAGGTGGTCATTTCTAAAGTTTGGGATGGTGCACTGTTTTCTGTATTAGCCACCAGGCTGGAGGAGTGGAAAACCGGAAGAGGAGAGAACTGCAACTCATCTCCAAATGAGATCAAGATCACCGCTCAAGAAAACCACTCGCTCTTACATCCCAGCTTCGGCTCCCATCCAAAGGTCCCAGCTGAAGACAGCAGACAAGGGGCTTAAGAACAGAGGGTCACAAAACTGCAGCTGGTAGCCCACTGAGGTGTTGTCTCAGAGATTTTACCCAGTGGCAGGATGAGTCTGAGAAGAGGATGGAGATGAGAAACCATGGGCACTTCCAGCTGTGGCCTTTGCACAGATGCAAAGACTGTGGCTTAGCTGCTAGCCAAGGATCCAGATGCCCTCAAGTAGGAAGGCCTGAAGCTGAGGACTTGGGAGGAAGCTTATCTTAGGTGTCTATTGTTGTAATAAAACACAATGAGCAATAGTGACCTCTTACAAGTCTCAGGTCACACTTCATCACTGAGGGAAGTCAAGGAATGAATTCACAGCAGAAACCAAAGCAGCTCATTAGCTGACAGGAAGGGACAATGGGCCTGCTCTTCAGAAGACTCTGCCCCAGCCAGGACCCAAGGGACTTCAAGTACTTTACCAACCAACCCAGTGCACTGCCTGTCCATCAGCCTCAACAAATGCTGTCCAAACGTACCTTGCTAATCCCACACAATTCCAGTACCTTCAGCTGCTCTGACCTTCTGTGATGGCCAGGCTGGAAAATTAAGATGGGAGAATCTTCAAAAGAGACTCCATCCCTCCATCCCACCCTCCTTTGTTACAGAAGGTCTGTGCAGACCCCAGCAGGGCTCAGATTTCTGCCCAGTGCCTCTACTTTCCCTTGAAGCCAGCTGGGGTGCTAAATGCCTGAGTTAAGCAAAGAGGACTTTGATCCCCAAGGAAAGACCAAGAGCATAAGTTATGCACATGTGGGCTCTCAGATGATGGCATCACTTCACCTGGCTGCTTATTAGGGCTATGGGTACCTGGGCACAACTAGAGACCCTGGGGTTCAGGGTTATCTGGTAAAGTTACTGAGGGTGGAACCCAGGGCTTCACACAGAATGGGCGAGTGCTCTACTACTGAACTGTAATGTGGTCTTTTGTTTGTTTCTTTTCTTTTTGAGATTAATTTAAGTACAACATCTTTCCCTTCTCTTTTTTTCCTCCTAGACCCTTCCATATATCCTTCCTACCATCCTTCAAATTTATGGCCTCTTTTTTCACTGTTATTGCATAAACACACATGCACATACACATACACACACACACACACACACATACAACCTGGTGAGGCTATGAACAACAGTTTATGAACTCTTCCCTGCAAAGGATCACCTCTCTTTTTCCCAGTTTTCCTCTGTTCTCTGTTCTTTGAGTATAGTATTGAGGATCTATGGGCTTTTGTCGCATAATTTGGCATGTTTATTTGAGACAGGTCTCAATATTTAGCCCAGACTGGCCTTGAACTCACAGAGATCTGATTGCCTCTGCCTCCAGAGTTCTGGAATTAAAGGTAAGAATTATCACACATGGCTCATATTTTAAAAACTTTTTATGTAAGTTCTCATTAAATTGTCCTAGCTGGTCTTGAATTCCATCTGCAGCGCAGGCTGGCTTTCTCAAACTTTTGAACACCCTGCCTCAGCTTCCTCAGTAGCTGGGATTACAGTCTTCCACCTTCTCTCCATAGCCAGTTAGGAGCTCAGGAAAATGAAGTCTGAGACCCAATCACTTGGAGGTCAGGTCACGTCTTCTCTGTCGCTGTCTTCTTTTTGTGCTATTTCTTGTCCCAAGCTTCCTGCCAGATGCTGCACCGAAGCACACCCTACAGTCTTGTCTCTGGACCCAAGTCTGCCCCACTTAGCATGACTCAGCTCTGGTCATTTCTCATCTTTGGTCCTCAATTTCCCATCTGGACAGTAGTAGGTAGGTTTTGCCCAGCACCCAGGAGGTACTGAGCACCCATGTCAAGTCTACCTTCTTTAGATAGTACACCTTGGGGAGAGGCTAATTGGTTGTGTAAATGAGGTCCTTCAGGGTACCCTGAATAGACCCCTTCAAGGTCCAGCTAAGATACTACAACTGGGCAAAGGAAAATAACTAAGGGGATCTGAGGGAAAACAATCAACTCACAGGCAATTTTCCCTCAGTCTGTCTCTTTATTGTTCTTTCTTTCTTGTACTCTATTCTAACTTTTCTGTCCTGTCTATAACTTCTTAGCTATATTTCTCTACTATATTCAGTTTTCCTCTTCTTTTTCATTTTCCTATCTCAGCTAATTTCTGGAGTGCTTTTGCTTCTGTTCTAACTTCTGTTCCAACTTTTTTCTGTTCCTGTTTCTGTTCACTCTCTTTGTTCTCACCCAGCTATATAGACCCACAGAATCTTGCAGGCATAGGTCACCAGGCAGCTTAAGTAAACAGACAAGGGAAGTTTATGGCCCTTGGTCCATCAGCATTTTGTTAAATGTTAGCAAGCTAATGTTAGCAAACTCTTAAGCTTGATGGTTATCAGAGGCACCAGTGAAGGTTTGTCATTCTCAGGGCTGTGGGTAGATGGTTAATTATTTTTCCTGAGAGTAAGACATAAGCAGTATATCTCCTGGACTAAAGTCATCAGTAAACTGAGGTGAAGAGTTAGGAACCTTAATGCAAGGTTAGTTTTAGGTCATCACTTTTCTTATCTATAACTGAGGAAAAAACAGGGCATGCTTATTTTTTCTATCTTTGTGAGCAGCTATGAATTAACAGCTTTGGGCATGTAGTAATTCTATGTCCTTGGATATCTGGGAATGTCTTAAATAGAATGTTTTTTCATGGACCATAAACACTGACCAAATGCCTGTCAATAAAGATAATTGCAGAAGGCAGATCTCTATGTTTAGATAGGGGAGAGGAGCAAAGACCTGGTAGTGGGAAGTAGGTTTTTTGACTGTGTGACTGTCTTTACACATAACTCAAACAGTGCTGAGCTGTAGGGGATAAATCCCAAATTTGTAACAGAAGGGAAGTCAGCTACAGCAAAAAATCTACAGCAAAACAACAGGCACTTTATTCACAAGGCAGAAACACCAATATGCCTGCATCCTGGTTTAAACCTTTACCAAAACCCTTGGCTCTGCTGAGTCACCTCATGAAAAGATAGCTGAGTAATTACTGTAAAATATTGCAGCTTGTAGCAATGTGAAGGATTGGGGCCTGAGGAAGAGAATCCCAACAGAATCAGACTGAAGTGACCCTCCCCAGAACCTCTTGGGTTTACCCTCTCCTGGGAGTTCCCTATCCCAGGACTCTTCCTTGTTCAAGTATTCCTCTATTGTCCCCTTTCCTTGTTGCCTTACTTATCTTCTGCAGGGTCTTTCACTAATAAATTACTCACAGTGGAGTATATGTTCCCTTGTCACCTGAAGCTCCACATCCGGAAAACCTTGTCTATGGCCTTGAACTACCCCTTTTATGGAACTCCCCTTTCCTCCTGTCTTGTCAATCCCTCCTCCCTTCTGGCCCAAGGCCAACCACTCCCAGTGATCCAGAAGTCAACTTCAGTTACCTTGCTGGCTGAGGTCATCTACAATGATGATCTCCTGCAGCAAGGCCTTGGGTGCTGTGTCCAGGATGCTGTGTACGGTTCTCAAGAGCAAGGGCCAGGCTTCATCATGGAAGCAGAGAATGACGCTGGCTGTAGGCAGGCCACTTGCAGGGTGCTGCTGTAGACACCTGCAGAGGAAGAGAGTTAGGGAGCCACCAAGGAGGAGATTCTGCAGAGAAGTCAGCCCAGGCCCCTCACTCCTCTACCCTGGCTGACCCACTACAACCACATCACTTACAATTCAGTGGCTCTCCTGGGATTTCATCAAGTAGCCAGCCACACAGAGATCCCAACACATTACAACAGCACCTTCTAACTCTCTACCTCAGATCTCAGAGCTCTGCTCTGCTGAACCCAGCACCTTCTTTGTGCTTAGGGGGAGCTGGTCCCATCAACTGAGAAGATGGCCTCAACTGTACAGTGAGGATAAACAACAGCGTCACCATCTCAGGGAAGCTCAGCAAAGGGGCCCATCCTTGGTATGTGGGAAAACCCAAGAACTCTACCTTCAGAATTTCTGGGTGATTTCTATTTCATCCACCCCTGGCTGGATACTCTGACTCACTGTCCTGCCTACACCCCAGGGGCCATGTGAGCCCAACAGCCCTGTCAGGTGAGTAGGGACTCCGCAGTTGCCTGACTTGTTGCCATGGAGTCCATCCTGGAGGGAATATGATACAGGTCTGTTGCACAGAGCAGCACAGCTTCACTTTACAAAAGGACCCTCCTAAAATGAAACATTTTTTGGGTCCCTCTTCCGAGAAAAATCAGAGTCACCAGTCTGGACCTGGCCTTGTCTGAGGCACACAGTCCCCCAGTGCTGCTGAGTGTCCTTCTGCCTGGTTCTTTCCTCACCAGGGCAGAAACTTAGTAAGCAATGAAGCAGTGGTGACCCTTACAGGGACAGCCAGCCTAGGTAAGGGCTTAAGACCTCATAAACCTGCAGGGGAGTGTCAGTGTGTGAGATGGCTTAACAGGTAAGGAAGCCTGAATACTCAAATTTGATCGGGACCTGATACCCAAGATCTACACTGGAAGAAGAGACCTGAACCCTGACATTGTCTTCTGCCTTCCGCATGTGTGTTTTGGCACACCCTCATACCCCACAGTAAATAAAAAATAAAGCCATGAGACAATTTGCTAGTTAATGAATTTCTTTCCACAAGGATTTTAAGCCTCTTACAAGAAATACATGCAACAGGACTGGAGATTTATCTCAGTTTAGGGTTCTTGTCTAGTGTATGCAAGGCCTTGAATTTCAACCCCAGGACTGAAAGTAAAGTACAATGAAATAGCATTAAGATGGAGAGGAAAAGCCAGGGAAATAGAAGAATATGTGTTCATAAAACAAGGTCTTCTAGAATGAATATGAAATTTGATTTAGAGATTCCTGACAGCCAAGGTTAAAAAAAAAAAAGCTGATGCTTGATGGAATAATATCTATCTGAGAAGTGAAATATCTGGTTTAGTTTGTAATTTTTTATTTTGTGATAATTTAAGACTCCCAAGAAGTTACAAGCATTGTACAGTTAAACCTGATGTGAAAAATAAACATATGAGCATTAAACATCAGTTTCCTAAGGTTTTGATGCTCTATCATCAGTTTTGAAATCATCACCAAAGTAAACAAAATCATCCTCAAGATAAAAGAAAAAATAATCTTAACATACCCAGAGGGAACTGTCTTCCCTATAAGGTTTTTGGGAGTGGACCAAGAGTCGTTTTTATAGCTGGTAAGTGACCGGGCTCCAGGACCCAGCAACAGAGGTAGCAGCCCACTAGGGACAAGACTGAGGGTTACACACTGCTTGCTAGTCCGTGTGAGAAGCCAGGATCCTCTGGTTGCCATGCCTTTCCAGTCGTGATCGACTTAATCCCATGAATCATGAGCCAAAAGAAACTCAGATATGTTCCCCTTCCTCATGGTGCTTCTGTTAGCTATTCAGTCGTAGAGATGAGAAAAGTAACCACTGCATCCAATGTTTGTAGGATTTTACTGGGTGGGGGGACACACATGCCGGGAGGTCAGAGAACAGCTTGCTGGAGGAGTTCTCTCCTTCTTCCATGTAGGTTCCAGGGATTGAACTCAGGTCTTTGGGCCTGGTGGCTAGTGCCCTTAACAGCTACACTCCCTGGGAGTGTCTTTGATCTTGGCCCCCTCCTTATCTACACTGGAAGCCAGGTCAATCAGAAAGGGAATGGAGGTGGGGTAACTGGGAGAACTTTGCAAGCTGTCAGTGATATGGGACACTAGTGACTCAGTGCCAGCAGTTTCAGGGTCTAGCTAACCCCATGCCTCACTCAGCTTCTGGCTCCCATCAAGTGTCTTTCTCTTTAATATTGTTTGTATGTTTTGGTGTGTGTATATGTGTGTGTGTGCGCATGTGCGTGTGTGTGTGTCCCTTCCCCATAGTACAGCCATCACAGTGAGTTGGAACTGTCCTGTAAAGCATGGTGGCAGGTACAGTTTACACTCTTCCATGGACGCTGCCTTGGGGGCCTCTGTGTCTGGCTTTTTCTCTTAGCAAGATCTTTACCAGAAGTCCTTGAAAATGGATGAGTCTCTAGAGCAACTGCAGTACCCAGAAGCCCACGGAGGATGCCTGAACCTGTGACTCCAGCAAGCTTTCTGCCAGATGGGCATGTTGTAGGTTGCATGTAGCCCTCCAGTGTCCCGGATGAGACATTGGGCAGCTTCAGCTCCTAGGTACTGCTGTGGACATTGTGGTAGTCATCCGCCTACGTGCTCTCAGGGCCGTGGGAGGTGGAGGTAGCTGGCTTGAAGACTTGCCCAGGTTTGATCTGGGAATTGGCAGATTCAGAGTCTATCATGATGGCATCAAACAGGCTGTCAGGTCATATGACACCACTCCATTCACCTCTCTACATCTTGATCCCTCTCATTCATAAAATGAAACCTGCTGCACAGATCTGTGAAGCTGATTAAGGAAGTGAGCCCCACTCACTAGCGTCGCCAGCGCATATTAGGTGTCCACTAAAAGTTCACTAGAGTTTTGCCTCTCTTTCCTGAGACATTTGTTCTGAGGCAGGGTCTCACTACGTAGCCCAGGCTGTGCTCAAATGCACAGTGCTCCTGCCATAGCCTCCCTTCGCCAAGCGCTGGAGGCAGAGGCGTGCACCATCATGCCTGGTCCCAGAGCCTGTCTTTTGGCTCCATTTACACTAATAGTTTACTATTTCCATCTTGTATTATCAGTAATTGTCCTGAATGCCTCCTATGCAAACTGACCTCCAGCCATGGTCCTGGAGGAGATTTGGAACCTAGCAAGGGGACTGACAAATGCCAGGGCAGGACAGGGTCTGGGACGGTTAGAAGAATGTGTCTGGGTTAGGAGTCAAGGAGCTTGCAGGAAGCTTGGAGACTGGAGGAGTGTGGGAGAGAGGACACAAGAGGCAGAGGTCTCCCAGCTCTGGTAGGCAAGCTCAGGTCCCCACACAGCAGACAGATGCTTAGTACGCAGCATTTCTTGTCTTTCCCCCCACTGGAAGGTGGAGGGAAGGAGAGCGCTGCCAGCTTGGATAAGGGATAGGGGTTTTGCCTGGCTTTGCAGGGACTTTTGGGTATCCAGGAGCCTTCTGTAGGCTGGGAGATCTGGGGTCTGGTGGCAGATGTGAGCTCTGCTTGCACCAACCGCACTCACTGATGACAGCCAGCAGAGGGCGCTGTCCACCTCCACATAGAGCTGGTAACTGTGAAAACCCTGGGATGGAGAGCCCGATTACGTTTCACTTGAGACAGAGAGGTTTCTTGACTACCAGAGTCTTTCAGGGTTAAAATGGCCCAGACAAGTGAAACGCAGTGGTTACCATGAAGGAAAGAAAGAGCCAACAAAGTGGTCTGCCCAAGACATATACAAGCGTACAGGCTTTATGTCTGACACACCAGGTATATCTGTATCTGCGTGTACCACCAACCCTCCCCCCAACTCACACATGCACATCACACTGCAGGCAACACACTCGAACGCGAGCACAAGACTATTGCAAGAAACATTTTACAATACAAATAACACACACGTGCTCCGTATATCATGGAAAGTAAACAGTTTCATAATGTATACATATGTATATAGGCACAGTACATATGCACATCAGATCAAACACGCAGCACATACTATCAGTATGTGCAGTCACACATAGTTCATCTACACCTGTGCACGGCACTCGTGCCACAAGAGGCACCCACTTTGTACTACACTCACAACATATCATCTACTATTACCACATAATAAATGCATAACACATGCACATGTGTCTCACATCCAGTGCACATACAGCACATTTACAACACATAAAGTACTTACAATACATACACTGGCACTATACACACAAAGCCACGTAATACATACAAAATAGGCAGAGCACAACACACATACATACTACATAAACACATACAAAACAAACACACATCAAAACACACACAGTTTCACATAATACATGCTCCAATGCACAATATATACCCAACATATGTGTATGTCCTGAACATATCAGCACACACTCACAACATGCATACACACATGACACCATACCTATATAGCGCACACCTGTGCTCTATGATGATGGGTGGTATGATCCCCACACACACAACCTTCATAGACAAAACCCCAAACTACTATACACATGTACTACATACATCACACATTTTTTTAGTATACATAGCATAATATGCACTCAACACACAGTGCATGCACAGTTTGAATGTGCACATCCACACACGCAGTTCACACACAAGTGTGCATATGCAGAGTGCTCTGGAGACACAGTCACACCCACATCCCCAAAGCCAGAGCCAACATTTCTTGTTTACAGAATAAAGACGTTCCCTTTTTCGCTCAGCCAATGAAAACACGCATGGACAGAACTGGAAAGTTGCTTCTTCATCCAGCAGTCATTTTTATACAGGGAGTTGGTGTGCTGGATGCTGAGACATGCAGTGCACAGCTGTGCTGACCTGCAGGCTTTCAGCACAGTGGCAGAAGCCGGCACAGCACAGACAAACACGCTGATGGCTATTTAGTGTCTGTTCTATGATGTGCTGTGAGTTCAGAGGGAGCCTGAAACTGGAGTGGGGGAGGTTCTGGACAGAACTTTTAAAGCCAGGGTGTGAAGTCAGCATCACAGAGCTGGGACTATGGGCAGGTGGGTGCTCCAGGACACATAACCTAAGGAGATCTGTGCTCTTAGGTAATCAGTGACTGGGCAGCCGGGCTGAGAGGGGTCAGGGGTCCAAAGTCTCATGGCCCTGCTCCCAACTGACACTGCACACGTGTCCTTTAACTTCCAGGGATAGAAGATAAGCTTGCTTTCCAGAAACTCAATGGGCTGTGCAGAGTCATGGTTTCTAGGGCAGGGCCCAAGGCCACTCTAGCTATCCAGCCACACTGTTTCTGGATTTGGGTAAGCAGTCTCTTGCCTGTCTCTGGCTGTTCATGATGGGAGGGGAAACAGGGGCTAGAGAATGAGCCACCATCTCCCTGGGCACAGATCTGCAAGTCACAAACACCTTCCACTCTTGGGGTGGGGCACCCAGCAGGCTGAGCTGGTCGGTACAGTATATGAGCTCCCAGGCATGGGAACTGTTCTTTTCTTGATGGGATGGAGGAGGGTGGTAGAGAGTGGTGCTTTCAGACCCAACTGGTGCTTAAATGCCTGAATTCAAATTCCTACTTTGAAGCTTATCAGCTGTGTGACAGTGGGCAAGCCACAGAGCCTCTCTGTTCCTTGCTTTTTACTGTACAAACTAGGCATGAAGCTAAAGTAATGCAGAGGACTTTCTAGAACCTTTTGGGTTGCACACAGAAAGCTCAGATTAAAACCAGACACATGAGAAGGGGTAAATAAGCATTTCTTGCCATGTTTGCAGTTCCTTCTTTGATCCCAGATAAAGGCAAACGCTAATAATAAACCAATGTGAAAAACTGAAGGTCCAGCATGAGAGCTGGGAGGACCCTTGAAGAACTTGGGCTTCCATCTCCCTATTAAAGCCTCGTGACCCAGGGGGATTAGCAGTGGGACTAGAATCTAGGACTGGGAAGAGATCCTCTCTCCTTCAGGACTTGTTAGAGGCAGATCTGTGGATCTGAGGCTTCTGGCTGAGCAGGTCTGAGATGGGATTTGAGGATCTTTAATTTTATCACTTATCAGCAATGCTGATGGGAACCACTGTCCCGAGGATGGGAGAGGCAGATGACAGATAGTCAGCACCCCTGACTTTGCTATCCCTGAATCACACCGTAAACCAGAGAAGGGAACACAGGGGTCTTACTTACATGGGGTGCCGCACCTCGGGCAGGACTCTTCTCGGGGGCAGGTAGTCACTGAGTGCCTTGTTGAGGTTATCTGTGTCCAGGCTGAGTGGGGTCAGCGACTCTTCTGAGTCCTCCCCATCCTCCTCAGTCCTCCAATCCCTCTCAGGGGCTTCCTCATCCCGCCTCCTGCGCGGGTGTTTGATGAACTGGTAGCTGCCCCGTCTCGGGTGCTGGCTCTGATTCCTCTTAGCCATGGGTGAGGCCACAACCACCAGCAACTGATCCTCCTGCAGGGAGATGAAGGGCAGAAGGCCGTCCAAGAAGCTGTACTCTTCACTCTTGTCTTCAAGAACCCATTCTTGGGAATCCTTAAAGTCAAGGTGATACCCAGTGTCAGAACTGTGTTTGCTGGCTTGGGCTGTGACAGTTTGGGGCAGGGTGGGCGGGGGAGGATGCAGCATGGTCACCATCATCAGGACACATCCGAGTGTCAGCAAGAGCAGGAGGAACTGGAGCCTGCAGCGTCCATTCCTGGGTCTCTTCCTCAGGAGCATGTCGCAGCCACTTGCCCAGAGCAGCAGGTCCTGACCAGGTCAAGCTTGTCATTGAGTCTGGGCTGCTCGTTCCAGCCAAGAGGCTTTTTGCCAGTCACCTGCTCCTTTTATTCCATCTGACATTTGCCAACAGCAGTTATAAAACCCACTTCCCTTGGTACCAGAAAGCCCCAGGAGTCTAGGCTGCTGCTGGTCCTCTCTGAATTTTGTTGTCTTCTGAAAAGGGTCTCTGGTCGTGTTTGCTCCTTCTCACCCTGCTCCTGTCCATTCTGCTCTGGTGGTTAGTCCCGTGTTTCTTCCCCCCTCTTCATGAGTGGTAAGGTTCTATGGGATGTCTGGGGCCAGTGGCTGGGGACTCAGTCAAGCCAGGATGACAGACATCCTCCTTTGGACGCCTTGAGTCAGACCAGACCAACAGACATAAAGCCTAAAGCCGGCAGGCACTGCCCGGTTTCCTCTCACACATAGCTCCAGCTCTGCAGGAACCCTCTGCCAGACACAGTGGGAGCCAAGCATGCGTCTCGCTCCTGGTCCTAATGCCCTCACTGTTCCAGGTTTTGCACAACCACAAAGCATCACCCTGAGAGCCAGTCCAAAACAGCATCCTCCCAGGAGTTCAGACTCGAGCCTTATTCATAGGGAGGCATCCTCTCCCCGCCCAGGGCAGCAGGAAGAAGAATTCCGCCCTGGCTCAACAGGCTGCCAAGGTGATGCAGATGCCAGGAGCCAGCTGTCGGTCAACATCTTCACCCTCCCCCAACAGTCCCGGCTATGCTGTGCTCCTTCCTGGTGTCCACTAGGCTTGTCTTTCTAAGGGTGAGGGGCTGAGGGAGCCCTTGTGAGTCTGGCCACCTGGACCCCACAGAGCACTTGGAGGCCGGCAGAGAGGCATGCTTCAAGCTTCCAGTCTTCAAACTCCACTCAACTCACACACATGTAATGCGCAGCTGCTATATGCCTCCAAACTGTTTTCTGGACCAAGAGTACAGCACGAAGATAGTCAAACTGGGACCTCGTGGTGCTTACACGGCAGTGAGGGAGATGAAGAGATGATACATTAGAGTATGTTACGGGTCAGACTATGTCAAAGGCCAGGAAGAAAAAGAATGACACAGAGAAGGGAGCTGGGGAATATGGGCTGGGGGCTGAAAATCAATCTTAAGTGGTACCGCAGTTTTCCTAGAAGAGCCAGCGTCTCTGTAAGGAGGAGAGCTGGGCAGAAGAAATAACACAGGTGAAGTTCTGAAAGGAGAAGGCCTGGTGTGTGGAACAGCAAAGAGCCAGAGTGACCAGAACAGAGCAGGCCAAGCACAGTATGACGGGGCATGATGGGAGATGGGGCACAAAGGGAGATGCTGAAACAGTGAGAGTCTGAGCTCAAAAGGAGGCAGAGCATGACAGAAGGTAGAAAAAGGAGAAGTGAGGCATGCTGGGAGATGGGGCATGATGGGAAGTGGGGTACAACAGAAAATGGAACATAACTGGAAGAGGAACAATGGGAGACAGCCCTCCGTAGGAGGTGGAGCATTATGGGAGGTGGAGGGCAACCAGAGGCAGGGCAAAGAGAGGGAGTATGAAGCAATAGGGGTTCAGCAAAAATAAGAGATGGAATATGGCTTTGTGACAGACACATAGTCACCCTAGAAAAGGAACCCACAACTGACCAAAGTAATGACTGCACCAAGGTCCAATTTGGTGGGTCAATAAGTCATCACTGGGATCACAGGACGAGGAGGATGCAGAAAAGCAGCTGCACCTCTGAGAGGCACACCCCAACACGGGTGTCGGCTCATGAGAGCGGCCACACTTAGCTCTCTGCACAAAGTGCTGGCAGCTCCCGGGTCGGCAAATCTCTGCAGCTCTACTGACCAGTCTCATTCCCAGAGGGAGTCCCCAGGGAAGGACCCCCGAGAATCTTCCAAGTTCCCACATTCCCAGACATGTGACCTTTTGATTCCTGTCTGAACTTTCCCCTTCCCTAGGAACCGTTTCAAGTGGGGCCTGACTGTACGTGGAGCTCAATGGGAACTGCAGGGTGGAGAGGAGGAGGTCGCTACAGGGGGTGACAGGGAGCAGGGGTGGGGAAGGAGGAAGGAGGAGGAGGGAAAGCCAAAGGACCTTGGCTTTCCCTCTGAGACTTGTCGGGGAGGAGAGTCAGTCTGACTCGGGTTTTAACTGAATCCCTCTACCTGTTGGGTTGAGATGACAAAAGACAGAGGCAGAGGAACCGGTCACTGGTGAAGCTCAAAGTGACGCCAGCAGAGGTAATGAGAAGGGAACGGCAGCAGATGGATTTCAAGAAAGAACCTTTACTGTGTGCTGATAACTCTGGGGTGTGAGAGAGAGAGTCGAGTCACAGAAGGGTTCCGTGAGAAGTTGAAAGACTGAAGTCACCATCAGCCGAGTGAGGGGCAGCAGCTGGAAGGAGGAGAATAGCAATGGATTTTCTGGGGACAGGTGATGTTGGCAATGTCTGGGCAGGGGGCCAAGGGAAGATAAAGTGTAGGCTGTGGGATCCATGCCCACTCAGTCTCCTGGATGGCAGCAGAGAGGGTCAGCTTGCAGCAGTAACACTTCATCGGCAGTCACATGGAGACGGTGAAGGAGACTGAGGTGAGGCCGCTGAGGGCTTGTGCAGACCACAAGAGAAGGGATTAGTCTAGCTTCATTACTGTCATTGTGACAAAACAGCATGATAGAAAGCAGCTTAGGGGGAGAGGAGTTTATTTAATTTATATATCCAGGTTATACCCGTCATGGTGGGGAAACCAAGGCAAGAACTTCAAACAGTCCTCTCACATCCAAATCAGGAGAGAAACGAGTACACACATGCTCACTTGCTTCTGCTAAGCTAGGTTCTTCACTCCTACAAAGTTCAGCACCCCTGATGAAGGAATGGTGCCACCCACGTTGGACTGTGTCTTCACACATCAGTTAATTAAGACAACCTCACACAGACATCCCTCAGTCCCTCAGTGAGATTCTGTCTTCAGACGACTGCCGACAGTTAACATTCGCCATCACGGGGATGGAGAAGGCTGAGAGATCTTAGGCTCTGGGTCCAGGGTTTGGTGAAGGGCAGTTGACAGTTGCTGTGAGCTGCGTTTCTTTTGACAGATGTAGCCTTGATGTGGGTCAGTCGCCACTGGGGCATTGTTTTGTTTTATTTTAGTTTTTTAAAAGAATCATTTTCTATTTTACATACCAATCCCAGTTCTCCCATTCTCTTCCCGCCCCTCCCCCAACTTTTCCTCATCCTACCCCCATCCACTCCTCAGAGAGGGTGAGGCCTCCCATGCGGTGTCAACAAAGTCTGTCACATCATGTTGAGGCTGGACCAAGGCCCTCCCCCATATCTAGGCTGAGCAAGGTATCTCTCCACAGGGAATGGGCTCCAAAAAGACAGCTCATGAATTAAGGATAAATCCTGATCCCACTACCAGTGGCCTCACAGACTTCCCAAGCCCCACCTCTGTCACCCACATTCAGAGGCCCTAGTTTGGTCCTATGCAGGTTCCCCAGCTGTCAGTTTGGAGTTAGTGAGCTCCTGCTAGCTACCTAGCTCGGGTCAGCTGTTTCTGTGGGTTTCCCCATCATGGTCTTGACCCCCTTGCTCATATTATGACTCCTCTCTTCAGCTGGACTCTGGCAGCTGGGCCAGTGCTTACCTGTGGATTTCTGCATCTGAGTCCATCAGTTGCTGGTTGAAGGTTCTAGGATGATAATTGGTAGTCATCAGTCTGACTACAGGGCAAGGCCAGTTCGGGTACCCTCTCCACTATTGCTTAGGGTCTTAGCTAAGGTCATCCTTGTGAATCCCTAGAATTTCCACAGTGCCAGATTTCTCTCTAACCCCATAATGGCACCCTCTACCAAGATATCTCTTTCCTTATTCTCCCTTTCTGTCCTTCCTCCAACTCGACCATCCTGTTCCCTCATGTTTTCCTCGCCCTCCCCTCTTCCTTTCTCCCTCCCTTCCTACCCTTCCTTTTCTCTCCCATGCTCCCATTTTACTCAGGAGATCTTGTCTGTTTCCCCTTCCCAACACTGGGGTATTGTGGGAGTGAACTTGATCATTACTTGCTATTTCAATTTTAATCTTAAAAGGATTTTTTTTTAAATTTTCAGGTAGAAATGCTTCTACTTTAGACTCTATTGTTCCTCTCTCCCTCCTTCTCTCTTTTTTCCTCCCTCCCTCCCTCCCTCTCTCCTTTCCTTTCTCTGACATAATGGGCTATATACAGGTGTTTCCTCAATAACCCAACACTAATCCAGTGCCCAGACCTCAGAATGCTTGGTTCAGTCCTAGCCTCCAAGTCTCCAACTGTCAGAGTCAGGAGGGGGCAGGCAAGCTGGTATGTCCTTCAAGAGTCAGGACCCTAGGATATATAGTCCAGAATTCCTGAGACATGGTGACATTAGCAGGGATGTTGTATCCAAAGGTTTCAAATCAGAAAGCTCAGGGGGCAGTGTCACCATCTTCTGGCACAGAACTTTTGCTCCCTCCTCTCCTGCCAGGCTCACTTCAAACTCACTGAACTTTCTAGCCCAGGGCTTTATCTGCCTTCTTAGCCAAACTGTTGTGTGGTCCCTTCCTTAGAAATCCACACATGTGGCTCACTCTTTTACCTCCATGTTTCCTGGGGTGTGTGTGTGTGTGTGTGTGTGTGTGTGTGTGTGTGCCAGAGTTTCCAAGAACCCTCTTTTCTACATCCAAAGCCCCTTTGCCCATGCACAATATTCTCTAACCTCCTTCCTTCTTTCTTGACGGATGTAGTTCCCCTGAACACCTGAGAAGTTAAATACTCAGGCCTTTGGAATGTCTGTTTTCACTCACTCGCATAGATGTGTGCTAATCAATGACAGAAGTTGATTTGTTTCAGATGTTTGCCCAGTGACTAAGTGTGTGTGCGTGCGTGCGTGTGTCTCCTATATAGACAATTTGCCATTAAACCTATATAGAAAAAATGTTCCATAGAGATTTGGTGAATAGATACAGAGACAGCTATATGGCCATTTTATGACCTGCGTAATATGAGGCCCGAGTGTCTTCTTGCACTCTGGGATTCAGATCGGCGCGATATGACTTCATACAACCGGCAATCATGGGATGACATTTTAAGGTTTGATTCTTGGGTTCTCCAAATAGACAGTAAACTCAGAAAATGCTTGCACTGCTCCAACCGCTGTAGATGCTCAGATACGGAACAGATGTGTCCGTGTGTCTGCCACCAAGGAGTTTAGTCACCAGGCTCAGTCACTGGGCTCCTTGGTCACCGAGGAGCTATCCTGGGTTTAGATCCCTCAAAACTGGGACATTCTCCTTAGTGGGTCCCTGAGGGTCCTGTCAAGGCATCACTGCACAGTATTGGCGGGGTCCTATGACCCTGGCTTCTCAGCACCACTCTAGACGCGGCAGAAAGCTTTCTGAATTCCAGGCTCCAAGGCCCTGCCATCTCTGCTCTGCCTGCTGCCGGCTCCTGGCTTGGATGTCGCGTTGTTTCCCTCACACATGTCCTCTGGGCATAGCCCTCCTTTCATCTCCAGACACCAGAAGTATGTCTTCAGTCCACAGTCCTGGTCTTGGCTTTTGTTCACGTATAGCCAGAGTCCTCCTCTCAGTGCCCCCCCAGAAGTAAAACTGCTTCTTTCACTGTCCCCCAGAATTAAAACTAACCAAGTCATGGACTCCACAAATACACAGCAAAAATTCTTCTAGTCACCTGTTCCTCCTGACCCCAGAAGCAGGAGACTCACTGGGGCTCCTTGTGTCCTAGCATCTCAGGGCCCACTGACTGAGCTGTCTGGGGTACAGGGGCCTGTAAGTCAGACCCCTGACCCTTTTCTCCATCATCCAGTAGGAGGCTCAGCATTTGTCCCATTTTCTCCACCACCACCTTTGTTCCTGAGATGATTTCCTTGCATCTTGTCCTCTTAGATACTGCGGACTTACCCCTTCCTCTGGACCTGGGATGGGACTGTCACAGGAAACAAACACCTTTGGATGCTCAGGAGAGTTTCTAGCCCAATATGACAGGTGTCCTCACACAGAGGACAATTGGGGCAGTGACCCAGCATGGGGAGAAACCCTGCAAGGTGAAGGCTAAGACTGAGGTGAGGCAGCCATATATAACCAAGAATGTCACCCCTCAGGCCCTTCTCAGATCTTTGGTGTCACCCCTGGGGAATGACATCTGTTGAAGCTCCTGAGGCTGTGCTGTTTTGTCACAGCCCCTGCTGGAGCAGATACTTTCTTTTGGCTGCCCTTCTTCTCTCACTCCCCTCCCTCTTGTGTTTCCTCTCTATGCAGAATGTAAATTAATAATAAAACAGCAATAACAATAATACCGTGAATAAAGAGAAGGGTCTATTTGAGAAGAGGATGATGACCAGTGGAAGAAGAGACAGAAGAGGGTAATGGGGAGGGGAGGGTTGTATAAAATCGAAGGGTCTGTAGCACTAGCCTAAGGGAGGCTGAAACGGAGGACTGTGCGCGTTTAGCTTGGGCTACCTTGTAATCAGAGACCGTTCTTTTGTTTTCTGGCCACCCAGACCCAATTAATCACACAAAAACATATTAATTACAACACTGTTTGGCCAGTGGCTCAGGCATATTCCTATTCCTCTTATATCTTAAATTAACCCATTCCTATTAACCCGTGTATTGCCACGAGGCTGTGACTTACCAGTAAGGCTCTGGTGTCTTTCTCCTTTACCAGCTACATGGCCTCTGCCTGACTCTGCCTTCTTTCTCCCTGCATTCTGTTTAGTCTTCCCACCTAGCTATATTCTGCTCTGACATAGGCCAAAGCAGCTACTTTATTAACC
>JAQHUG010000546.1:529146-541029 GCA_028555095.1 Dicrostonyx torquatus | reverse complement strand
GACATTAGCAGTCAGACTATAAAGAAATGTGAAGTATGATCCATTAGCAATGCATGACCTTGCAAAACCACCAAGAAGGCACCAACACACAAAATAAACTATGGCTGATTCATCTAACAGAGTTGAAGTCAAGACTCAGAGGAGAGGCATGCTTTTGGGAGCACTGGTAATGTTTATTTGCAAATGCTTGCACATAGAAAATGAATAAGCAAAAAAAAAAAACACATCAGCTTCCATGGAAAAGAAAGTGATGCCAAGTGTGGTGGGAGTCGGCAGGTGCTAACTGGCTGCACGACATCTCCGGGAAACCTCATAAAGGTTTTGTCGCCTGTGTTCTAGGCCAAAGAGCTGCACAGTATCGGAGAAGGGTGAAAACAGGCCCCTTAGATTGAAACTGGCTCAGACTTTGTTTTTGTGGTTTCTTCCAAGAGGGTGGGGAGGGAAAGGTCTGCCCTCCACAGAACAGCCAGACGCCATGGAGCTCCTGGTGGGAGAGGCTCTAGGCCAGCTCAGACACAGATACTCTGAGTGCATGGGAGGCAGCTGAGCACAGAATATAAGTCTAGGGTCCCAGTTAGGGTCTGGTGACTGCATATTTACACTATGACCCAATGGTGTGTTGGAGTCAACTAAATACGATCTTTGGTACTGGATTGGTGCTATGAAGTCAGGAGTGGGCAAATGGAACTCATGGTTGTCCCCACAAAGTCCTGCCCAAGGACCTGTGCACAGTAATATTAACATTCCCACTCCTGGCTCTAGCGGTTGAGGTCTCCTGTGTCCTCATAAGCCTTCAGAAATCCCACTGCCCCAAACCCTCCCATCATGACAGGGTCCAGACTTTCCTTGCTGCTATGGTTACCCAGCACCCCAGAGTCAGTATGACATCAGAGCTCCAGAGGGGAGGGCTGATGGGCATAGGAAGCATGGGGGGAGGCGTGGCATCCAGGACCACATGGATCATAATTGTCCATAACTGGTGTCATATTAGAATCATGTGCAGTTTCTTCCAGCTTTAAGCTTTCATTTTTAATATTTTTCATTGAAATGAGGTGTACTTAAAAAAATCAAGAAAACTTCCACACAATCCGTCCTAGCAGATAAGCTCTTCTGCTTCTCATAGTACACATGACATTTCCTGAAGCTCCAGCGTTTTCTGTGTTGCTGTAATTGTCTCTATGATAGCTGCGTCTTTAGTTTCACAGTACTAAATGCTATAATATGTTAATCACACTATAATAATACTAAGAAGTGCCATAATTTTCCATTTTTCATTGTTAGACAACATATTGTCCAGCGTTTGCTACAGTCTATAGTTCCAAGATTGACTGATTCCTTTTCATAAGAAGGTTTAGTTTTTCATCCAGACCTGGGGAAGGGTCACCCTTTCCCTGTGGACCTGCTAGTTTGATTTGATTTTTGATATGGTGTCTCAGTATCTAGCCCCCTGACCTCAAACTTCCAGTCTTCCTGTGTCTGCCTTCTGTGTGCTAGGATTACAGGACCTCCCTGCAACACCTACCCCAGAGCTGCATTTTTGAGAGTGCAAAAGAAACCACAATCACCATGGAGAAGAACGGTCCGAGTCTATGCGTTTCCAAAGATACATCATTCTCAGATAAACCAAACACATGCATACATAAACAAAAAGGTGTTTTAAACTTTTTGAAAGAGTAAGTAGTAATAGAACGAGAAGGTCAATGTGTGTTAAGATTACCAATGAAAATCACGCAACTTTTCAAATTCTTCCCCCAACGTTTAGACGTTTCCTGAAGATGCAGAGACCTGGAGAGGAGACTTTGTCATAACATCAGTTGTCCCTGTGTTCCCAGGATTTTCTGCATTGGAAAACGAGAAGCTTATTATCTCAGGAATCTCAGAGTCCCAGGAAACTGTGACTCCTGAGTCACTGTGAGCTGCTGACAGTAGAAGGTGCAAGCAAGAAACGTGTTCTCACAGTCTGGAAGATGGGAGTCCAAGATCGAGATGCCAGGATGAGCAGTTTCCCAAGAACACCTCCCCCCGGCTTGTAGATCCCTGCCTTGCCACTCAGTCCTCAGAGTGAGGTAAGGAGTATAAGGGGGAGACAGAGGAGAGAGGAGAAGGGGATGGGAAAAGGGAAGCGGAGAGAAAGCTGGAGAACACTCGTTCTGCCTTCTCTTTCAAGAGCATACTACTCCCATTGCGAGAGGTTGGCATACAATTCCATCTAACCTCAGTATCTCCCAGAGGTCCAGTCCCAAGCACAGTCACCACGGACATTAGGGCTGAACACATGAAGTTTGGTGTAGCTCAGTGGACAACATCTGGTCACTCTAAACCCAACCCTACTTTTGTCTTGAACAAAAGTGAGGAGCATTGTTCGAAACCCTTCCAGCTCCTAGGCATCTCTCTCTTGATGTGTTCCTCATAAACACCCTCTTGATTTGGAAGGCCGGAGTCTCACACAGGATTTGTTTTTTTCCTCGTGTGCTTCATCCTGGAACAGAAATGAGTAGAACTTCTGCGTTTCTGTTTTCCAGGGAGGGATGTTTTCAGGCTTCTAAGGAGACAAGAATGGGATGCCTGTTTTCATGGACTAGAAATGAACCACGCCTGTTCTTTCAGAATTATAGGCTCAGGAAAGAAGTGACAGGAAGAAAATGTTCTGTAGTGGAGACTCCTGAGTGGAGAGCTGGCTTCAGAAAAGATGGATTGAGCATAGTGGGGTTCTGGAAGGACAACAGACCTGTCAGGATCATTTGTACCTCAACACTCTTTCCAAATTATTTCTTTAGTGCTCTGTCCCATTCTAGGGTCCTCAGAAGAAAAGGCCGATGGCCAAAGAGAAGGAAGGAAGGAGAGCACCATATTTATGTGGGTGAGGGGTTTCTGAACTCACTCAGGGCTGCAGGCAGGAGCGCCAAAGGTGAAGCCGTCAATTTCCATGGAGATGGAACGTATTACTCGGAGAAAAGAGGTACCAAGTGTTATTCAGTCTGGTGAAAGGGGAAAACTTCTTTTAAAAAATAAAAACACTTTATGTTCTTGTAAAAAAAAAAACACTTTTTCAGAAATGAAGGATTTGATTTCAACTGATGAGTCACCTCTGTGTTTTTTTTCCCCCACTTAGCCAAAAAGTGAGGTTTTTAAAAAACATGTCTTGTGACAAATTCTTCCATTGCTTAGCTTGCCATCCTCTGAGAAACAAGGCCCCATGATCACTGTGAACCTCAGTGCATGCCCGAGTTCACATGAAAGACTTTGGGAGGCTGTCAAGGTTCGCTGTGAAAAAGCAGCCTTAATTTAATAGCCATGATCTAACAGCAAAATGAGAAATGGGAAATGAAACCTAAAGCATGAATTCCAATGACCATTGAGTGTGTTTGGAAGTGACACCCGAGGGCTGGAGGGAGGCTGCAAAAGGTTTGCCTGTTCTAGCCTCATCTAGAAAACTTCTCCAAGTTACAAACATGCAAATGAGGAAAGCTTTGAGGTGATGCCTTACTTAGCCCCTGCCTGTATAAGAGACCTGAAAGAGCCGAGTCCACCAGCAGCACCAGTTTAAGCTGGTCTACCATATGACAGCAGCTAACCTACAGACTAAGAGTATGTTGGTTAAGCATGATATGACGTGATAATACTTTGAAGGTCCCCACTGGACACTTTGAAGTTGTTACATGTTTTTTATCATAAACCTTTATCAGTGTTTGCAGCTACATGGGCTTCCTTACAGTTATTCCTACAGCCAAGCACCTTCTAAGCCTGGACCCATTATCTGGAATGTTCCTTTTGCTCACCGTTTCTTCCCCTGACCACCTTCATCTTGGTAACTTCCTACCCACTCTCCAGGACCCTGCACTGCTCGGCTCCTTCTCCTGAAGTCTTAAGTTTCTCATGGACACTTGTAAAAGATTTTCTCAAAATCACCACAGATGTACGTTTGATCCTACATGCCGTTCCCAACTCAGCCACTGTCTTATCAACTTAGGAACTTCATGAGTGCATTATTGATAGATTAGGGCAGTAGTGACATTGTGTGACTGAGTCTAGATCACAAAGTGATCTGGCTCGTATCCCACTCTCCAGTACACCTACCTACCTCGGGAACTCCATCATCATATTGTTGGGAAGTTCAGGTTCAGAAATGGGCCTATAGGTGTTTCATAAAATATCTCCCATCGACCCAGAAGACAGCCACTATCAATTGCCAGACAAGTGAGATCATCCTCAGCTGAGTCCAGAAACTATCTATATCCTACAGAGAGGGATGAGCTATCCCTCACAAGTGATCTTCAATACTATGTGGTCTTAGTGACATTGTTTTAAGGCTAAATTTAAGGGGTGCTGGGGAGATGGCTCAGCTGATAAAACATCCTGATGCAATCTTGGTAGTGGAGGCTACAGAAGGGAAGTGGAGACAGATTCTTGGAGCTTATTGGTCAACCAGCCTAGCTTTAGGTTCAGAGAGAAACTGTCTAAAGAATTAATAAAGTAGAAAACAATAGATGAAGACATTCAGTATTGACCTTTGGTCTCTATACATATGGATACATGTACACACCTGCTGCATGCTCACATGCACATATACAAAACTAATTTAATTTAAATAACTAATAAGATGTAAATTCTATGCAAATAGTTGTTATACTATATTATTTATGAAACAATGACAATGATAAGAATGTTTACATATTTAATACAGATGTAGTTTCCCCCTAAATCTTAAAAATCATCTACCTATCTATCCATCCATCCATTCATCTATCTATCTAGCCATTCATTTATCTATCCATCCATTCACCTATCTATCTATCTATCCATTTATCTATCTATCTCTATCTATCTATCTATCTATCTATCTATCTATCTATCTATCTATCTATCTATGTGTACACACGCTACAGAGCACATGAGGAGGTCAAATAACAGCTTGGGAGAAAAGCTTCTCTCTTTCTACCATGTAGGTTCTGAGAATTGAGCTCAGTGCTTTATCAACTGAGCCATCTGGTTGACCCTCTTGAATAGCTGAACCCTTGTTTGGTTGAATGCACAGAGGTGGAAATTGTGCATCTGAGTGCAAGTAGTACTTTGCTTCAACTTCTTAAAATTTTGCGAGCTAAAACTATATAAATTATGTTTAGTGAATTCCTCCATGTCTGTTTGTAGTTTGAAGGTATAGAGCACCATGAAAGCCAGGTCACTAAGTGTCTTTGCATGGTATTTCATGCACTTGACCCTAGTTACTGCACAGAAGTGTCATATACATATATATGTACATATACATATTCAGTAGCTTCCTGCTAACTTACACTTGCCCAGGGGAATTATGCCTCCCACAGTTGGCAGATCTTCCTGCATATATGGAGTGAATAAATAAAATATAGAACAGCCTAAAAATAGTACATGGGTAAAATCACCCAAGTGCCCAAAGACTATAGAAGGACAAGGGATGGCACAGCTCAATATGCTGAGCCAGAGGGATTACCACCAGTTCAAACCCAGCCTGCTCTGCATAGTGTGCTCTAAACTAGCCTGGACTCCAACATGAGAACTGTCCCATGTAGACTAGAGAGAGGGCTCAGGACTTAGAGCACTGGCTGCTTTGCCAGAGGACCCAGTCTCAATTCCTAGCACACACAGGGTGGCCAGGAACAAACATCTGGAGCTCCAGTTCCAGGGGCTCTGAAGCCCTCTCAGGCCTCTGTGGGCACTGAATGTACTTGGCATACTTATATGCAAGCAAATCATCCATGCGCATAAAAAAAATCAAAGCAGTGAGAGAGACATAAAGAAAAGGAAACATGAGGGAAGAAATTCCACATTGTGAGATGTCCATGGAGTTTACAAACTGGGTTGGGGTTTGTTTTGCATTTACCAGCCCATTGGAGCACACCTGCTTTAACTGCTAGTTTGGCCGTATCCAACCACTCTAAAGTAATCACAGCACTGTCATGATAAAAAGCCTTTTATCGTCTTTTGGCCTCTGTTGTATTCAGTGTAAGTTCTTGGTTCCAAAAACTTTCTTTATTTGTGTATTTGTAAAGGATATAAACATAATTGCACATACAAATAAAAATTACCCTCGGGGTGGGGATTCTTCTGGGAGGGCAAGTTAAACTACACAGAGGAAAACATGTTTGGAGAAAAACCTGTTTAAAGCCAAGCAGGGCTCAAGGAGCTGATAAGTGCTATTGCAAAACACTCAACTGTTGTTTGCCAAGAGCATGTGAGAGATTGGGGGGAGGGGCACAGTGTCCATCCTTCCAAAAGGAAACAAGTTCTGAAGAAAGAAGAAAAACAGAACAAAATACCAATTTATCAATTTACAAACTCCAGACAGAACTAGGTCCTGAGTAACCAGTTTGGCTAAGAGAGAATGGATTTAGGGCCAAGACCAGCTAAAGCCCTGTGGGAAGGAGGAGGTGTCCACTGGCTGAATAAACAATCTCAGAGTCATAGATGGCTATAGTGGGGCCTTCAGAGACCTTTCAGTATGGGTTAAACAAATAAGTATGTCTTCTAAGAAACAGGACTGAGATTTGATAAAATTCCCTTCTACTGAGAGTAACAGTAAAAAGCAGCCTTGTAAAGGAGCCAGCCAATCAGCTTCCACAAAACCTTTGCGTGTCACGTGTCAGGAGGCCCACAAAACACAAAACAGCAACACATAAAGTGAGGAGGTTTCTTCTGTGCATTCACCTGTGTCCCGGAGCTTCTCACTAGCAATCAGGGTCACTGATGAGCCCCAGCCTTCCTGACTGGTAAGAGCAGGAAGCCTGGCTGGTCGATCTCTCCCTAACATCCAGGACCTACTCTCCAGTTTCGTTTCTGTCTCTGTAATAAATATCCTGGCCCAAATGCCACAAAGGGGTAAAGGGTTTCCTTGGCTTACAAATTCAGGTTACAATTTATTTTTACAAAGTCAAGGCGGGAACTTAAAGCATCAGATCCACAATCCAGAGAAGAAAGAGACCAGATGTGTAGGTCCTTATCCTTGCTTGCTTTCTGCTTTCAGCTAGCTTTCCTTTCAAATGCTGTCCAGAGGCCCCTTGCCCTGGGGAATGGTGGCCCTCACAGTGAGTGGGTTTTTCTGAATGAGTCACAATCAAGATTAACCCCACAAGCCAGTCTGCTGTAGACAATTGCTCAGCTGAGGCTCTCCTCTCAGATGGCTCACGGTTGTGTCAAAGTGACAATGAAAGCCACCCAGGATCCTGGTGCTCAGTAAATACTTGAGCAATTGAATCCTTGGGAACCTTTTTGGAAGACAAAGTGTTAAAACAAAAAAGTAAATCAATGAGTCTTATTTTGGTCTCTTATGCTGAAAAGAGAGTTTAGGGTGAAAAACAAAATCACAGAGATGGTTAGAGAAATAGGACGTGGCCTGTGGGATGTTTGGTGGCTCCACTGCGAACAGAGATGGTTAGAGAAATAGGACGTAGCTTGTGGAATGTTTGGTGGCTCCACTGACAACAGAGATGGTTAGAGAAATAGGACATGGCCTGTGGAATGTTTGGTGGCTCCACTGCGAACAGAGATGGTTAGAGAATAGGACGTGGCCTGTGGAATGTTTGGTGGCTCCACTGAGAACAGAATGTGATCTGAAGGTTGGGGCCAATGGACATTTATCAGGTTGGCTAGTTAGAAGGTACAAGCGAGGTTTTTTGTTTGTTTGTTTTTGCTGGATATAATGTGTGTTCTCTGTATTCAAGCAATGTAAAACCCAGCTTGAGAAAGGTAGATTGTAAGTATACAAAGAGTCATAGCAAGCCGGGTGGTGGTGGCGCACGCCTTTAATCCCAGCACTCGGGAGGCAGAGGCAGGCGGATCTCTGTGAGTTCGAGACCAGCCTGGTCTACAAGAGCTAGTTCCAGGACAGGCTCCAAAGCTACAGAGAAACCCTGTCTCGAAAAACCAAAAAAAAAAAAAAATAGAATCATAGCAAATAGAATGCTGACCAGATTGAAAAAAAAAATACAGAAAAAATATTTCAGTTGGCTGACTCTCAAGACATTGGTGAACATTGACAAAGGCACTCTATTGTCACAGGGCACGGTGACACAGGCTACCATCCCAGCTACTCACGAGGTAAAGGATTTAAAGTGCAAGATCTGCCAGTGTGACAGGGAGGTCACAGCCAATCTGGGCGACAGGAAGACCCTGTCTCAAAATGAAAGTTGAACGGTGGAGAGGTTGAGGGGAGATAGGTCAGTCAGTGGTAGAGTCACAAGGCAAGGCCACGAGAATCAATCCTTAGCAAACACACACACACACACACACACACACACACACACACACACACGCATGCACATACACTTGCACGCACATGCTGGTGAGTGGCACTCTGACCTTGGCTTAAATTTTGCATCTGGTACCTCTTCTCAAACACACCCTGGCCTTGGCCTATAAGATGGTAGCCTTTCAACCTTTGGATCATTTCTCCCACCAGTCACATTACAAGCCTAAAACTTAACCATAAGTTTTTAACAGCATGGGGTCACATCCCTAAGAGGACAACCCAGGCCTCTTGAGTTCCTGCCAAATAGTAAAGTGCTATTGAAAGACTTTACTATTTGTCCTAAAATCCATCAGCTGCCTCCCTCCCTCTCCCTGAAATGATTCCTTAATAAACAAAACACTCCATCATTGTAAATCACATTTGTTTCCCTTTCTGGCACGTCTTGTACAATTGAGAAATGTCTTTCCCAAGGAACCAGGAGCCATTGTAAACACCAAGAAAGGTGGAGCTCCCCACTGCCCTGGCTCCTAGGCTCTGTGGAGAAATGGGAACCTATCTTCAGTGAGCTTCAGTTGGCAGAGGTGAGAGGCCAAACCATACCAGTTGCCCACCCTCAGAACCTTTGCTTTAGCTCACTCCCACATTTTGCTGGAGCACATCCCTTCTTCCCTGTGCTTTGGTAGAGCTAGCTCAGGCTATCTCCACTCTGTCAGTATTCCCGAGTAATATCATTCTTGCTGCCTTTAACTAGGGTCTGGCTTTCTGATTATTAGATAATTCTGACTTCAGCATCAGTACAGGTCTTAAAAAGAAAGGGATGAAGGTGTACTATATTCTGTTAAGAGGACAGAGAGTGGCATTTTCTAGGTAAATATCCCTTAAGGAGCTCCTTAAATATAGAAAAAAATAGAGATGACCCATCAGGTACCCAGTATACAGAAAAGTGGCCCTGCCAACCTTCCTCCAACTCCACATCTTCCTTCCAAGGGAACTTGAAACACAACCTCTTCTGAGGCCCAGTTTTCCGTCCAGAGTTTAGACTCTATTCAAGTCCTGCAATGGTTTCCAGGGCCCCCAGATTTCTGAATGAGAAGAGAGTCTGGCCAGCTAACACCATAAGTTATATTGAAATGGCCATGGTCTGTATGAGCCAAAGGATGAGGTATACGTCACTGAACACCCAGAAAGAGTTCTCTACCTTGCCCATATGGCCAGAATCGCCCAGAACCCAGAAGCACCTATGATTGCCAGAGAGCCTAATTTTATGACTCAGAGTAAGCCATCTGCCAAACAGCTTTTAACTGAAGCTTCAAGAGCCAAAGCTGACTGGGAAAAAAAATCGAGCAAGTTGATTCAGTAGGATTATCTTTGCTAAAAGAGGGTTTTCTGTGTTTAATTAGTTGGAAGCCATTTTGTCACAGGCAGATTACTTGGATGTGAGAAGTTTTGGTTTCCAGCTTGTTCTCCCTCCCTCCACATTTGGGCTTCACAGAATCCTTGGTTAACACCGGTCTCCAGCCTTCCTTGCCCACTCTAAGCTACACTGCCCATCTTCTGAGGCATCCGGCTTCACAGACATCTTCTCGACACCAGGCAGGATTCGGGTGAGGGATTTTAGACTGGCGGAGGAGCCAGGTGTCATCTGCTCTCAAGTACACCCTGTTAGTCAATCACTGTGTGCTCAGAACACTGTGGCTGCATGATATTATGCCAGAGTCATCGGACAGGCTGAGCCGGAAATTAGCACCAATCAGTGGAAACGCAGCCACTGCTGGGTTGAGGCGGGTGTGTGTGTGTGTGTGTGTGTGTGTGTGTGTGTGTGTAGGGTTAACTCTTTCAGTGTGGGACTCTGGGGATGTCCAGGAACTTCACCAGCTCCATCTCTCCTGCTGAAGCTGGCTGAAGGAGTTAGTGCCTAGCTAGTGGCTGCTTTCCAGCAGGAATTTAGATGGCTGTAATTCCTCATCTGTCCTCAAGGCTCACAATATGAGATTTTAGACATATAATCAGGACGTGGGCTCAGTGTGAAAACCCAGGTCCCATGTGTTTGTCACAAATTAACATGCTGGTCAAAATGCTTCTAAGTTTCCAACTGGGTGAAATAATTCAAGCAACATCTCCATTTTACACACTTTGCTTATCCAAACATATAAAAGCAGCAAGAAGCCCTGGCAGATCCTACTATGATTATCACCAATTTGCACAACCATCAGCTGAAGGCTCCTCTTGGTTCCAGACCTTCATGGTCTCTGCCCTGGATCCTGATACTATATTACACACTTTCCAACTGAGAACACCGAGTCGGAAGTGTCTGTGAGGAAGAACAGTTTGAGACAGTTATGCTCAAGGGACAAGATTTAGCTTCAAGCTGAGAAAAGGGCAGATGCAGTATACCATATTCTTTGCGGGAAAAGCTTGACCTACTATACTCTATAACCTTAAAGAACTTACTCTTTAGTTAGCATGCAAAATGATATTTCATAAAACATTTCATACACTCATAACATAGTTTGTCCTTGCTCATGTTTGTCCTCCTCTCATTCCTGTCCCTATGCACTATTAATATATAATTTTTATCTACAGCATGAAAGCCATAGATATTGTTTTCATGATACAAATGACAGACGGCAAAGCCAGGAAAGAGTTTCATCAAAGCAGAAGCTGAGAAATATGGAAAGTATCTCACTCTGTGAGATTTCAACTCTTTGGAAAGGAGCTACAGGTTATACTAGGTTATAAAACACAGGACTGGAATATGCCCAACTCTCTCTCCTCCTTGACCCTGTATTAGTGACTTTACTATTACACCGTGAGCAACACACTGTAGAGAAGATAGGATTTCCTGAGGCTTATGGTTACAGAGAGTTAGGAGTCCATTATCATCAGTGTGGGCAAGTGTGGCACCAGGGTGACAGGTGGCAGGAACAGCTCAGTGCTTAGATGTCAAATTGCAAGCAGGGAGCAGAGAGAATAAACTGAAAATAGCACATAGAATTGAAACTTCCAAGCCTGCCACCAGTGACACACTTTCTCCAGAGAGGCCTAAACCTACCCAAACAGTGCCACCAATTGCAGACCAAGTATTCAAACATTTGAGACTATGAAGGACAAGCTCATTTAAACAAGCACAGCTACCCAGGTCAACCCTAGCCCTGGGAACTGGAGGCCATTAATTAGTTTCCATTATAGCCTCTCGTTTAGCCCTCTATAAACAAGAGGCTTCAGTGCCTTTCTGGAGAAGTGACTTTTCTTGTGATTTTAATTAAAACATAAAGTCATTCATAAGAGTCCCATATGTGGCATTTCCAAATTGGAAAAAGACAGGGAAAAAAAAAAAAGCAATCCTCATGGTTCTCAAACTCTGTTCCCTGGAGTTTCATGAGTACATGAGAAGTTGAGTAAGTGCTGCCCAGCCTTGAACCTGCCCCAGGAAGTCTTCTCCTGTCTTTGATTTATTTAGAGGATTGTGTTGTAAAATTTCACTATCATTTTTTAAAGCCTTTTGCTGCTGAAAACCAAAGAACTCAAGAAACTGGACATAAAAATTCTAAATTCCCCAATTAAAAAATGGGGTAATGATCTGAACAGGGAATTCTCAACAGAAGAAGTTCGAATGGCCAAAAGATACTTAAGTTCATGTTCAACTTCCTTAGCAATCAGGG
>JAQHUG010000546.1:502535-519008 GCA_028555095.1 Dicrostonyx torquatus | reverse complement strand
CAGTGCACTACCACACCCAGGCCCTGCCTGTTGTTGGGGAGCAACCATCCCTAGTCCCTCCCCTGGCTGTTTTAGTGACATTAAGTCGCTAACTTGGGATAAGTTCGGTCTGTTCCTTTCATAGTTCCCACAACAGGTCCTTTTACTGCTGGCCCAAACGCTCCATAAACAAAATAAATGTGGTGATTCAAGAGACGGGGGAGGACCAGAAAAACAGCTATTTGCTTGGGTTTCTGAATGTAAAATTCCATCATCACGTTCTCTTGTTAGGAAAAACAAATCTTAGAAAAAGTGAACTTGGAAGTAGGAGGAGAGGCCTGCCTGGCTATGCGCTCTCTGACCAGGTGAATTTCTACAGAAAATTCCAGAACTACTCTCCAGTTTGATCTAAAGATGCCGGCTGCCATCTTTAGCAGATTTAGAGAGAAATTCATTCCCTAAATGACTTTGGTTTCTCAGAGAATTCAAAACTAGCAGTGTCTGCCCTTCCCTGTTTACCCTGATGGTAGGCACCTCCAAGGGATGAAGGTCACAGAGCCAAAGGAAAAAGTTTGGTGAAGACCCACAGAGCTGAGCTACAGGAACCCAATGATGTAGGCATAGGATCCCATTCTAAATAACTAGATTTTCTTTTTAAAGTATATACATATTTAAAAACCTGCAACTAAGAAAAGGGGGCTAGTGGTGCTTGTATGAGGCAGTGGGGATGGATGTAGTGATTCAGAATCTGGGGTGAGAGTAAGAGCAGAGGAGGAGAACTAGATCCCAGCTGGACTCTGCCTTCCCTAGAGCTCACTAAGCAATGAGCCAGGCCTTTTTCTTTTTCCATTTTCAAGTGGGACTCAAGCCATTTGGAAATGTCCTCTTGACTACAGCAGGGGACAGAGAAAAGAGGGCAAGCCACCTAGGCAGATGGCACAGAACATGCCTACACTGGAAAGAATAGGGGCAGAAGGCATCCTTGGAGGGCAATAAGGAAACAGAGTCCAGGATCATTGTGTGTCACCTTTTACAGTGGAATCCCGAAGTTTGAGCAGGTCAAATCTGATCTGGCAACAGGCTGTGTGCAAGGAGACACTGTGTAGGTAGCAAAGTTTGGATTGGGGATGGGCGGATCCCCAGAGATGAAATGTGGCCAATGCAATTGTAGTGAAAAGAGCTCTAGGCTCAGAGCTAGAAATATTTCCAAGAAGATAGGGGTTCTGGATGCACTAAAAAAGATGCATAAACTTAAGAAAAGACTTGTGATTTGAAAGCCATTTGCAGAGAAGCAATTGTTGAAGCCATGGGCATTGAAGGTTACCAGGAAATGCCAGGTGGTGGAGGCGCATGCCTTTAGTCGCAGCACTCGGAAGGCAGAGGCAAGCGGATCTCTGTGAGTTCGAGGCCAACCTGATCTACAGAAGCTAATTCCAGGACAGGTTTCAAAAGCTACAGAGAAATCCTGTCTTGAAAAAACAAAACAACAAAAACAAAAAAACAAAAAAAAAAAGTTACCAGGAAAAAGAGGACAGTCTTTGAAAATTACTCAGCTACTCAAAGACGATGGGGGCATCAGGGAATTGAAGCAGGAGCAGGGTCACAACAGCCAAGCAGGCAGAGTTTGAAGAGGGTGAGACTGAGCAAAGGAACCAGAAAGCTGTGTTTGGACATTATTTGGTCCCCTCTGAAACTCACATTGAAGTTCATTGCTTTTGTGACAGGGATGGCAGACTGGACCTAAGTAGGAGACTGGACCTAGAGTCATGGGGAGCATCCTTCATGGAAGGATTATCTTTCTCACTTGGATTAATTCCCATTCTTGCATGACTGGCCTCTTGATCTACAAACCTCTTCCCTTCTTAAAGTGCCCAGCCTTGAGAACTGTCTTAGCAACAAAAGATGAATTGAGACTTAAGTCACTGAGAAAGCTGAGGAGAAATTGAATCTGAGTAGCAGGAAGAAGTTGGTGAACTTGGAGATGGCAGAATGGCAGCTGAATGCGGAGAAACATGCTGTTGTAGGTAGAGAGGTGTGCCCACCCACACCTTCAGGTTCCTAGGGAGCTCTTGTTGACATTCAGCTATGCAATGTACTTCTCCTGGCTCAAGGGATTTCACCTCCCTGAGGGCCAAGAAGGCCCTTCTTCCCATAAGTGAGAGGGCATTAGTGGTCTCCAGGGCAGCTTTTTGATTCCTCCACCTGCAGGGGAATGATTCAGAGACATGCATTTTGTACCTTTTCCCAGGGTCCCCCCAATGGGTTCATGTCAGCTGTACACTGTGGTTGCTAGCCTCTTGCCATCTGCTGCACCCAGTGTGTCCTCTGCATGCCTCAAGCCAACTGAACTTAAATCCTTGCCTCTGTATATCTTTCAGAGGGGATCTAAAGTAAGACAGACAGGTAAGCATGTCATTGGTGGCTCAAACTAGGACATCTGTGAGGGTGAGAAGAAGAAAATGATGTTAACTGTGGTAGGAACAACAGATGCAAATCATGACTTTGCCTGGAGGTGTAAAAGGCTAGGCAAAGGCCTCTTCCAGATGGAGTAGGACTAGAAGAGAAAGATATAAAAATCAAAAACCAATTTCTCGTAACAGAAAGCAAAGCCATCAGTGTGAGCATGCTTTTGGTTTAGTGAACTTTGTGCCCTCTACGTCATTCCCTGGGGCCTTTGGGAAGGAGTGTCAGCTGCAGAGCAAGTACATATCTCAGGAAGAGAATGGACCAGAAGAACTATGTCAGAGTCCAGCCCCCAGGAAAACCAATCTTGCACTTGCCTGGAGTTCTGTTATTACTGTGCGGGGCTGTGCACAATCCATCAACCACATTCAATAAGACAGACATATTAACTTTCCATTAGTGATATCAGAACCTCTGTTGCTTCCAGTGCACGGAGACAGACTCGTTTTGACAGTGCACTCTGCATTGATGGCAGGTGTAGACCCTCTCTGTTGGTCCCAGCGGCACTGGGATACTCTGTGCCAATATGGGTCCCTACACCCAAGGCCTTTCCAATTAGATGTTTCAACATCTTTCTTCTAAAGAGGCTTTTCTCTCCAAGAAAGGCTTTCAAGAAAATCATTTCATTTCCTCGCATGGCTGGACTGCTGCTGATGCTCACAGGAAGAATCTGAGTGGGATGGTAACGAGAAGTGGGAGACACTAACTCCCCCTCCTTCCCTGGGCATGGAAGAGTTTCATTCTTGGATAATTCTATGTGATGTTGAGAGTGGCGTCAAGATTCTGTTCCCCAGCATCGAATGTAAGTAAGCCTGCAGTCCTGGCTATTTTCACTGACTTCTAGCTATAATCCTAACATTCAGTAGCTAGGACCAACTCCTCAGCCCTGCCTGTTGGCTCAGCCCTGTCCAACAAGGTGGAGGCATGTTCACAACCTCTACGAGCTATGCTCATCACCCCAGCTCCAGGGACACAGTAGGTTTCTGTTGCCATTGAGCAACTAGTAGCACACTGTTCACAGACTTCATTTAAGTGCAGGACCTCCCAAAAGAGTCAGAACTACCATCTCTTAAAGAAGCCATGAAGTTTTTGCTGCTAATTGCTGAGTCAGAAAGCCTTCTCCTAAAGGAGCTGCACCTCTGTTCATTGCCACAAACAGAACCTATCTGGAAAAAAAATGCAGCTACCAAGAAGCTGTGCTTGGCTCCCATTTCTGTGAGTGGGTACCATTTTGTAGATGGAAGCTGCTCGTTCACTTCCTGGCCACTTAGACCCGAATAATCACAAAGAAACTATACTAATTGCAGCACTGCTTGGTCTATTAGCCTAAGCTTCTTATTAAGAAATCTTACATCTTAAATTAACTCATTTCTATTAATCCGTGTATTACCACAAATCTGTGGCCTACCAGTAAGTTTCCAGCATCTGTCTCCTTTGGCAGCTACACGGAGTTTCTTTAACTCTGCTTACTTTTTATATATATCCCTGTTTGGATTTTCCGCCTGACATTGATCTACTAAGCCATCGGTCCAAACAGCTTTATTCATTAACCGATATACAGAAGGACCTCCCTCGTCACTCTTCATCATATTCATTTTAGAACTAAGAAAACTATATAATCTGGCCAGGATCCCTGGGAGAGAAAGAGCAGAGTTGAGACGCGAATCTGGGTCAGGCTGTTGGAGGGCTTGTCTTCTCACAGAGTCCTGAGTTCTGTACCCAGCATGGGCTTCGGGGTTCTTCACATCTAACCTCCTCATTTCATAGAAGAACATTGAAGTCCACAGAGAACATTTTTTTTGAAGCCCCAACAGCTTGTGGCTGAATATACTGGCTATTCTAATACCCCTTGTGCTATTGCAAAAACAAAAACAAACAAAAAACAGCAACTAGAAAATGAAATCCCTCCGTGAAACCTCACAATTGAACTCTCCTGTAGTCACCAGCCATATGAAGAAATGGAAAGTAAGCAACCTCCAAACCCTTAATCACATTCCCTTCTCTGTCTTCCTTCCACTATCCCAAATTTATCTGCCTGTTGTTATAATATCATCAGCAAAGCAGATGTCCCGAAACAGCACAGCTCTGCTCTCCTGGCTTTGAACTTTATGCTGTCACATCATGCTTTATATTCTTATGTACCTTCTCTCACTGCTGTGTTGTTTTATCCAGAGTGCTGCATGTGCTGTGGCTTACCATGGACACAGTCATATGGAATTGTACCGAGTAGAACAGTGTACCCCCAAGTTCATGTTCAGACTGTCATCTTATCTGAAAACAGGATCAGGTAAGTTAGAACAAGATCATGAAGAAGGTCCTAAATCTGGTAACCATGTCCTGGTGGAAAGGCTGTGAAGAAGAAGAAAGCCTAGTGGTGGGGACAGTGGGGACAGAGCTCAAGAAGGAGTGTCAAGGACTGCCAGCTGGACTGGAAGGAGAAAGCCAGGGAACACATGCCCTCGTAGGGTCCTCATTGCTGTCTAGGTTCTCTGGGATTGTACATTGTAGGCTAGTTTTTCTTTGTTTTTTGTTTTATGACTAAAAGACACTTATGAGTGAGCAGATATGATATTTGTCTTTCTGGGTCTGGGTTACCTCACTCAGTATGATGTTTTCTAGATCCATCCATTTTCCTGCAAAATTCAAGATGTCATTATTTTTTTGACTGTGTAAGTACTCCATTGTGTAAATGTACCACATTTTCCTTATCCATTCTTCGGTCGAGGGGTATTTAGGTTATTTTCAGGTTCTGGTTATGGCAAACAATGCTGCTATGAACACAGTTGAGTGCATGTCCTGGTGGTACAATTGAGTATCCTTTGGGTATATACCCAAAAGTGGTATTGCCGGGTCCCGAGGTAATTTTCTGAGAAATTGCCATACTGATATCCAAAGGGGCTGTACTCGTTTTCACTCTCACCAGCAATGCAGGAGTGTTACTTTTACTCCACATCCTCTCCAGCATAAGTTGTCATCAGTGTTTTTCATCTTTCTATATTTTTTTCTTTTTCTTTCTTTCCTTTTTTTTTTTTTTTTTTTTTGGTTTTTCAAGACAGGGTTTCTCTGTAGCTTTGCAGCCTGTCCTGGAATTAGCTCTTGTAGACCAGGCTGGCCTCAAACTAACAGAAATCCTGTCGGCAGGAGGCTGCTTGCTTGTTTCCTGGCCACCCAGACTCCTGAAATAATCACACAGAAATCTGTGTTATTTAGATTACTGCATGGCCNTTCTTTGGGATTTGCTGCTGTGAGATCATCTATTGTCTGTGTTTTTGTGGATGTAGCTAACTTCCTTGGGTTGGAATTTTCCTTCTAGTACTTTGAGAACACATGCTCTTTAGAGGCTCCAACCAGATCCAATCCTACTAATCCTTTCTTTCAGATTTCTAACTTCCTTAATTGTTATAGAACGAATTTCTAGGCTGGAGATTTGACTCAGTTTGTACAGTGTTTATCTAGCATGCACAAAGCTCTGCCTTGGCTCCTCCGTGCCACATAAGCCAGGGGTGCTGGCACATACCTGTGATTCTAGAACTTGGGACATGGAGGCCAGAATTCAAGGTCATCCCCTTCTACACAGAGACTTGGAACTAGCCTGGGATAGAGAAGGTATCTTGGGAAGAAAAAAGATATTTTTAAAAATAAAATTTTCTTTTGGTTGTGCCAGGTGCATTTGCCCTGAACTCAGGAGGCAGAGGCAGGCCAATCTCCAAGTTTGGCCAGCCTGATCTACAGAGTGAGTTCCGGGACAATCAGGGATACACAGAGAAACTCATTCTTGAAAAACAAAACAAAAAATTCTTTGCATCTAGGTTACCCAGTTGATGACTAGAAAACACGTACTGATGACATTTCACTGCAGAAATCAGCTTCATTGGCTTATAACTAACAAACAACCACGTTCTGACTCATTCTGCAGTTGAGGTTGTTAGCTTACTGTCATGATCAGAGCTGTTAGGAATAATTGTCAGGGTCCAGGGTAGGGGCATGTGGATTAGAAATGTTAGGCAGAATAGACAGAGATACAAAAAAAATTGTTGCTTCAATACTTGAGACATCAAGCCACTATTTCCTGAGTTAAGCATTCTGATATTTTGGGGAGGGTATGCAATGCATACACCCTAGACCAAGTATCCTGTAGGCAGCCACTCCCTAGGTCAAACCTTTTGTGTTAAAAATGAAGAAGCAGGAATAGGCTTGAATTCTCTGACTTTTGATCAGCATAGAGCAGATCCACCTCCATGGACCACTTAATGTCAAAAATCCCAAGTAACCACACCCTAGGTCAGGGTATCTTGGCTGTAGCCACACCTGTTGTCAACAACTTTGAAAGAGTAAAAATAAGCTCAAACTCTCTGACCTTTAGTCAAGGTAGAACAGGCTCATATCTGTGTACCTCCACAATTAATGCACTGGGAACACTTTTGTCTCTGTATCGTGTACCCAGGGGCCTGTTTTCTCTAGGTGACACATCTCCAGACACAATCAGAAGGAGGAAGAAGGGTGATAGTGTACCCAGTCAGAGCCTCTGCTGACATACCCTCAGACCTGTCACAGCTTTGGCCCAAATTTCCCCTGCCTTGGCTCTCTAGAAAGCACCCAGCCCTCCCCAGCTGTGACCCTGACCCCACCCCAGCTTGTAGTTGCAGGCATTTACTGACTGCCTCTGCCTCCACCTCCAGCCAGGAACTCTGGATTCTTTTTCAACCCTTTCTTAGAGTGCCTGACTCTAAGACTGTCCTGTTCATTTCTGCTGTGGGGACTCACCCACAACATTTCAGTCCCAATGTCCCTAATAATGGGTCCTTCTTTCAAAAGGAGGCTTCTCATATTTTCTCTCCACATACCAAGAAAACCACTGGTTTCAGAGCATGGCTACCCCTGAGGACATGGGACACCAAGAGCCTAAGGCCACAGAACACAGGGCAGGAGAGGCCAGTGCCTGTCCAGTGAACACTAGAGTACCAGCTGCAGCACTTGGCTGCAGCAGCATCTCCCAGTGGTCAAGTCACAAGGAGAAAATAAAGGAAATGTTTGTGTACGCCTGCAAAGGATCTCATTCCTGAAAATGAGTCACTTCCCAAACTTCCAGGTCTGTGACTGAGACATGGAGCTTGTTTTGTTACTTTGAGACCACCTCACAGTGGGCTGGGCCGCCTCACTTTTGAGTTATGACATCTCTTGTTATGATTCTGTCTCACTTGACTCTCTCTTCATAACATTTGTATTGGTCTGTACAGCCTGTTCTGAGACATTATGAAAATAGCAATATTGAGGTAAATAAAGTTATTTTTCTCTTTTATTTATAGGAAACTCCTACTGCTTTGAATTTAAAATCAAATGACAAATCCATGGTTAGCCCCACCCCTCAGCTCCCCAAAGCCAGGAATTGGTTATTTTCTCTATTTTCTCTATGATGATTTCATCATTTAACATCCATTTTCTCTTAGCCAAAGTCCTCCCACAAAGAAGTTCTGAGAAGATGTCAGATGGCGGGGGTGGATAAGGGTGGTGGCTGAGAATCAAAATACTTACAGCTGTGGGTGAATGTGAAGTTTTACAAAGGACTTTGCATTGTGAACAGTTTCACTGCCCTGTTTTCTAGCTCCTGGCAATAGTAAACATAACTTCAGGAGGTTCAGGAGGGATCTATCAGGAAAGCATTGCTATAATGTGATTTTGCTGTGGAAATTGGACCTGAGAAATAAAGGGAGCTGATGAAACTGCACAAGGCTGTCACTTCTGCACTGGCAAGGCAGCTAAGCAGGACAGCTAGACATGAAGGAGGGGAGAGCAAGATCAACAAAACCCTGTGAAGGTGTGAATTCACAAAGACAAACTAAAACCCATGAGTACTATGGCAGTTTGAATGTCATTGGCCCCCATAATCACAGTGAGTGGCACTATTAGGAGGTGTGGCTTTGATGGAGTTGGTACGACCTTGTTGGAGGAAGTGTGTCATTGTAGGGGTGGACTTTGAGGTTTCCTATGCTCAGGATACTGCCCAGTGTCTCAGTTGACTTCCTGTTGCCTGCCAGCTGTAGTATTCTCAGCTCAAGCAACATGTCTGCCTGCCTGTCCGCCTCTATGTCCACCATGATGATTAAAACTGAAAGCCACCCCAATTGAATGTTTTCCTTATAAGAGTTGCCATAGTCACGGTGTCTCTTCACAGAAATAAAAACCCTAAGACAAGTGCCAACTACAACTCCAATCTGAATCCCTCTGTTTCAATGTGCACCACATAGGTGACCTATAAACTGGATCTTTCATCACAGTTACACAGACATCCAATCAGAACACAGAGGAGATCCATGCACAAATAGGAAAACATAAAATAGATATGGGCCAAGACACTTCTCTTACCATAGGGTAGTCTTGTATCAGTCAGTTAGAGCTGTATAATAAATCAAAATGAAATTCAGGGCCATGAACTACAAACATTCCCTTTTGCTTCTGGATCTTGGAGTTGGCTGTGACTCTGCGAATGTAGACTGATGTCAACTGGGTGGCTCTGCTTCAAGCTAAGAATCGAGCTCAGCTCTTCACTGATGTGGGGTTCATTCTTTGCCGCATGTATGTTCATGTAGAGGGCAGCAGCTATGTAGACAAATTTCTTCTTGTGATGGAAGAGATACAAGAGTAGCAAATAGAACCAGTTTTTATCGTTTGAGATCTAGGCTCCACTCACTTAGGCCATCAATTGTTCCTATATTCCATTGGCCTAAGAACAAATCTAGGTTAGGAAGTACAAACAAACACACACAAAGAATATAGCTAGCAGAGGGTGTAACTAGAGAGCAGGGAAATGTGTGGAGTCAATACTTCACAATATTGTGGGTATTAAAAAAGCATTAGCCATCCTCAGATGCTCTTTTCTAGATCTCATAGTTTCTAGATCTCATAATTCTAACTCTTAGAACAAACACAGAGGAGAGCGCTAGGATCAGAGAGCTGAGTACACGGCTGTCAGGAAAGAGCTCTGGCACGTTTTCCTGCTCTTTGCTTTATGCTAAGGCAATTTCTGCCTGTAGGCTGTATCCTGAATTCCTTTGACTACACTGACATAGGTCCAGTGGCTGGCATTGGCTTTGTGTTGCAATTCTATCCAGTGCCAATGCCGTCTGTACCTTGATCTACTTAAAGCCTGACCTATGGAGCAGTAAGCCTGTCCTGGGCCCCCTTTGTCTTCCACTCATAACCGAACATCTCACTCAAGGACATTTTATTTCCATACAAAATGTCCAAACCATGATTCTTCTAGTCCTCAGGGGTAGATTGCACTTCTAAAGAGACAATTGCACTAACTCCTAGTGATTGAAGTATACCAGAAGTTCACAGTTTGAAATCCCTAATTTCTAAGTATCTGCCTCCTGGATTTTCTTGTTTATTTGTTAACCTAATGTGTCATTTCTTTAAAAATATGTTTTGTTCCCGTGGTGGGGGTGTCATCTATATTGGAGCTCTTGGGTGAGCTTTATGCATTGTTTTTCTTCAGGGAAAAAAAAAACTCTAAAAATTTTTTGGAACAGACTTTACATTGGTTGGCTGAGTTCCTCAGCACTCCCTCTAAAGAACCCTTTGCCTCCAGAGAACCTCAGTAACAATAGCATCAAATCAAAACCAAATCCTATTACTATGACCCACCCCACTACAAGCCCCTTTGGGAAAACAAGGCTTGTCTTCATGTTTAAATATGCCCAAGGCCCAGCCCAGTTGGAACTTAAAATATCCTTGTTAATTAAATAAGTGAATCCCAAACTCTGTGACAGAGTCCATGGTGACAACCCTTCTACAAACAGTGACAACAACATGCTCAGTCCCTGTGGGTTTAAACAGCCTTGTGACCCCATTTTATAGAGATCTATGAATTGCAGGTAAAATTATTGGCATGAGCATAAAGTCATCTTCCTTTCTCCATAACATGGGCTCCTCCAAAAGCCCAGCCATCCTACCTGGCTCTGGTTTCTTCTTTTGATATGAGTTTAGGGAGAATTAGAGTTTTGTTTTGTTTTGGATGGGAGTCTCATGAGACCCAGGTTGGCTCTGAACTTGCTGTGTGGCTGATAATGATGAACTTCTGATTCTCATAACCTTGCCTCCCAAATGTACCACAGAGCCCAGTTTATTTAATGATGAGGCCAGAACTCAGAGCTTCCTGTGTGCCAGGCACACACTCTACCAACTAATTCACCTCCCCGGTCCAGTTTTTTTTTTTTTAAATTGACAATGGTTTATTAAACATTAATTAGAAGCCAGGCACTCTGTGTTAGAGGTCAGAAAAACAGCTCTGAAGACAGCATTAGGAACTTCTCTGTTGAGGAGACAGACATGTCACCTGAGGACTATTCTGCAACATGACAAATACTCAAACGCGTGGGGCCTCCAGAAGAAGAGGTGACATGTGAAGTGGTTCTTGGTGAAAAGACAAGAGCCAGGGCTAAGATGCAGTTCCAACAGCAAGAACAGTGTGTGCAGGGATTTGGGCTAGAGAGTGAACATTCTTGCAACACCATGAAGTCAACAGTGACTGGGGCAGAGGGTGCAAGTTTGGGCGTGGTTAGAGATGGAGCCAAGGCATGAACGGGAGCCAGATCAAGCCTGTCAACTCAAGTCTGCTTGAGGTGCTGGTTTATCCTGAGGTCAATGTGGATACACAGATGGCTTATCAATAAGAAAATGACCTGATAATATCTGGGATTTAAAAGCTACAGACTTGAACTAAGGGAAGCCAGTAACAGACCATTATAATCACCCAGCCAAGAGATAAGGGTCTATCTAGGCATGACAGCTGGAGGCCCCTTCCCAGAGACTAGTCAGGTGAGACCTAGGGTGTCACCCACCAGGACTCTTGCATACTAGGCCTGTATGAGCTGAATGCATTACAAGTGTGACTACTTTATTGACCATTGACTCATATTTCCTCCTTTGGTGACCATTTTGTAGAGGGAGACACCCAGCGTTTACTTCTGGCCTCCACATGCATATGCACATGGATGCACCCAATATGCGTGGGTGTGCACATTGACAAACTTGTGAGCTCCTGGAAAAAGAAACAAATGCCTTGTTCCCCAAAATAAGACAACCCGAAGGACATTTGTCCCCTTTCAATGAATATCATTTGTCGGTTTCCATTTGCACCTAAGTAAGAAAGCCGGGATATTTTCTTTTCATGGGTCCTCCTTCCCCCAACAACTCAGTGCCTACCCTTCTACTATTATCACAGAACATGAAGGGCTCACATCTTGTTGGATGAAAAGTCAAGAAGAATGGAGAAAAACTTGTTTCATGCAACAGGTAAGGATAACACTGGAGTTGCTTCTTTCGTGAGCAGACATTACGTGGGGAGCCTACACAGAGTCATGTGGGAAAGCTTGTTAGGAGGACACATTCCTGAGCATGCTCAGTTTGAAGTGGTAGTTCAAGAAGGAAAGACGGTAGGCATGTGTTTTAGACAGGTTTAGCTCAAAGTCAAGGAGAAGAGTTTGGGCATGCTCAGCTTGTGTCATAAAGATCGAGGACAGAAACACTTCTGTGCACGCGTTTGTCTTCAAAAAATTTTAGCAAAAAAGAAAAAATGCTTTGAAATTGCGTTAATAGAGGAGGTTGGGCAGCTTTTATCCCAGCACTTGGGAGATGGAGGCAGGAGAATTTCTATGAGTTTGAGACCACCGTTCATGCAGCTCCCAGAAAGAGGTGGGAATTTGGGTGTAAGATGAGACTACCGAGCATCTTAAAAGGGTTTCAGCTATTTGCTGTCCTTAACTCACCACTGACATGGACTCATCTTCACATGGGCTCATCTCTCTGTAAAGCAGCAGCACCAAGGCTTAGGGAGGAACCTGGGGCCCAGTATATGTAATTCATGTTTAGAATTCCAAGTTCCCTAGGACAGAACTGGTCTGCAATATCCTACAACCCATTTTCCCCATAGGTACATTTTCCCTCATGTCCCATGACATTTCTTTGGCTTAGAAAATATGGCCAAGGGTAGAGATGAAGGATCTAAGGGTATGACTTGTAGCTGGCAAAGAGAAGGAATGGGCATCTCAAAGTCAAGATTCCTCCCAGCCTGCCTCTCTTGCCCTTTGCTATATTCATATGTCCCAGTTGAAGCAGCAATAGGGGATTAAGCATCCATCTAGAAAGAAAGTCTTTGAAAGGTCTTAACAACTAGATGACGAAGAAGTGTGGAGGTGGGAAAGGGGTCTTGGGAGAAGGAACAGATGCCGTAGACATGACTCAGTGAAGGTTTGGAGTTTATTTAATAGGAGAAAACATCTGTAGAAGAATTTGAACCTCTACTTGTAGTGTATACACAAGTTACCCCCTGTGCTCCTCAGCCAAGCACTGACACCCTCCTTCAACACTGTGGCTTCGGTGCATTGCAAAGGGTCTTTGATGTGTTTAGTATGCAGACAATTGCAAAATGTGGTGATTTTTAACAATTTAAAACAGCTTAAAGTCAAGGGGCAGTGTAAACAATCGCTTTGCAGGTGCCATGTTTTGAGTTCTTGTTACAGAATGTCATTCCAGACACTTCCAGAATGAAAAGAGTCACCCTGCTTTTAAAGACCTCCCAGGTAGACTTTTCCACAGCCTGTCCTGGTATCATCACGTTTCCTTGAGATCTGACAAAATTCTCCCCATAAAGACTCAGGCCACACAGCTACAGGAGCCAGAGGAAACTCCTGCCATCTTGGAATTCTTCCTACGTTTTCCAAGACTGTCAACAAGCCATTAGAGCCCTGGCATCCTGTTTTCCACAGCTTCCATTGGGTTTTGGAGCCTGGTGTTGTGACAGTTCAATGCTGGACTTTCTCTCCCATAAAAGTGTTCTCTTCACCACCAGGAGGTGACTGCTAGCAAGCATATAAAGTGGGGTCAGTTCAGCTGATGTGTGAGCCCGCATGAGCGTGCCTGTTCTCTTGTTCTCTTACACACATTTCCAGCTGCTATCCCAACACACTGCTGGAGAGAATGCCCATCTTTTCTTCTGGTCTTCAAACAATCCAGACTAGATGTGCCAAGAAAGTATGGCCTCACCTAAGAGGAAAAGGAAACGTAAAAGCTGGGTCAGAGAGCAAGCCACTGTTAGTGGAGAGGATGCATCTGGCCTTCATGTTTCAGAGGAAGGAAGGAAGGACAGCAATCAAACGATGGTAGCTTTCTCAAGGCTCTGAATATTTTTCCCACATGGCTCTGACTGCCAGGCTGAGATTCAAAACTTCCTTGGAAAATGTCTTCCAGCTTACAACATGATTGTAATGTAAATTAATATGACAGGGACTGGAGAGATGGCTCAGTGGTTAAGAGCACCGGCTGCTCTTCCAGAGGATCAGGGTTCAGCTCCCAGCACCTACAAGGCAGCTCACAACTGTCTGTAAGTCCAGTTCCAGGGAATCTGATGCCCTCACACAGACATACATGCAGGCAAAACAAACAATGCACAGACAATAAAAACAAATAAATCATTTAAAAAGGAGCACAGGATTAGAAAGGAAAAGATAACCAAGTATGTAAGTAAGCAGAAACTGTGTGAAGATGGTTCTGCCTGAAAGAGTGTCCCCAGATGCAAGCACAGTTAAGAAGGCCACAGAATCCCCAGGGTGGCATGGAGGCCAGACCTTAGAATGAAAGGCATGGTAACTTACACAGCTGTGGGGGAAAGAGCATTGGCCTTGAAGTGGAAGGCATGGACTCCCCCTTAATCTCTGGGAGCCCCTGAGTATTGGCCTTTCTAGGCTAGCTCGGTGCTTCCTATAGAATTTCCCCACACTGTGTTAAGATGTTTCACAGACCTGTGGGCTAGCATGTTCCATGGTGAACTGAATTTAAAGATAAAAATACAAAAGTACTACTCAGATTTCCTTTGAAGTCCTTTAAGTTAGCCTGGGAAGGTAGCTCGTTGTTAAAGTGCTGGGCATGTGAGTGTGAGAACTTGAATGTGATACCCAGAACCTGTATTAAAGAACTGGGTATGATGGTGAACTCTGGTAATGCCAACACAGCATCCCTAGGACTCCATAGCAAGGCAGCCTAGACTACTTTGTGAGTATGAAACCAGTGAGAGACTCCAGCTCAAAAACAAGGTGGAAGGTTCGAGGCTAGCCTGGTCTATATGGCAAGTTCTAGGCCAATGAGAGGTACATAGTGAGATGCTGTTGCGAGGGAGGGAGAGGGAGAGAGAAGAAAAAAACCAAATGGATAGTAACTAAGGAATGACATTTGAGGTTGACCTCTGGTCTTCACACATGTAAATGCACCTGAATACACAGGAGCATACACACGAACACACATAACAAAAAATAAAGAGCTTCTAATTACCCAGAAGCACAAAAACACACTGTATTTTGAGAGGCTTTGATTTGAGACACACTGAGACCATCACATCCAGGCTCAGCCTAGACATCTCTTCATTGACTCTAATCAACAATGTTATCAAACGAATGTGGACCTGGTTTTATTTGCCACTTGTAAGGGTTTGAGGTGCTTGTTTGTTTGCTGCTCTTGCTAAGTCTGCACAGTACAGATTGCATAGGTTCAATACCTGAAATGTTCCTCAATATTTATTTATCAAAACAATGCACAGAGATGCATCTAGACACTGAAGAGTGTTCCCATGAACTTGGCTCTTGTCAGCTGCAATCGCACTTGTGAAGTCTGCAGGTAGAGGAGATGCTGGTCAGGTAGTCTGCCTGAGATGACCAGGTGGGCATAGAATGCTTAAGACTGCTTTCTGTCTCACCACACGTTCATACCCACTGACCAAGAGGGATACACTGGCTTCAGTTCACCCGCTAGGACAAGGAAATGCGGCTTACTTAGCTCTCTAGCTCGCAGGAAGCCTTTCGGTTGCCTTGGCATTTTTCATTTTCTGGCTGTTTGCTCACTTTGTTTGTTCACTCTGAAGTTCTCAACACGCTCCTGGGAGACAAAGGACATCACCCCACCCATTTGTCATATTTGGAAACTAACCCTTCCCAAATCCAGAGTCTTCTCTGAGCTCAGACAGGCTGAATGACGTTAGCACTGGAAACAGAATCTGAGCTTTCCGAGTTCAAAATACTCAGATGTTTCAACTTTTCAAAATTCTAAATTTCACTATGCTTCCCTGAGAGGATTTGCTTAAATTGCTCAGACAGAGGCTTCCATGACCGCTGGACTCCCTGCCAGACCTAAAACTGGCTGGAAATCCACAACCCGCAGTTCTTCAGGATCCATAGAAATCACTGGACTCTGTTCTTCTGTCCCCCTCTGGTGGCCATTGTACAAATAACACATCAACAGAGTCCTAGGGCAGGAGTGCTGCCTTCTCTTTTGTCGTTCATTCATTCAAATGAGTGCTACTCTCTGTGCTAGAACATGAGAAAATAAAAAAGATAAGCCATGTGTGGTGGTACACGCATGCCTGGATCCCCGTCCTTGAGAGACTAGACAGGTGGAAGGTGAGGAGGAGGCCAGCCTTGAGTTACATAGTAAAACCGTGTCTGTCAAAAAATAAAATGATAAAATAAAAGTAAGTATTTTTAAAATAAAGACAGAAGATAAGATAGAACATGGTCCTCAAGGAGAGTAGGCATCAAATGTTAAACGTTAACAAAATCTTGGGACCAATGTCTTAAAGGTGAATGCAGAAAACACATATAGTCAGGGTTTCTGGAATGCTCTCATGGTGTGGACAGGGGGAAGTGGGGGAAGGGCTGAACTTAGCTCTGAAAAGTAGGCAGGAGCAGGGGTGGGTGGGGAGTTAGGAACTCAGGGATCTATCAGCATGCTTGATCACTGTGGTGGAATTCAGAACATAGGTCTTGTGGGGGAGACGAAGATCTAAATGTAACTGGATTAGAATTAAAAGCATTTTTGTGCCATGGCTGCATTTGAGCTTTTCCCCTAAACTAATGTCACCTTTAAAAAAAAATTGGTGCTGGAAAGGTGACTCAGTGGTTAAGAGCACTGGCTGCTCTTCCAGAGGTCCTGAGTTCAATTCCCAGCACCCACATAGTGGCTACAACCATCTATAATAGGATCTGA
>JAQHUG010000546.1:448300-476107 GCA_028555095.1 Dicrostonyx torquatus | reverse complement strand
GTGCCAGTGAATCCAAAGCTCAGATGGTTGTTCCTCGTGGTACAGCCAGTGTCACAGTTCTAGATACCCAGGTGGTTACTCTGTGTTCCTGGAGATAGTTCAGCGCTCCTGAGTTTTGCTCTGTTTACTTGGAGTTTGCTGTCTCAGGCCTACTTTGGCCTAGGTTGCTAGCTTTGCCTTGTTTCTGTAAATCTTGGTCTGTATTTCCTCCTGCATATGCCCCTGGCTTGGAGTTGTACCTGGACAGGTTTCTGGCTCCAGTCTACTGCCTTGGAGCTCCCAGGCTTGGAACCGCAGAGGACCTGCTTACTCCCTCAGAGGTCCCAGACTCACGCTTGGACCCACAGAGGTTTCAGGTTCCTGCCTATTCCCTTTAATGTCCTAGACCAATGCCCGGACCCACAGAGGTCATGGCTCGGGTCTACCCCCTCTGAGGTCCCAGACTCAAACCTGGCCCTGCCAAGATCTCTGGCTCCTGCCTATTCCCTCAGAGGTTCCAGGTTCACTCACGCCCAGACTGGCAGAGGTTCTGGCTCAGGCCTAATTTCTGGGAGGTCCTAGACTCATGCCCAGACCCACAGGGGTCCTGACTGAGATCTACTCCCTTGAAGGTCCCAGATTCATGTCCGGACCCTCAGTAGTCTCACTTGCTCAGCAGTTACTCCCCTGTACCTGTTCTGGGGGAGATTGCTGACTCTGGATCTGGTTGCTGGCTCAATCCTGATCTGCCAGTGTCCCAGGACTGGGTTGGCTCCCGGGACTGGATTTGCTCCTGGCTTCTGCTCCCAGTGGAGATTGTTTCCTCAGGCCCTCTCTGTCTTAGGTAGCTCCATCATACCTTCCTAAGTCTATGGAAGCTATACTACCAAGAGTGAACCCTAATGTCAATCAACTAAGAACTTGATAATGAAATACCAATGCAGGTTCATGAGTTGTGGTAGCTGTACCTCTGGTGGTGTATTGCTAATGGGCTGTGCCTGTGTGGGAGCAGAGAGCTTTGGGAAATCTGTGCCTACTCTTCAATGTTGCTATGACACTAAGACTTCTCTTTAAAAAAAATTAAAAAGTAATGCAATTTAAATAATAAATTTAACTTAATTCTCAATTAGAATGAAGATACAATGAGAACCAAAGTATAATATGTCATTAAAAGCATATGATTAGTTAGGGTTTCTATTGCTCTGAAGAGATGCTTTATCCACAACAACTCTTATAAATGAAATTGGGAACAGTTTATAGTTCAGAGGCTTAATCCATTCTTGTCATAGTAGAAGTCTTAGCAGCTCACAGACAGATAAGTACTGGAGAAGGAGCTGAAAGTTCTACATCTAGATCCTTAGGCAGCAGGAAGAGAGAGTGACACTGGGCCTGGCTTGAGCTTTTGAAACCTCAAAGCATATCCCCAATGACATACTTTCTTCACACTTACTCCAACAAAGTCAAACCTCCTAATAATGTTATTCTCTTTGAGCCTATGGGGCCATTTTCATTCAAATCTTCACAGCATATTTAAAAAACTCAGATATTAACCCCAAAATGTATGGTCTCATACATAAGCAATACCATTTACAAAAGCAGAGTTTAAATTATTATAAAAAATTAATATTCCCTTTATAAACATATCAAAAAAAGAATATTTACCATTGATATTGCTTAGGTCCAAGAATTTGGAAAGAAAGACAGACCCAAAATTTGAACAGATTTGTAGGACATGGTGAAACTGTGGAAAGTAGGGGCCAGGTAGAGGAAGCCGGCCTGTTAGGAGCTAATAGTTCTTGTCTTGGCATCTTCCTACTAGGACTCCCTTCTGCTTGTTTTCAACAATGAAATAAACACCTTCATCACTTACTCCCACCATGGTGATATTATGCCTCACAACAGGCCCAGGTAGGCAACCATGGGCTGATCCCTCTGAAATAATCAACCAAAATAATGTTCTCTTCTCATATGTTGATTCCATCAAAGATTTCATCACAGTGATTGATGATTTGAATGAGAATAGCCCCCATAGGCTCATATATTTGAATGTTTAGTCATCAGTTAGTGGAACTATTTGGGAAGGATTAAAAGGTGTGGTCTTGTTGTAGTAGATGTGGCTTCAGTCGAGGAGATTGGTCACTGAGGATGAGTTTTGAGGTTTCAAAAGACCATGCCAGTCTTGGTCTTTCAATCACTTTCTCTTTCTCCCTCTTCCTCCCCTTCTCTCTCTCCTGCCTGAAGATAGGATGTAAAACTCTTAACTCTTGGCTACTCCTCCAGTGCCATGCCTGATTTAAGGACTAACCCTCTAAAAGTGTGAGTAAGGCCCCAATTAAATGCTTTTTTTTTTTAATAAGTTGCCTTGGTCCAAGTTGCAGAATGGGAAAAGATCTTCACCAACCCCACATCAGACAGAGGACTGATCTTCAAAATATACAAAGAATTCAAGAAACTTGACGTCAAAATAATACATAATCCAATTAAAAAATGGGGTAGAGACCTAAACAGAGAACTCTCAACAGACAAATCTCAGGCAGCTGAAAGACACTTAGGGAACTGCTCAATGCCTTTAGACATCAGAGAAATGCGAATCAAAATAACTCTGAGATTCCATCCTACAACTGTCAGAATGGCCAAGATCAAAAACACCGATGACAACTTATGCTGGAGAGGGTGTGGGGTAAAAGAGATGCTCCTACATTGCTGGCAGGAATGCAAACTTGTACAGTCACTTTGGAAATCAGTATGGTGATTTCTCAGAAAATTAGGAAACAACGTACCTCAAGGCCCAACAATACCATACCCAAAGGATACTCAATCATACCACAAGGACATATACTCAGCTATGTCCATAGCAGCATTGTTTATCATAGCCAAAACCTGGAAACAACCTAGATGCTGCTCAGCCAAAGAATGGATAAGGAAAATGTGGTACATTTACACAATGGAGTACTACACAGCTGGAAAAAAATATTTCTTGAAAATTTCCAGCAAAAAGATGGATCCAGAAAAAAAAATATTGAGTGAGGTAACCCAGACCCAGAAAGACAAATATAATATGTACTCACTCATAAGTGGCTTCTAGAAATAAAGGGAAAAAAAACAAACTATAGTCTACAACCTCAGACAACCTAGATAACAAAGAGAACCCTAAGAGACACATACATGGATCTATATAGGAAAAAGAAAAAAATAAAATCTCCTGAGTAAATTGGGAGCATGGGGTGGCACAGGAGACTGTAGAAGGGGGGGAGGAAGGGAGGGGAGTGGAGAAAAATACATAGCTCGATAAAAACAATTAAAAAGTTTTAAAAAAAAGACTTGTCTTGGTCATGGTGTCTCTTCACAGTGATAGAACAGTAACTAAGACAGTGATGTAATGGTAACTGTTATGGTTTGAAGGTAAAATGTACCCCTCACAGGCTTGTGTGCTGGAATACTTGTTCCCAACTGGTGGTACATCTTTGGAAGGTTGTGGAACCTTGAGCTGAAGGAAGTGGGTCACTGAGGAGCAGGACTCAAGGACTGTAGCCTGTTCCTTCTTCAACCTGTCCGGTCTTTCTGACCTACTGAGATATTAAAAGCAAGCTACCTCAGCTGCCATGCCTTTCCCACCACGATGGGCTGACTGTTGGCCCTGCATTAGGCACTGAAGTAAAATCTTCCTCACTTTAAATTGCTTCTGCCAGATATTTTTTTCCCCCAGAGACAAAAAAGTAACTAATACAAAAGATTGGTGCCAGGAGTGGGGTTGATAATGTCATAAACCTGACCATGAGATACTTAGGACTTTGGAACTGGTGTACAGGAATTATTTGGAAAACTTTTAAGTTTAGACCGGCAAAGCTTTATAATATTATAAGTATGACATTATAGAATAATGTAAAAGCTGTAATACTATAAAGCTTAAAAGTATGCTTATGAAACACTATAAGATAGACGATTCTGATGGGACTTGAAAAGATCAGAGTGCTAATAAAGGAAGGGACAGGGGCTGGAGAAATGGCTCAGTGGTTAAGAGCACTGACTGCTCTTCTAGAGGACCTGGGTTCAAGTCCTAGCAACCACATGGCAGCTAATAACAGTCTGTAACTCCAAGATCTAGCACAGACTTACATGCAGACAAAACATTAATGTACATAAAATGAAAACAAATAAATTTTAAAAATAAAATAAATTTTTAAAAATGTTGCCCATTAATAAAAAAAAGGGGGAGGAACAAATGAGAATGTGAACTCTGTGGGAAACTGGACTGGAGACTACTTGTGTTACATTTAGAAAAAAATTGTCTGTGTTCTAAAACTTGGAGTGAGAATGGATTAAAAAGTAATGGTGGGGGAAGTCTGAAGACAGTATAACATGAATATTGCTTGCTACTCTTAGCCATGTTCCTAGGGAAGTCAGGAGCAAAAAGCAGAGCAGAAGAGTTTGAAACACATGCAGTCTGGCAAAAACAAATAAATAAAAGCAGAGTAGATGCATTTGAAATGATGAAAAGGAGCCAAAGTTTTTAAAGAAATTACCAATGCTAAAAAGAAATCTTCAGCCAGGCAGTGTGGCACATGCCTTTAGTCCCAGCACTCAGGAGGAAGAGAAAAGTGGATTTTTGTGAGTTCAAGGCCAGTCTGGTCTACAGAGAAATTCCAGGGCAGTCAGGGCTGCACAAAGAAACTCTCTTTCAGGAAGAAGGAGGAGGAGGAGGAAGAGGAAGAAGAGAAGGAAAGGGAGAAAGAAGAAGAAGAAGTCTTCAGGGATAGGGAGATGGCTCAGGGATTTAAGGCACTTGCCATGCAAGCCTGGCAGCCTGAGTTCAGTCTTCTACCTAGTGGTAGACAGGAGAGAACCAACCCCACAAAACTGCCCCTTTGACCTCCACACTCACACGGTAGCAGCACACCCTTCCACTCATCATGTGTACACACATACACACAAGAATAAAAATCAATATTTTAATAGACTTTGAAGTACTGGGGAAATGGATGCAGTGGGTAAGCCAGAGGTTCTGAGTTAAAATCCCCAGCACCCATGTCCAAAGCCTGGCATGGCTACACACGCCAATAACCCCAACACTGGGAAACAGGCACGTAAGGATCCCAAGAGTCCACTAACCAGCGAAAGCTTTCTATTCAGCGAGAGATCCTGTCTCAAGTAATAAGATACACACATAGTATAGAGAAAGATGTCTCATGGCCCGTGATGACCTCCACATCACACACAGGCTCAGGTACTAAAGCAGGCATGAAATGTGACATACGCACGAGAAACCTTGCACTTTGCACTAGACAATAGGACAATACCCTTGAGGGTGAGTCTGCCCAATGGAAAGGCCCTCTGTGTACAACTGAGAACTCACTGCAGGACTGTCCTCTAGTGAGATCCTCAGTGATTCCCTGCACAGAGGCACCAAGGGAAGTAGTTTCCAAGTTCAGTCATGAAGGACACTGCAGTAGGGTCCATGAGGACCAGGATACTTCTCAGGATAACCACAGAACCTGACATTGGCCATAGGGCGCTGGTGTTGCTGGTGTGTAAAAGAAAAATTACAGATAGTATTTTGAGAAATTGTTTTTCATCTGACAGACACTATTTAGAGGTGGGGTGTTGAATGTTTAGGATGTAGAGCTAGCTCTCAGAAAGAAGTCCATCAGTAAGGTGGACCTTGAGGGTTAGAGTCCCGCCCCTAGTTTCAGCTGTTGTCTATATTAAACTGGGAGTGTAGACCCCAGCACCTTGCATCTATCCCAGTCCCCAGGCCTGAGAGTTGTATTGGTCTGGACTCCAAATCCCAGCATGCAGGTCCTGACCCCCTCCTCCCAGAGTTTTTAAGTGAACTCCCAGAAGAGGATCATGTGGTCCCTTTTCCTTCCTCCTGGTGGTCACATTTGCGGCCTCCGGTGAAAGACCAGATAAATCCAGACCCCCTAGCAGGAAAAGTAGAGCCAAAAATCTAGGTTAGCTGGTTCCATGACTCTGTTCCAGGAACTGGCTCACCACAAAGTTAGATTATAATCTTGAGAACAATCTTGAGAAACGGGGAGTTTCCCCCTTGTGATTATCACTGGTATTTTCAGGATTTTCCAATGACGCCTTCCCTACCCCCTTTGGGTTGTGGTTTCTTCCCTTAAATACTTCTTCTCCCAGCTACGCAGGGTTGAACTCCACTACCCCTGCGTGGGATATGAGTCTCGGCCCCTGTGCACTAGTTCCTGTCAATAAACGTCATGTGATTACAGCAAGGATGGTCTCTCATGAGTTCTCATGTTATCCCAAGACTTGAGTGAGAGTCTCCCAACTCGGGGGTCTTTCACAGGTTCCCCCTTGGGGCCACCCAAGAACTCAGGACTCCCATTAAACCTGGATATTTCTTAATTTGGCTTATTTTAATTTGGCTTGATTAGGATTTTGTGTCGGCAGAGAGCTTGCATTAGGAAAAAAACAGTCTACTTCCTGGTCTGTATGCTAGGTGAGCTTCTACCCTGCAATCCTGTGACATGAGCTCCTTCATGATGGACCAAGAGCACCTGAAGCCAGGAGCCAAAATAACTCTTCCCCACAGAAGTTTCTATTTCACAAAATAAGTAATAAGCTTATCATCCCTGCTATCTCTGTGCGGTGGAAGGGATTGACTGTTAGCAAACCACCACCTTCAGGGGTTTTTGTTTGTCTTGGTTTTGTTTTGTTTCTGTGTAGCCCTGGCTGTCCTGGAACTTGCTCTGTAGACCAGGCTGATCTTAAACTCACAGAAATCCGTCCACCTCTGCCTCCCGAGTGCTGGGATTAAAGGTGTGCACCACCATGCCTGACTTGTTCACGGGTTCTTAATCTAGAAGCCTGTGTTGAAAAGGAAGGGGATTTGTAAACCCGAAAAGGAAGAAACTACAGCTACATTTTTTGTAACCACCAACCAAGGTTGCTTTTGCATTTCCTTCAATCATAAAAATAGGCAACCCCCAACCAGAACCATGACAGCATCTGTGAGTATAACATCATAGTTACCATGATGGCTCATAATAGCACCACTGGTCATCACTGTTTGACATTATTACAGTCATTGGAGTTTAATAGTTCCTGCTTCTAAAACACATTTGTTACTGTGTTTCAAATATTTTGATAGTTGCATCTTAGGGTAATATGATGGTGTATTTTAGATATTTAAATTTTAAATTCTGCAACTTCACTAGGAAGGGATGAAGGCTCATCCTAGAGCCAGCAAGAAGCCTATTAGTGCAATTCTTCAGCAATCTTTTAAACAATAGTCTCCCCTCACCCCCACCCCCACCCAGCTTAGTGCCTTTCTTCAGGGCCTGTGCTCCTGCTGCCCTCTGTTCTCTCTCAGAGGTTGTGTATTCAGAACTCGTTAGAGCTTAGACCTCACAGCGTCCCAGGAGAAAGGGGAAGCCGGTAAGCTTGTTCTCCTCTGATTCCTTGGCTCCCAACAAATCACGCCTCAAGCAGGAACCAGGTGGACTCTTTTCCAGATGACGGCAGCGGCAGCTTGGTTCTTACCTCCCCGCAAGCCCAATTTTCTCCTGACGTCTTTTCAATGTGGTGTTTAAACGCTGCTTTCCATCCCAGCAAACCCTTCTTTCATGGTTCCAGGAGATGTTAATAAGCTCTATTAATTGGGGCCTAATTTGCATGTCTTGTGTGTAAGTGGTGGTTTGTAGCTCCCGGGATCAAAGCGTGCTTGTACCGCTCTGCCCCCACCCACCACCGCAGGGGGCCTGGATTACCAGGTCTGCTCTTCTCTGCTTGGTGAGCTCAGAGGAATAACGTGTTTAGTATGCTAGTACCCAGGGCATCCTGGAAATGGAATCGACACGCTTCCTCCAAACCCTGAGCGACACAAAGGAAACTCATCCACGGTGCATGATTGGGAGGGAAGCTGCATGGCGTAGGGTGGGCGCTGTGTGATTCAGTCAGCAGTGGCAGAGTTCTGCAAGCCTCCCTGCTCCTAAGCCCGAAATCCAAGCACTCTGACATTAGAATTTTGAAGTGGAGTGTTGTTTGTTCTTTGGTTTTGTTGTTGCTGCTGTTGTTTTCCCTGTACGGTGGGGTGGTGGTGGTATTGAACCTTTGAGCACTTTGCATTTCTAATTAGTTATAAGCCGCGCGGACGGCTCAGTTGGTATCACTGTGCACATGCCTGCCCCCTTGCTTGCCCAAGAGCTTATAATTAGCCCTGCAAAGACAGGCCAGGCTGAATGGCAGCAGCTTCTGCAAAAGGCTCCCCAGACCTCTCAGCAACAAAGGGAACCCTCAGCATCTTGCTTTACAGCTGTCATCTGATCCTTCCCTTTTCCAGTCTGCCACTGCTGAGGGTTTGGAGTGTGTTTGTGTTTGAAGTGTTGGCACTAAGGTTTGGTAGAAATTTGTAGATCTTACATGTGAGGGCAACGCTTTGTTTGAAATTTGTCGTGACTGTTAAGGAGTAGAAAGGGGGTGGGAGTAGTCACTCTTAGATTCGAATGGGGGTAGCAGCGTGGAAAAATGGCTTGGTTAACCTTAGGCGTATCCTCTGACCCAGCCATTCTGTGCCCAGAACACCGAGTTGCAGCAGGTGTTTCTTCTCCACAGAAGCAAGGAGCTGTGTCCACCTGCACTGTTTTTAAGAGCTCCAAACTGGAAACTACCCAAATGCTCCAATCAAAAATGTCTAATTGTGACAAATTCACACAATGGCATACCATAGAGCACTAAGAATCACATACAGCTACATATATGGAATCCCACAAACTTAAAGTTGACCTGAAAAATAAAAGCTATCCAAATAAAGAAATAAACGTTCTGCATCATTCTCTTGTAAAAGCACAGAAGTTCATAGAAACCAGGCAACGCTATGGTCTAGATAGCGGTAGACCTTGGGGGGATGGGGAGGAAATGCTGAGAATGTTCCCTAGTAATTAAGACAATTAGGAGTGAGTAATTAAACTGTTACTGAATCTAAGAGCTAAATCTGAGAGAGTACGAAAATCTACTGAACAGCAGGGCAGGGTGGTACACATCTTTAATCCCAATACTTGGGAGGCAGAGGCAAGGAAGATCTCTGTGCTCGAGGCTAGCCTGGTCTACAGAATGAGTTCCAGGATAGCCAAGGACACACAGAGAAACCCTGTCTTGAAAAACCAAAAAGAGAAAAGAAAAAAAGAAAAGAAACAAAATCTCCTGGATTGTAGATATGTGCACCTTCCTGTATGAATTTAAGCTCCAGGAAATCATTCTGGTTTGGAAAGAGTGCTTTAGCAGTCAACTCTTTCATTCACTAAGTGGAAGAACAAGACGGATTTGACCTTTCTAACCTGTGAACTGGGCCAAAGGCTTTAAGCGATGGGCTATCTCAGTCTGCCTAGCAGCTCTAAAGGGAAGAGCTCCAGTGGAAATCTGAGAGCTGATGGGAAGAAATGCAACCACAGAGGGGGAAATGAGGCCTTAGGAGCAGAGAGGATGTGACTGTGTCCAGAATTTATTAGTGACATTATCCAGGCATTCCTGGTATGGTGTCAAGGGTCCAGGATCATCTCAAAGTCCAATGAAAATATTTAAGGGTTTAAATAATGCTCAAGGAATCCAAAATGGAAAATGCAATTAATGTGACAAATATTTACTTGAATATCCAAAAGAACAAAATATAGCATTTTGTTCAAGAAATGCAATGTTTCTCATATACTAACAATCAGGGGTTCTTGTTGGACAGTAGGCTAACACAGATAAGAATAATGGGCTAATATAAGTTGTAAGAGTTAATAAGAAGCCTGAGATACTAGGCCAATCAGTTTATAACTAATGTAGACCTCTGTGTGATTTCTTTGGGACTTAATGACTGTGGGAACCAGACAACGAAGTGGTACTTGGCCAGCTCCCAAAATATCCCCTAACGGATCTGGCAGCTTCTGCTTGGAATGCTTACCATTGGCGTCGTCCTTCTTGGAAGCTAGCCATCATGTTGTAAGGCAGTACAAGAAGCGACATAGAGAGGCCAGGAGAAGAAGAACCATAGCCTACAGCAGAGAGTCCTGATTTAACTCAGAGTTAAAGTCCATCAACTCCTAAACTTTGGCATTTCCAGCCATTCCAAACTCAACCAAGGCCCTACTCAAGCTAATATGATGCAGAAGACCCTCCCTGGGAGAGACAATCAACTGTTATTTTAAACCACAAAGTTTTGAGGTCACTTGTTGCATGCACTACATTAGCTAACTGAAACAAACACATTTCAAACATTTAGAGGAAGAGCAAAACACATTATATTGAATCAGTATTGGTAGAACTTGAGATATTAATGTAGACCTTAAGACTTTGAATATCTCAGAATTTTACAAAACAGATGTAAGGCAGATGGTGGGAATGATCCCTCAAGCATCCCAAGCCTTTGGAGAGAGACTGTGTGTGTGTGTGTGTGTGTGTGTGTGTGTTGTTTTGACTTGGTTTTGGGTTGGGAGGGCCTTTTTGAGACAGGATCTCACTAGGTAGCTCTGGCTATTGTGGAACTCACAGAGATCCTCCTACCTCTGCCTCCCCAGGGCTGGGATTAAAGGTGTGCACTAGTATATTTGGCTGGGGTGAATATTTTTTATGCAGTTGTTATGATGGTAGATGTTTTGTCAAGGACCCCGCTAGTCCAGAACAGAACATCAGATAGCTTTCACCATTCTTTTAACACAGGACGTAGCCAAGGGCTTCTCCTACATGTGTGGCTTGACTTTGGGGGGACTTGAACTCTTAATCAGAAGCTCCTTCTGCCCAGAAATCACTATGTAGCTAAAGCCCTGGTCACGCTTTCAGAAGATCCCAGGTGAATTCAAGCAAGTCTGACCTCAGGTTCCTATTGGCTCAGAAAACGAGCAGCCTGAAAAATGAAGCCTCACAAGGGTTAGTACAGGTACAACCTTATTCCAGCAGGTTCTGGATCCCTGAGTGTGTTGGACACAAGGCTCACACCTGCAGGACCTGCCCTGACGTTCAGAGAAAGAAACGGTAGATCAAGGGTCCCTTGTTATTCATTAATAGATATTGAGCATGGACTGTGCCAAAGAGGCCCTATGCTGGGCATTGGTCATTGCTGGCAAATAATATAGACATTTCTTCCTGTCGTAGAGACATGAAGACATAAGCCAAATGACAACATAAGTGTCCCTGTCCTTGAAGCCATTTGCATGGCTCTGTCCTTGAAGTGTTCTGTCCCTTGGGAGTATAACCTCCTTAAGTATAACCTCCTTTGCAAAGGTCTCTCCCTCCAACAATCCGCTTAGAGCTTCCCTCAGAACTCATCTTCTGAGTGGCAGAGATTGAGAGACTAGTAGCTGGTGTTTTCTTATGTACCCATTACTTTACTACCTTTCTCCCCATCGAAGGTGGTATCTGGCCTACCTTCTCCCCTAGTGTTTCCTGAGCACCAACGACACTGGCTAGCATAGATGCTCAATAAACTTGAAGAAAGTGGCATAACCCCAAAATTGTCACCTCCCTTTTTTTACCACTATAGAAACTTATTTTTTAAGCCCTGTAATTTAGTTGATAATTTTCTTACTTCTCATCCAGAACAACAACAAAAAAAAACTACCACAGGCACGTGTATGATGAGAGTCTGTTGTAGTTTTTGTTCCCTATAAACTATCTAGGGCTATCAAAGAGTATTCTAGCCATTAAAAAAGCATTTTGTTGGAGGAGTTTCTTGTCTCAGATGAATGTGTGATGTCCAATAGGTGTTTGGAACCATGAAAATGGCACTGGGGCACCCTCAGCACTGCCATAATCTCTTGGTAGCTTTGAATCTCTTGAAGAGCTCCAGGCAACATTCAAGAATTAGTCAAAAAGTGGGTACCTTCTAGCCACCTTCTGAGCACCCTTCTGCCTCGTGTGATCAACACCAGGTTTGATTCAAGTGTGCAAAGATGAGGCAGACGTGATATCTGACCTCAATGGCTTTGGATGCCATGGGGAGCTTCAGACCCAAAGCAACAAATAGAATATCCTGTGACTCATACAACAAAAGAGATGGGCAGAGGGTGTAGGAACTCACAAGAACAGTGCCTCCTAGGATGGGGCATTGCCAGGGTGGGACTGCCTGGAGGAGACATTCCCACACTTAATGTAAGAGAAAGGGAAACTTGATTGGGAGAACTGAACAGAGGGATGACAGAGAGGTGTGAGTATGGGGGAAGAAACAGCTTGAGTACACTCAGACAGCAGTGAGCAGCTCTAGGGGCTGCATAGGAGAGGGAAAATGGTAAAGGGGGCGGGGTTGCCTCAGCCTGTCCGGCACAGAGCTCAGTTCTAACAATCTGATTGTTACTTGTTTCCTGTTTCCTTCATGTTGTAACACATCTGAGACCTTGGGACCCACAGGTTGAGTTTCAGGGTTCAGATTTATGATGATGAGCCTGACCATTGTGGTTACTGTCTTTCACATCTCTAGGAAGTCTTTGCTCATTATCCCAGAGAGTCTATATGCAAGCATCTTCCTCTCTTACTTCTGTTCTCCTCTGCTAACAGATAGCCTTTTCAAATGACAGCATATGTCCAATGGCTTTGAGAAACTGTAGCAAAGAATTTGGGAAATTTCCACTATTTGAACAACTGGCAAAAAAAAAAAATTAAAAAAAAAACAGTTTTCTTTGTGTACCAGGCAACACCATCATTAGAGAGAGAGAGCTGGAGAGCAAATGAAAGAACAGATTAGATTTACTGGGAATCTTACAGGCCCTGATTCTGTTTCCTTTGGTCTTAATTAAATTTATTTTAACTAATATATACAAATTGCTTATATTAGTGAGGTTCCATGTGATTTATCAACCAAGTTATTCTTAAATTGGGTTAAGCATTTCCATCTCCTAAAACGTTTATCAGTTCTTGAGAGTGAGAATTTGTACTGTTTTGTGCTGGTGTCTAGACTTACCCTTTCTGGGCAATACAATCAGTGCTCCTTGGTCCTGTCTAACTATAACTTAACACCTATTGGTCACCTCCCCCCATTCTTCCCCTCCATGCTATCCCCAGACCATGGGAATTCCCATTCTACTTTCAACTTCTATGAGACTAACTCTTTTAGAGTCCACATATCAGTAACACCACATAGTACTGATCTTTCTATGCCTGGCTCATTTCACTTAATATAATGATTTCTGGTTCCATCCATATCATCACGGATGACAGTCCATTCTCTTTAAGGCGGAGTAGTATTTCATTACGTAGATGTACCACATTTTCCTTATCCATCAATTGACAAGAACTGAGGTTGTGCCTCAGTTCTTGATTCTGTGACTTATACTCCAATAAGCATGGACATGCAGAAGTTCATTTCCTCTGAATATAGACCCAGAAGTTGGTTAGTTGGGTCAAACGGAAGTTCTACTTTAATCCTCTTGAGGAATCTCCATCGAGGCTTCTCTTTCCTCTGCATCCCCACCAGCAATTGGTTTTCCACAGAAAATAAAAAGGCTGAATCTCTTGTGGCTTCATTTGTTTTGTTAATCAAAAAACAAAAAACAAAAAAAATCACAATTGTTAAAATAGGATCTATGATGTTGTGAAACCCAAAAGAGGAATTTGGAGAAAAGGAGGAAAAGGTAGATGCCTTCATGGGCTGTACTGGTTTGAATAGGAATGGCCCCCAGATTCATGAGCGCTTGGTCATTAGGGAGTGGCACTGCTTGACAGCAATTAGGAGGTGTGACTGTATCGGAGTGGGTATGGCCTTATTGGAGGAGGTATGGCCTTGTTGGAGGAAGTATTTCACTGGGGGTGGGATTTGTGGTTTCAAATGCTCAAGCCAGTATCTTTCTCTCTTCCTGCTGTCTATGGATCTGGATGCAGACCTCTCAGCTACTTCCCAAGCACTGGGTCTGTCTGAGTGCTACCATGATTCTGGCCACGATGATAATGAACTAAACCTTTGTTTAGTAAGCAAGCCCCAATTAAATATTTTCCAATATAAGAGTTGCCATGGTTGTGGTATCTCTTCATAGCAATAGAACACTGGCTAAGACACCTTCTGCTCCTGGGAAACAAATCTAATCCCTTTAGCTTGAGCTGTACAGCAAGAAACCAGCACACATTTAAACCAACACCCAGAGACCTTGTTAGTCTCAAATCCATGGGTCATGCTAGACTCACACACATTCCATAGAGGTACTGACTCTTGAGGGTTCATTACCCCAAGGGTGATGGTCAGCACAATTAAGCATGCTAGAGAGAGCTGGGTATGGTAATACAGGCTATAAGCTTTGCACTTGGAAGGTTGAGATTGAAGGATTGTAAATCCTGGGCCAGCCTGAACTACATAGCAAGAGCTTATGTCAGACAATCAATAATCGATCAATCAACACAGAGAAGACAAAGGCAGAAGCCCTAAGCAAGTATGTAACATCCAGTCTTGTGTCAGCGGCACCAGGGCTGGTGGCATAGGATCCTAGGGGACAGGAAACAAAAGGACAGAAGGGAAGGCAGGATTAATGTCAGGAAGAAGACCATTGGAAAAGCATGATTCTGCTTTGGTGCCACAACAACACAACCTTCAGAGATAATGGGGAGTTCTAGGACAAAAGTAAGAGATGGACTTTGAGGCAGAGTTGCTAAATTTAGCTCTGTTACAGCTGAACTGATGAAGACAATGTGGTACCCATGCTGATGTTTTTTTCCTCCCTCATCTTTTAGCGCTATTCTGCCTTATTCCTTATCAGTACAAGAAAGGATCTAGCAACAGCTTCTACACACTGAAGCTTCTCCAATGCCAGTATGTTCTCTTGTTTCCATTTGCATGTTTAGCCATTCGTTACTGAGATTTTAAAGTTCTTATCTCTAAAAAAGACCCCTGAAACACCTGTAGCCAATGAGGGGAGAGCTGGGGGAAACCGGCTTTAACCTGCTCTAATGAACATGGACCATTCTTGAACTGTTTTGCCAGGTGCTCTATCAGCACCTTCCTTAAGAAATTCAGCCCACAGCCTCCTGTTTCTTAGTTTCCTTCAGGGAAGGGAGAAAAATGCAAACATAGGAGAGGAGACAGAAGCAGAGCACCCAAATCCTGTGGGACAGTGCCTGCAAGTGTAGCAATTTTGTTTACACATCAGAGTTTATACATGGAGGGATCATTAAGTGGTGGGTGCTATCAGAGAAAGCTATCAAGGTGGAAGCTGAGATACTTAAGACACAATAAATAGGAAGAGAAAAGTTACATGGATTTGACTGTATGGAAATAATACTAATTATAGTCTTTTCAGTGAGCCTCCTACCACATGGATGCCTGATTACCATACAGCACCATAATACTTATGGGAATCATTATGTAAGCCTTGAATTAACTTTGTGATAAAGTATAATTTGATTGGAACAGGAGACTCAACAAGGACTGAGCTGAGCCTTCCCAATGTGTTCCTCTTGCCGAACGGCTGTCACTAGTCTGGAAATATTAGCACCAGCCAGGTCTCAGGAACATGGAGAAAGGTGATTGGTATAGAGAGTCTGAAAACGGCTCCCAGTGGCCCCCACTTCCCTGAATCCCTGCCTTTTCTCACCATGTCAGTGAAGGGAAACTGAACATCGTGGAGTTCCAGCTTCGCAATGCTGCGGATGGAATTGATGATGCAAGCGCTGCTTTGGCAGCAGGCTCCTCCTGGCTGGGCTCCATTTCTCCTTTCTTTTCCTTTGGGTACTCGGGATTGAACCCAGGACCTGGTGGATGCTAGGCAAGTGCTCTATCACTGGTCTACATCCCCAGCCCTTTGACCTGCTTGCTTCTCTTGTAACTAATCCTCTAAGCATCACAGCAGCCACAACAGCTCCGGCAGCTGCTGGCTAATCTACTTTGTAGCTTGCTCAGTGTCAGAAGCAGCAGCTCCATGTTGACCCTCACTTGAGACACCAGCACCAGACAAGTGGCCCACTCTTCAAAGGGCGGGGCTCAGACCCCAAAACTCCCCTCTGAGTTTCTAAGCTTTTTTTTTCTTGGCTTTTTCGAGACATAGCTTTGGGCCCTGTCTGACCTGGAACTAGCTCTTGTAGACCAGGCTGGCCTAGAACTAACAGAGATCCACCTGCCTCTGCCTCCCGAGTGCTGGGATTAAAGGCATGTGCCACCACTGCCCAGTGAGTTTCTAAGCTTTAATACCCACCCCACCCCCAACACACACACCTCTGCCTTCGGTTCCCCTGCCCTGTGAGTGGTAGCTACTCCTTGTATCACTCCTTGACTGTACTTTACTGGGGGATGCCAAGATGATTTTGTGGCTAAGGACACTTGCCCTGTCATCTTGACAACCTGGCTTCATCCCCAGAACCCATGTGGTAGAAGGAAAGAACCAGTCCCTACAAAGTTGTTCTCTGACCACACACACATAGAGAATCAATAAATAAATGTAATTTTTTAAAATTTTAACTGGGGTGACTTACCTGCTGATTGTATCTTCCTTCCTCTAAACAAGCTCCATCCCAGTTTTCCCATGTTAGCCTTACAGAGATGTTGGCTATCCTATGCTTATACAACCCGATGAGTGATGGTGTTCTCCTCTTGGGGAGCCCAGGCATTGCATTACTGTCTAGCTCCTCAGTTGGATCAACTGCTTCCGATCCTTGCAACCTTCCATTGTATCTGAAGCCTTCTCCCGATGACAGCCAGGTCAGTCCTTCACTTGTGTAGGTTTGTGTGCAAAGACTGGCGGGCTGTGAACAACAGATGTCTCTAGCAGTGTCAGTTGCCTCATTGTCAAAGTTCCGTTGCTGTGAAGAGACACCATGACCATGGCAATTCTTATAAAGGAAAGCATTTCGTTGGGGCTGGCTTACAGTTTCAGAGGCTTTGTCTATTGTCATCATGGCCAGGAGCATTTTGGCAGGCAGGCAGACATGGTGCTGGAGAAGTAACTGAAGAGTCCTACATCTGGATCAATAGGCAGTGGGAAGAGAGAGGCTAGGGGCTTGGAATGGGTTTTTTGAAACCTCAAAGCCCACGCCCAATGACTCAGTTCCTCCAAGGCACACCTCCTAATCCTTTTCAAATAGTGCTATTCGCTGATGACTAAGAATTCAAATATATGACCCTATGAGGGCAATTCTTATTCAAGACACCACATTGTGCTTTATAATATTTATCTAAGGAATTATTCACAATTATTTGATGCTGCTTGTGTGTCTCTGCCCATTCAAGAAAAAGGAGTTTGATGTTGCTTATCAATATTGTTATCTGCATCTGACAGATATAAATTTTTATTTATAGTAAGTAAAAATAAGTTACTATTGAACTTATCCATACATTCATTTATTTACTAAAAGCCAAGGTACATGAATGATAATTAAGCAGAAATAACAATGGAGATGAGCAGCATAGCCGTCTAGGAAAAAATCTCTAAGAGAAGAAATAGGGGGCTCTCAAGAAGAAACCCCAGAATAGGCAAATCATAGAATGCTAAAGAGAATCTAGGCAGGTAACAACAGATCTCTAAGATATCAAGTTTGATGCGATAACTGTTCCTTCAAAACAAAAAGTAGCTGACAGAAGCGTGCCAAGATCCGTGTGTGTAGAGGTCACTCCCAACTATTTATGAGTCAAAAAAATAATAAAAAGAGTAACATTGACATTGACCAGGAAGAAAAGAGTTAGATAAATAAAAGAGCCTCTATACACTGAAGCATTGTTTCTATTAGAGTTAGATCAGACCTTAGGTATGATGCAGACCATGGCATGTGATAGGGTATTAAATATAAAAGGGAATTACAGAACAATATGGATGTGTTGATCCCTATTTTGTTCAATTATACAATACACCCATGTATTTGCAGAAATACAAGAAGTCACCTGCAAGGTGTCAACCGCTCAGCTGTTGACAGTCGGGGCTGTAGAACTGGACTAGACAAAGAAGGAGTGTTTATTTGGGGGCTATTACTTGAATTTGCTGTTACACAGGCTAACCTTCTAATTAAAGGAGAATAAAAATGTATAAGGAGATAAGTCCATCAAGCATCAGGGACAAGCCCAAGGCCCATATGTCCAAGATCAGGATAACAGGTTGAAGCAGGTCAGGAGGTCAAGGCAAACAAGAGACAGGAGTCCAGCAAATGAATTAATTTTAGACAAGGTCACTGTCAGGGTGGTAGGGAGAGGCAGAAACCTGAGTACACTGATCCCTAGAGATGAGATATTGACCTGGGCCCTGCAGCTCCTCTAGACAAGTCTCATGTTTGTGTGTGTGTGTGTGTGTGTGTGTGTGTGTGTGTTGTGGGGGGTAGTCACAAGCACCTGTAATTATGCTCTGACCCTGATGGGGATAGAAATGGAATTCAGTCGCAAGGGTCTCTTAATGTGGGCCACTTAAGAGATACAGCTAACTGTAACCAAGTCCTCCTTGTACCCCCGAGGAAAGAGGAAATTGGGCCATCTCTCCATATCTTTTCCACACTTTAATTACCATCAAATTTTAGTTACACAAATATTATTTGGATGTTGTCTATTTAGAAAGAACAAATATATCTTTCTGGAAGAAGGGGAGAAGGAAAGGGTGGAGGAAGAGGAAGAGAAAGAAAAGGAAGAGAAGGAGGAAGAAGAAGAAAAGGAAGAGGTAAGAGAGGAGAAGGAAGAGGAAAAGGAAGAGTAAATGAGAAGCAGAGTGCAGAGTTTAGGCCCTCCAGCCGACACACAGCCGCATCAAGGGCCCAGACTGGAAAGGAAGGCTCATCTGAACACTACAGGTGAAGACTCATGCATGAGCTGCATGCTGCGTGCTTTCATGTGAGCAAAGACCAGCCAATACCCCTCCTTCCTCTGCCTAAAGTCTTGACCTAGAGAATCTTGAGCAAACACTGGTCTTGAGCGAGCACTCCATTTGCCTTTGGAGTATCTTGTTACTCAGCAAGAAGTAACTGATCAATCACCCATCCTGTTCCAAAATCAATCACTTCCTCTCCTAAGAAAACATTCTCTCTGAGATAATGTTTTATTTATTAATTTCTTGCTATTAATAACTCTATCACACATGTCTGTATCCTTTGTTTCTTTATGAATCTGTTTTAAACTTTGAAAATATATAAATTCATACTACATGTACTGCAGGAAGAATGAAACTATGAGATTCCATGTAATAAAATATTAATAACATGAAGCAGGCACATCGACATGTGATACTATAAGTGGATGAAGCTTAGAAACATAGTGTTGAATTGAAAACAAGTTGGGGGCCAGGAAAGTAGGTCAATGGTAGAGTGCTTGCTTAGCATGAGCAAAAGCCAAGGTTCAATGCCCCGCATAGAAAACAAACCAGCATAGCCAACACATTGTAAAAAACACTACAGATCATCTTTCCATGTATCTAGTGACCTTGTCTTCTTTTCAGAAGTTCTGATTTATTTTCTGTGTCAAATTTTCTTTCAGATTTCCCCACATTGATTTATTGGATCTCTTTCTATATGTTAGGAAGTGTCACCTAGGAGTAAAATACAGGGTTTTCTTGAATCCTGAGAAACTCAGAGTTTAAATAGAGTTTAAAATTAACAGACAAGCAAAAGCACACTGGAAAAGAAGAAGTAAGGATGTGGTAGTGCGGATCTGTAGTTACAGCTCTAGGGAGCTAGAGGCTAAGAAATTAGGATTTCGAGGATAGCCTTGACCACTTGATCACACAGTAAATTGCAGGCCAGTTTGAGTCACATAAAATCCAGTCTCAAAAAAAAAATCAACAGAAACAAGAGCAACAACAAAAAACACGAAGAAGGGGCAATAGAGGAAGAGGGAGAGATGGAGGAGGAGAAGGAAAAAATAAGAATGGACAAAATAATGACAACTTACACAAGCTCTTTGAGTTCACAGTGGAAGTTCCAAGAGGCAACAGAACTTTGAGGCTATAATGCCCAGAAAAGGACACAGAGGTGCCAATTTCATATTCTCTTTGCTACCAAAAGGAAATATATAATTTAACTTGAGATATGGCCCCTTCAGCAATCCTAGGATAGGCCAATGAAGTACTGTCTTTCCAGTGGTAACTTTAGATGGCACCAAGGAAAACTAGACTCTTTACCCCTTGAAGAGTCATATTTCCTTCACTAAGGTCATGTGATATAGCTCTTATAGACTCAGATAAGACACATGGGACTCTGTTTAATATCTGACAAATTTATTGTGCCTCTTTATTTATTGAAAGAATGTATTCATTAGCAGTCATTAGTACATTCTAGCTCTATGGGGGTTAAAACAACCTCTGTAGCTTGAGAGAAAATGTTTTTTCAAGAAAATTGGTGGCATTAATTGCTCAGTGGAATAGATACGGCTTTGTCATTGTAACCTCTTCCTCCCTCCTCCCAAAAGGAACTGTACACTTCTTACTTCTGTCAAAGATCCAGGCCATTTTCTCCCTGGGCTATGGGTCAGCTCTGTCACTCCAGCTTCTCAGGTGACATGCCACTATCCACGGAGAATAAATAAAGCTCCTTGGCCTGTCACACCACTGCTTATTACTCTACTTCATCCAAGAGAGAAAGGCAAGGAGATGCCTTGTTTAGCAGTCTCCTTTGAAGGGACTGGGTTTTAGCAACAGGAAGCAAATCTCGGGAGAGAAGAATTCTGCCTTCTGTAGCTCACAAGTGAAATTACCTCCTTTTTGACCTTTAGTTTGAAGCACAGGCTCTCTGGAAAATGCACCTGGGGCAGACCAAGGAAAAGTAACCCTAGTGGTGAGTGGGAATCTTGACATTATTATTTTCATTATTAACATTATTAACATATCAAGTAATGGATTTCATTACTAGGCCTTGTTCCTTGTCCCCTTCCCCACTGTGCTCCTGTTTCCCTCTTTCCAGTCCCCACTTTCAAAATCAAAATAGTCGCCCTTTGTTTTTACACCACACACTCTCCACACCTTCCGCATCAAACACTTCTTCCCATGTCATGGTTTCACAATACAACAAAACACACACAGAGGGAGAAAGAGAGAGAATGTTAAACCTAAATTTCCCATATGAGAGAAGAAAACATGTCCCATTGATTTTTCTGATTTAAAGATTGTTTCACCTAACATAATAATCTCTAGTTTCAGCCATTTTCCTGAAACTGTCATGATTTCATTCCCTTTAGAGCTGAATAAAATTCTATTGTAAATATAGACCACATTTATCCATTTCAATTAGTCACTTTTCTTTCTTTCTTTCTTTTCTTCTTCTTCTTCTTCTTCTTCTTCTTCTTCTTCTTCTTCTTCTTCTTCTTCTTCTTTGTTTTTGGTTTTGGTTTTGTTTTTTTGAGTCAGGGTTTCTCTGTGTAGCCCTGGCTGTCCTGGAACTAGATCTTGTAGACCAGGCTGGCCTCGAACTCACAGAGATCCACCTGCTTCTGCCTCCCGAGTGCTGGGATTAAAGGTGTGCACCACCACCGTCCATCGATTAGTCACTTTTCTATTGCTGTGACAAAACCCCATGACCAAGGCAACTCACAGAAGGAAGCATTTAATTGGGTCTTCCGGTTTCAGAGGGTTAGGAACTCATGACTATCTTTGTGGCAAGCAGGCATGGCACTGGAGCAGCCGCTGAGAGCTTACATCTTGATCCACCAATAGAAAACAGAGAGAACCCGGGACTGGCCCAGTCTTTTTGAACTTCAAAGCCTTCCCCAGTATCACACCTCCTCCAAGAAGACCTTTCCTCCTAACTCTTCCCAAACAATTCTACCACCTGGGGACCAAATATGCAAACTGATGAGCCTAACAAGTCATTCTCCTTCAAGCCACCACATCGTTTATCTGTTGATATACATCTAGACAGTTTCAATTTCTTAGCAATTGTCAATAGTGGGATAATAAACATAGATGTTTACGTACCTCTCTGATTTGAGGACTTAGAGTCCTCTAGGTAAATACCCAGGAAGGATAAGAGCTGGTCTTGTGACCGGCCTATTTTCAGAGGTTTGAGGGACATGCATTCTGCTTTCCATAGTCCTTGCTCTAGTTTACAGTCCCACCAGCGGTGAGTAAGAGTCTCCTCTTTCCACACACTCTTGCCAGTACTTGGTTCTCATTTGTTTTTTAATTTTTAGGGGTTTTTTTTTGATGGGCTTATTTTGACACAGGGTTTCTCTATGTAACAGCCCTAGCTATCCTGAAACCAGCTCTTATAGACCAGGGTGGTCTCGAACTCACAGAAATCCTCCTGCCTCTGCCTCTCAAGTGCTGAGATTAAAGGCATGAGCCACCACAGCCCAGCCTCATTTGATTTTTAAAGACTTTCATATAATATAAGGCTGCTGGGGGTAAGGGGCAAACACTTCAAGATATAGACAGAGATAAGGATTTTCTGAATAGGTAGGACTCTTATAATCCTGAGAACTAACATGGGATTGCATGAAATTGAAAGGCTTTTCACAGTAAAGACAAAGCCCAGAGTGAAAAGGCAGCTTACAGACTGGGGAAAAGAAATCCAGCTGACTCTAGTCTGAGGAAGTTTTCCATGTAGACGTCATTTCTTTTTTAAAACCTTATTTTATCTATCATTATTACATGTGCACGTGTGTATGGTGAGTTGGGAAGGCCGCAGCATGTGGGGGGGGGTCAGAGGACAACTTTGGGGAGTCAGCTCTCTCCTTTCCACCTTTACATGGGTTCCAGGGATCAAACTCGTGTTGTCAGGCGTGGCAGCAAGCACCCTTACCTGCTGAATCATCCATCGCGCTAGCCCAAGACTTCATTTTTATGTTAAAACCCTTAACATTTAAAATTCACAAGTGTCTTCCATCTCCTAAACGTGGATCTATCTCCAGGCTGGTAGTCCTCCCTCTCAGGCCACACCCATTCTCCCAGACATTAAAAATTACATCAGTTTAGAAACCTTCAACAGAAAACAATAAAATACCAACTAACAGGGTTTGACTATAGGCATTTAATATAAGCACACATGTAACAATAACTATAGAGAGGACAGTACCAAACTTGGCTCAGCAGACTAGCAAAGTGACTAGTGACTGCTGGTTTTGCTCTCTTGCCCTTGGCCTCATCAGTGTGTCTGCCACAGCAATCAGGATGACTGTTGCCCAAAGATCCCATGCTCCCCTGGTGGCTCATACACACGAAAGAAAGAAATGGAAGCAAAGCCAACCTCCTCATGGATGCCTTCTAGGAAGAAGCAAAAAAGTCTTTACAAATGTCTTCCAGTGTTCATCAATCAAAACCAGACACGCTTTTACCCTTGGACCAATCAAAGGGAAACAGGCTACCATAACTGAATTTGTGGTTTATCCCCCCAGCTTGGACATAACAGCACAACACACAATTGGTGAAGAGCCAGCTGCTCCAGGGTCCTTATTTCCATCCCTGACACTGCCACCTCCATGTCTTGGTCTCATTTCAAACTCAGACCATGAGAAATCCAATGTCTTTCCTTTCCTCCTGATTCTGGATGTCTTCTATGCCTTCCCTGACTTTTCCAGGGGTTGTAACATCTGCTCATCACTAAACCCATGGACCTCAAGATCATTTTGCATGCCTACTCCATCTGCATTTTCCATGTTGAACTGTCTGTTGCCTGGTTTGTTTGGCCAGAATGATCACATGCCAGTTCCTGAACCAAGCCACTTGGCCTGGAAAATAGCATTCACTTCTTATCTAAGATCTGGATTTCTAAACTCCTCTGTGTGGGTCATGAGGGAGTGGGATTCCCACATAGACCTATAGTGTTCACACCACAGCCTCCCTCAGCCTCGAGTCTGCACAAGACTGGAAGCATGCCTGTACAAAATCAGAGTGCCGTCTAAGGCATGCAAGAGGCAGTGAGCAAGGGATTACCCTTCCGAGTGTATTCTGTACACAATTATAGAGCACAATGCGTCATCGGAGGCGGCTGAACAGGATGCCTCCACTTCTGACCACCAAAGGCCTAACGAGGTACAGAGCCTGAGTCTGCCAGATCTTTATCTATGGAAGTGTGAGGATTTCCAGGAGGAAGTAAGAACCAAGTGAACAATCCCAGCTCCCAGGTCACTGGGCAAAGCCAATTGTTCCTGCTCCATATGGGATACTACTCAATTTCATCACAAGGAAAGAGTAAAAGAGGGAGGCTGGAGAATCCAAAGCCTCCAACATGGCATCAGAGGGGGGAAAAAACCTTTAAAAATTAACTCCTCAAATGAAAAATAGATAAAATGTGAGAGTTGATCTGAAGTGAAACAGTCTTTAATTGCCCCCCTCCCCAGTTATGGAACATAGAAGTGGGAAAATATGCTGTCTTTGGATAGAAAAATAAGAATAATGTTGGAAAAAAAAACAATTAATTTGACTTTTTGCTTGCTTATATCTGGCTGGTCCAGAACTTGCTATGTAGACCAGGTTGACCTGGAACTCACAGAGATCTGCCTGTTAATTGCTATTTTAACCATCCATCATTAAGTTCCATTTTCATTCTGTCACTAAGGTTTTTTTGGCAAGTATGATGTTGATAGAGTTTTCCGGGGTTAGGGGGTGGGGTGGCAGTCTTTCAAGTCCCTCCTTGCTGAAAGCAGTTTAACCTTAACTGTACTACTGATGCACTCCTTTGGTGTCCATCGAGGGTCACCAAGGTTCCAGGCTTCACTGTCACACAGTCACATGGTCACAGGGTCAGCAGCTGTCTTCCTTCCCTTCCAGAGGAGGAGGGTGCATTTGAGGTCACGTCCCTGGGGGAATTAGATGCTTTTTCTGAGCATCGTGGTCCTCCCTCCGAGGTCAGTTCAAAGGGTCACTGAATGACTGAGCTCCCACTAACAAGAAAGAACCGGGAAGCAGAGAGGAATCATTGGTTTAGCTCTGGCTTGTGGGAACCTCACAATAAAGCCCACCAGGAATGGAAGAGGACCCCATTCACCTCATGGTTAATGAATGGGCCCTAAAGGGCAGGAAGGGCGAAAGTGATGTATCTCTTCTGCTTTCCAGAAACCAGTATGTACTCCGGATGGGTAGAGAGCCCAGCAGAGAACAGTGGGAGTGGAGAACAGGGGAAGGGCTGCACTGGAAGTCAAGGTTCTAGAACCGGTGCACTAAACTAAGGAAACGAGAAATGATCCCCATCCTAAAAGCAGGGTGTGATGCCAGTGTGCCCTCCCCATCCCTCGAGAACCCCAACACAACACAGAAGGAAAGAATGTAATCTTCACATGGAACCAACCGTTGGTTTCCTCCTGGTCCAGCTGCCCTTGGGAACCTTGAGGCAGTCGCTGGGCAAATGAGCCAGGCTAACCTGATGGATGACAGAAGGCAAGACTCTCCCTGTAGCAGTTGATACTGGGCCAACCAACAAACATGCAAGTGGTGTTATTCCATCTAGCACCAAGTAAGCTGCTCCACCTGACCCACAAAATTATGAAAAATGATAAGGGTTCAAACATGCCCTGAATGTTTTGTTTTCTGTGCCTCAAAGTCTGCTGCTAAGCTGTAGCTGAACCTCCAGATGACTCCTTCACAGACTCTTCAGTCTGTGTGTGTGTGAATGTGTGTATATGTGTGTATGTGTGTGCACATTGCGTGCGTGTGTGTACAGTGTCCTTATGAAGCTCAGAAGAAGATAATTTGCAGAAGTTGGTTTCTTTTTTCTACCATGTGTCATTGTGTTTGGAGATGAGCGAGCACCTTAACCCAACAACTCATCTCACCTGTCCCAATTTTCCAACTCTTTTTGAGCATAAAACCTCTTTTCTCTGATAACAAAAACCACCTAGAATTGGTGGGGGACAATTCTGTATTCTGTCAATCATGTTTTAAATAAACACTGATTGGCCAGACAAGAAGTATAGGTGAGAAAACCAGACAGGAAATAGAGAAGAGAACAGGAGAATTCTGGGAAGCAGAAAGCTCCTTTGCCACTCCTGCACAGACCATCGAAGAGGCAGCATATGAGATGCCCTGCTGAGAAAAGGTACCGAGCCATATGGCTAACATAGATAAGAACCATAGGTTAATATAAATTATAAGAGCTAATAAGAAGCTAGAGCTAATGGGCCAATCAATTTATAATCTTATGGAGATCTCTACATGATTTTCTTTGGAGCTTGCCGGCTATGGGGTACCAGAAGGGACAGAAATCCCAACAAACAGGACCCTCATGTTACATAGGGTAGGATAGATGGCTGAGCACTTAAAAGCTGAGCTGTTCTTTCAGAGGATCCAGGTTTGATTCTCAGCACCCACACGATGGCTCACAACCACTTGTAACTCCAGTTTCAAGGCAAGCAAATTCTCTTGTGGCTCCTCTGACCTCCTACAGTACCAGGCATGCACAGACACACGCAGTACCAGGCATGCATAGATGCATGCAGTACCTGGCATGCACAGATGCATTCACAGACACATGGAAGAGACACTCTCATAAAGTAGCAATATATGATTTTAATTAAAAAGAAAACAAATCACCAGGACACCTGTGCTCTGGCAGGTGCTTCCCAGCATCTGCTGGTCACAAACATCCCTGTGGCCTCCAGAGCCTGCTGCAATGGTACACCTCTGTGAGACCAATAGGTCCATTAAAAGACACTGCCACTTCCTCTCGGGCCGGTTCAGCCTTCAATTAATACAAACAGTTGTGGAGGCAAGAGACTAGGCCTGTTTTTGACCCTTTGTATGAACCCCCTTAGCTAGATGTCCTTAGGCAAATCATGTGGCTCTGGTAACCCAAAGACACTGGAAGTTCAGTGCAGCTTTGAAGTAAAATTGTTTGGTTCATAACAATGGTGCCTGGGTGAGCCAGGAAAACAGTCATTCTTTATTCTCCAGACAAAGCTGTGCAGGCTGGATTGGATTCACACTTCCTGCTGTAACTGAACCCCTCCCCAAGGAACTGTAGCCCTCAGCCAGGCTCAGACCACTCCAGATTAGGCTTAAGGTCCAAAAGTGGTCAGGATTCAAGGTTGGGCTTTATCCATCGTAGCCCAGAGGCACAGATCTCTACTTCAGAGTAAGTGTGAGAACTGGGGAAGGGGACGGGTAGTATTACTGCCACACTGTAACGAATGACTAACAAGATTCAGTGATAAGTGAATCTTTACATTTTGTTCACATTTTAGAGTGTGAAAATGCCTATAAATAAAGAATTATAATTATGAATGATAAGAACCCTTAGTTTTAGCTAGGTGTTAAGTCAGTTGCTCAGGTACCCCAGAATGACTACAGTCTGCTGCCCTAAAAACTGCTGTGGCCGGTTGTCATGGTGCACACCTGTAATCTCAGAACTTTCCAGGTCAAGGCCAGCCTGGGCTACAGAGAGATACAGTCTCAAAAATATGCAAGCAGCTGCTTGGTTATCTCAAGGGGTCCTCCAAGGGTACAGGTTCTAAGGATTGTGTGTGAGGATGATGTCACACATCTGACCCAGCCACACACCAAGTGAAACAAGGTAGAAGTGACCCTTACAGGCTTCATTTTCTAGCTACCTACATTAGTATCTATTCCTTGCTTTCTTGAAAGTGTTTCAGCTTTTGTAACAACGGTTTGTGCACATAAAAGATTTTCACTTTTTAAATCTAAATTTTACTCCTTTTTGTGGGGGGAGGTGTTAGAGGACAATGATGTGGGGTTATCTCCTCCCACCTTTCCTGGGGTTCTGGAGACAGAACTCAGGTCACCAGGCTTGCCTCATCAGGCAGCAAGCACTTTTATCTGATGCGATATCTCACCAGCTCCCAGGCTTACTTTTATGAAGGATTTTCAGTGAAGCACAAATTTCCAATCATGGCAATACATGCCTGTAATCCTAGCACCTAAGAGGTAGAGTTAGGAGAATCAAGAATCCCAGTCCATCCTGGGCTATGTGAGACCCTGTTTCAAAACAGGAGCAACAACAACAAAAGAAATCAAATCATTGCCACATAATTATTTTCTTTTTTAATAATTTACTTACTTTTTG
>JAQHUG010000546.1:420475-447039 GCA_028555095.1 Dicrostonyx torquatus | reverse complement strand
TGGTGTAAACACTTCCAACGTGCTGACACTGCCCTCGGTGTAAACACTTCCAATGTGCTGACACTGCCCGTGGTGTAAACACTCCCGACGTGCTGACATTGCCCGTGGTGTAAGCACTTCCAATGTGCTGACACTGTGGTGTAAACACCTACAATGTGGCTGATTTCCAGGTGTCAGATAGTAGCACTAAACACACAGTCAAGGAGGACTGTGGTTAGCTCACTCTTAGGGTTTCTACCATACAGATGCATAATTTATTTGTAAGTTTATCAAGAAAATTTGGGTTTTTTTTAAAGAATATATCTTGTTTATTCTTTGACAGTTTGATATATGTATATAATGTATCTTGACCATATCCACCCTCAACTTTCTACTCCTTGCTCCCCTAACACACCTTCCCATCTTCATGTCCCCCTCCCTCGTGCTCTCTCTCTCAACCCACGTGCTCTCTCTCTCAACCCACGTGCTCTCTCTCTCAACCCACTAAATCCAGTTAGTACAGCATGATGTAATGCTGCAAGATGTGGTCGACTTGTTCTTCTGTGGGTCTTATTCCTATAATCAAAGCTTCAGCAGGTTCCTGAGGACAGCAGCCATGTCACACCCAGAAGCCAGGATTTCACAGGATCCCTCATCATCCTTAAGCTTTTACATTCATTTCACTCCCTCCCCTATGATGTCCCCTGAGCCTTGGGGGCAGGGTTGACTTTTGAGACAGGACCTCATCAAGCCCAGGCTGGTCCCCATCTTGCTATATACCTGAAGATAGCCTTGAGCTCCAGATCCTTCTTCCTCCACTTCCCAAGTGCTGGGCCTACAGGTGTGTACCATCAAGACTGGCTCTAATTTCACAAACAGCTGGCCCAGTTCATGAAACGTTAAGGACCAGGTCTTGACAAACTATAGGCATTAAATCTACTCATCACTGACCCAAGGTCTATAGAGTTATTTGAAATTTCAAATTAGGTGAGAAAGATATACCCTAGGGGGAATGGTTAGCTATACACCTTGTTATTATCTGCCCTTATCAACACACATTTTGAAAAATTTGGGATTGCACAACTAAATTTTTTATCAAGGGATAGAGATGGCATTACAATCTGGGATAAAAGCCGAAGAATATTCCTGGAGCCAATGGGGCTGATGTTGGTGGCAGGACTAAGGTTATGAGTGGCTGGGCATTGTTCTACAACTTTGTTGAATCACAGAGGGGGAAAAAAATCTACTTTTATACTGCAGAGAAAGAGAGGTTTTCAGGTTTGAACTACTCATCTTTGCTATTGGCCAGATTCACCTGGGCAATCATGAGTATTGCTTTGATTGGTTCTCTGTGGGTCTAAGCTTTTGGTATAGGATATAAAACATTAACACCAGAAAAGGCTGTGAAGGCGTCAAGCCCATCTTGCGTCATAGAAAAGACGCAAGAACACAAGAAGATAAACAAAAGGTTGAGGTTACAATATATAAGGTGACACTTCCTTCCTTCCTTTCTTTCTTCCTTCCTTTCTTTCTTTCTTCCGTCCTTTCTTTTCTATGTGTATGTATGTTTACTTACATGTGAGCACACCTCTGTAGTGTACATATATGTGAATAGACATGCATGTAGACGCTGGAGGTTGATGTCATCGCTCTTTAATCATACTCACCGGAAGCAGAGTCTGTCAGTCAAACGCAGACCACCCAAGTATGGCTAGTCTTAATAGCCAGTTTACTTTCAGAATCCCCTGTCTTCACCTTCTGAAACTGGAATTATAGAGTGAGCTTCCAGAGTCAGCACATCCACTCAGAATCCCGCCCACTCTGGAGGTCAGATCTCTAGTCCTCACACATGACAAAGGCTTTAATGACTCTTCTATCTCCCCAGCCTCAGGGACACTTATTTTTCAGGATCAACACAATCTGCCTTGACAATGTCTCCTTAGATCATGCACCCAATGCACCTTTGTCCTAACCCTGAGACTAACCACAAAGGGCAAGTTCGAATGTCTAGTTGGCATCAGAGCTGTCCCTACTTCAGATCTTCAGGTTTCTGCTCTGGAATCATCCGCTTACCATCTTGATCTCTGTGTCAGGGAAGGACCTCCAGAACAAAGTGAGAGCTCCCATTCACAGTTGGGACAGTAGTTTGAAATCTCCTTGCTACATTAAAACATTTGAGGAGAATGCTTGGTTCTTTTCCCTGGTGGTTTTATGTCAACTGCTCTACAGAAAGCCCAGGAGTCTTTTTTATTTGTTTCTTTTCCAAGGCCCTTTGTAATTATTATATGCAGCCAGAGTTGAGAGAGTCGCATCAATATACTAACAATAATAATCATTTTTAAATTGTGAAAAAGCAGTCAGGTGTGGAGGTGCACATCTATAATCCTAGCTCTCGGGAGGCTGAGGTAGGAGGATTACAAGTTTGAAGTCAGCTGGAGACTATACAACGAAGTCTTTATTTCATTTGATTAATAAATAAGTAAAAATAAAAATGTTAAATATAAATGTGTACAAGCAGTAAACTACATTAGTAAATGTGAAATGATGGTTTTTAACAGTGCAGGGCTACTACAAGTGTGCCTGTAACCACTGTTCTTGTTAACTCAATGCCTGTTTCTACAAGCAACACCTGATTTAAGGAAAAGGAAAGGGAAGTGAGCAGGGAGCTCCCTGCCCTGGATTAAAGCCCTGAGCCTAATTTAGTTACAAGTCAGTGACCCAGAGGGCCCAGGAAGCCCCCAACCTGCAGGGAAGTCCCAATATCCAGACAGGCTAGTCTTTTGCACTTTCATTGGGGGGAAATGCACATTGGGCAACTTGATGTGTATGCAGAAGAATGTTTATCTTTATTAAGAGGGAAAGCCAACAAATTAAGTACTTATACTTTTTTAAATAAAGCATTAGGAACAAATGTTGACTTTGCTAGTCCTCACATTGTTCCTCTTATTGATTGAAATACTAGGACACAGAATGATTTTGCTCTTGGCATCAATGTTTTCTGTATGTATTAGGTTCACTAGAGATGCAGAACCAATGGAAAATACACATGTCCAATTGTATGCTATAGATGGAGATTATAGGAAGTGGCTCATGTAATTACAAAGGCTGGGGTGTCTGTTCCACATGCTGGGTATCCATGAAGATGCTGTTCAGCCCACAAAAGCAGTAAAAGACACCCCCTCTTCAGGTTTTACTGTACTTGGAGCCACAGTGGAGGGGGAGGTGATTGCCCAGCCTGGGGAAACCATCTGCTTTAGTCATTTTACCAGTTAAGATGCTAATCTCCTCTGGAAACACCTTCACAGACACATTCACAACTAAGGTTTTACCAAAACTGGTGCCTCCCTTATTCCAGTCAAACTGATAGATAAAATTAACTAGAACACCATGACACATTTTTCTGAGGACACACTGAAATGTACGGTTTTCCATAACACAAGCAGACCTAGCAATTCAATGTCACTTAAAAACAATGTAAGTTTCACCTGGTTGTGGTGGTGGCACCTAACTACATGCATCCATCAAAATTCCTAAAACTGAGCCCTTAGAAGGATAGATCGCGGTGTCTGTAATTCATACCTCATTATTTTAGAGAATGAATGTAAGGATGGGCATGGGTATTAAATAAACATTTGGTAAAGAGACAAAAAGGTAAAGAGACTTCCTTTTCATTTGCTGAATTGCAAATTTTCCAGTCTAAACAAAACAACAAAATTGATCTCAGTTGTAAGAGCTCTTCTGTGGCTAGTCCAACCCTGCACTACTTGTTCCCAAAAGCTGGAGACCTGAGCTACCGCCATGGGTGCCACGTTCTTGGCACAAAGCACTCATCTTTGAGAACCAATGAAATTGAATATTAGGACTCACATAGGAGAGTTGATACCTTTTCAATTTAAGTGTGGTGAGCGAGCAAGTGAGCTCAGAGGGAAAAGGTGCTTGCCAGCAAAGCTGACAACTTGAGTTCTATACTCAGGACCCACAGAAGGAGAGAAAAGACTCAAACAATTTGTCCTCCACATGCCCCCACCATGGCACCCTTATGCCCTTCACACTCATATTGCTAAATGTAATATTGATTTTACTAATTAAATGTGCAGGTAAAAGTTAACAAAAAATAAATATTTTCCACTTGCCAGACACTGATGACACAGTGCCCCTACATATCATCAGCTCTTTTGTCTACCCTGGAGGTCTCACAGCCACTTCAGTATTTCCAGATCCTAGCAGGCTGCTTGATAAAAAATGAATAAAGATGAATGGACAAGTGAGTCTAGCTGAGCCATACAGAAGTTTTAATGCCCTTTATGTATGCAGCTAGAGAAAGCAGGGGCTATTTATAAGTTCCACGGAGTTAATGACAACCTGAAGCCACTTTAATTGACTCAAGTGAACCTACTTGCTAACTAAAATTTCAGGAGTTTGGCCAATCTGCTGTTAATGCAGTCACAATTAAAAACCAAGTGATCTTAGCTTATACCTAGAAATTATATTAAAAATTGAAGTAAAGGCACCTGGGATATGGCTCAGTTAGTGAAGTACTTGCCTGGCATGGACAAACCCCTGGGTTCAATCTTCAATACAGCATACACCAACCAGGCAGAGAGTTACACACTGTTAATCCCAGCAGTGAGGAAACGGAAGCAGGAAGATCAGAAAGCCAAGGTCATCCTTAGCTACAAAGTAAGTTCGAGTCAGCCTGGAATACATGAGACCCCCATATGAAAAAGAAAAGTTAAGGTTAATAAACATTCAAGATACACTGCTTCCTAATTATTATACTTCAGTTAGCAATGGCCAGCACTCTGGGTGATGGGACCTGTGTAATGGTACACTCCTGTCCATTGCTCCCAGAACCACACTCTGTGAAGTTATGCTGGTAATGGGAGACCGGCCATGGGAACAGGACTCACACCATGCAAATGAACAGGAATCCCCACTCTCCAGAGCCTTCCATAAAACATTCGCCATCATGCTGCTGGCTGCATCATATTTCACACGAGTCCTCCAGCCTTCTTCTGTGGGAAAGAAATCACACACGCCATCCTTCCAGAGCCAGCATCCTCTTCTGCATTATTGAACCAGATCCAGCATGCTCTTCTGCACTACTGAGCCAGAGCCAGCATCCTCTTCTGCACTACTGAATCAGAGCCAGCATGCTCTTCTGCACTACTAAGCCAGAGCCAGCATCCTCTTCTGCATTACTGAGCCAGAGCCAGCATGCTCTTCTGCACTACTGAGCCAGAGCCAGCATGCTCTTCTGCACTACTGAATCAACAGTTTTCCTTTCTCTCCCACCCATGCCTTGAGGGTGTCCAGAAAGATAATATGCACTGCAGTCATTCAAATGAGTTTCCACCTCAATGCAGGTGACTCCTCCCCTAGGACCTTCTCTCTCCACCAGGGATCTTCTTTCTCTGGGCTCCGAGCAGGAAAGGTTAGATGTTTGAAAACCCACCTATTCCCAACTTAACTGATCATAAAATGTGTGCCTATATGTAAAGTGTGGGTGCAGGGTTCTCCAGCCTTAAAGAACGAGGAAAGATTGCCATGCCTGCAAAGTGAAATAAATCTGGCTTGGAAAAGACAAATATCATATGCTGGCTCTCATACGCAGAATCTAGATTAAAGTTATCTATATGTGACATGAAAACAGAAGGGGAGAAAGGAGACCAGTGGAAGAGAGACAAGAGATAACAGGTAAAGAGGAACAGATATATAATATATACCGACAAGAGACAAGACAGTGCTCATTAAAAATAAATTTTAAAAATGAAGCAACTAATTTAATTATAAATTAAAAAGAAATTCAGAAAACACCTTTAAAGTAAGTATGGAGGAGAATCCAGTGATTTCCTTTGAAAGCTGAAGTCCAACTTGACCCTCTGCAGGTCCCAGCCCTGAGAAGATGGGCTGACAGACTTACTTGAGCCCATCCTCACTATGACTATTTAATGTATTTATTTCTTTTATTTTTTTTCTCTCTTTTTATTTGTTCTATTTATTTGTTTGTTTGGGTGTGTGTGTGAGTGTGTGTGTGTGTGTGTGCGCGTGCGTGCATATGGAGGCCAGAGGTCAGCAGGATGTTTTTTCTCCCTTTCCCTCTCCACTTTATTTTTTCTGAGACAGGCTCTCTCAGTGGAACTGGGGCTCATTCAGCTAGAGTAGCTGACCAGCGGGACCCAGCATCCTCTATTTTTCCCCAGGGCTGAGATTACAGACACACAGCACTGTGCCTGGCTTTTTATATGTGTGGTCTGAACTCAGGTCCTCATACTTGTATGGCAAACACAAAACCATTTCCCCAGCCCTGCATTAGCTCTCTTGAAAGACCCGAAGGAAATAAAATGCCAAAAATCAATCCCTTTTTGCTTTTTGTGCTTGCTCTTTGGAAAACGAACAAATTTTCTCTTCCCCTGTATATGCAGAAACAAGCTCTGGGAGTATTTTGACTATGTCCTAACTCACCTGTCTTCCAATCTTTTCCCATCCCAGTGCATCCTCACACTGACCTGAGTTTTTATCCCCACCACTCAATTCAACTATATTTCCTTCTTTTGTTTGAAATCTTTTAGGTCCCATGGGCAGAGTGAATTACTACAGAAAGAATGAGACAGAAACTAGAATATAGGATGTGTATTAAGGAGGGGTCACAACCTCTGGCAGGGAGCAGAAGAGGCAGGAATAGAGCCATGGAGAAGCTGAGCTCCTAAGTCATCACAATAATGCTTTATGGGTGGGTGGGGAGGTGGGGTGTGAGTAGGTCAGAGGAAGCACCCTGACCATCCCACTAGACCCACGACAAAGCTTTAGCTATCCCCATAAAAGATCTGAAGCTGGACTGTTCCGTACATGTATGTATATGGACGTACATTCAGTACAGACTACCCTGGGAAGCTGCATGAGCTCAGGCCAGGGAGCTATGTGCAGAAAAGAGATTTCAGAAAAGACTTAACAGTAAGAGTTAACATCGGCCAATAGCACTTCCTAGAGTGCCACTTCCTCATGCAGAGACAGTGTCTTTCAGAAATGAAGAGCATCAAGGGTGGCACACAACAGCAGCTATCCAGTTACCAGATGCTTTGAGGGACCCCACTGCAGGCACCGATTCCCTCTTTGGGCTCTTAGTCTAATAAATAAAAAAAAAAGTTAAAAATGAGAACAGTTTTTATTAGAGTTTGAGAGAAAAATAATGAAGCAGAAAACTATAAATCTTGGCAGCTGCCCAGAGGAGGAAGATGGAGGAGGTTAGCAAGCAATGGCATGAGAGAAGCAGGGAGGGGTGGAGAGCTTCACATAGTCAGAAGGCCACAGCTTCAGAAAAAGCATGCCCAGGTTTTGGTCAATATCTAAAAGAAACAGAAACCTGCGAACAGAAGTTCCCACTGAACCTCTGCAAGGCTAGTTACCTGACAGGATCATCAGCGACGGCGGTGGACGTGCTGGACCCACCTAGACAGCGACGGCGGTGGACGTGCTGGACCCACCCAGAGCTTAACTGCACTTCAGCTTGGGTTGTCTTTAACTCCTCAATAGCCAGCCATTTTTGCCTTCTCCATTTTTGACCAACCATCTTTATAACACATAAACTTTTTTTTTTTAATGTTTTAACTTAAGGGACCAAAAGCTCGCCCTAACCAAAAGCGGAGTGACATCAGATAATAGCAAGAAGTCTGCAGCAGAGAGTCCCTGCTCCCTTTACCCTACCTACCTACCTAGTGTTTCCACCGCTGTGTTTGAAAAGAGCTTCAATCTGTGATTTTCTTCTGTTACTATAAAAACTTCATTAAACTGTTTCCACGTTAATTTGGAGTAATTTAAACCTCCGCAGGCTATGGTCACTCATATTTGGCTCTAGAACGAGCAATCTCTTTCCCCAAATGAGGTGAGAGTTGTGTTTTTTGCATTGGCAAAAGAAGGGAGAGGCAAAGTTACAGTTTTTTGAGTTCAGACTCAGAGAAGTGGACGAGCCACAGGATAAAGATCCATGGTACTGCCTGATAGAAGCTCTGCAAGCAGTTGCCTAGGAGTGGAGTTCCTAGGGGCAGTAAGTACTTTAGCTCAGTGAAGAGACAATTATTCTCCCCATCTCCTGAGCAGCTTCAGTGAATCAGCCTTCCCAAGTAGTAGTCTCTTGGCTAAGTAACTGACAGGCTCAACTAGATTAACTCTCAAGGCAGGAAACAGTAGTGTGCAATGTTCTAATCTTTTGGTACAGAGCAGAATGTCAGATCTCTTACCCACAGACAGAGACGCAGTCCATTCTTTTGATCAGGAGGAAATAGCTTTCTCTTAACGGGCCTCAACAGAGGCCTGATCACCGTCCTCTATAGCTTTCAAGGCTACTGTAACAGTTATACTCTCCTGGATCCATAGGAGACTATTCATTTCCTATGTGTGACATGATTCACACCCGCAATTAAATCCCTGCTACCACTCTAACCCCATCTTTCTACAGCCCTGTACTGGTTAATTTTATGTCAACTTGACAGAAGTTAGAATTATCAGAGAGGAGGGAGCCTCAAAGGATAAAACATTGCCAAAAGAACAGGATGTAGGGAAGCATGTAGGACATTTTCTTAATTAGTGACTCATGGGGGAGTGGCCCCATGGGCAGTGGGCAGTACCATTAATAAACCAGCCTGCCTCCATTTTAGGCTTAAAAACCATCTTGTAGTAAGACAAACTAGGTTCATTCCTTTTTATGATTAAGCTTATGTTGCTCAAGGAGTAGGCAGACTATGCTCCATCTGTAACCTTAACTACAGATGGTTCTGTATTGCCTGTTCCAAGAAACAGCAACCATGTCTTTGTTTTCAAAAGTCCTAATAACCATCCATCTTTGTTTCAAAAGGCTGTTATGACTACCTTGTTACAACCACCTTGCAATCATGTCTTTGTTTCAGGAGATCATTATGACTAACTTGCTGTGCTTACACTCTCCTCCTGCAACCTCATCTACTTTTCCCACCAAATCCCCAATTTGGAAATCCCCTACCCTTGAGCTATAAGAACCTTGTCTTCCTCAAGTCCAAAGCTGACCTTTCTAACCCTGCTTTTATGGAGAGACAGCCTGTGTACACAAATTTTTTTTTAAAAGTTTTCTGTAATTAATTTGGCCATGATGATTTGGATTGGTGGCTTTTCTCCTCAGATCTTTGGGATTAGCAGTCAGCTCTGGGCTGGTGGTCCTGGATTCTATAAGAAAGCATGCTGAGCAAGCCATGGTAGCAAGCCAGGAAGCAGCACCCATCCATGGCTTCTGCTTCAGTGCCTGCCTCCTGGTTCCAGTCCTGCTTGTGTTCCGCTCTGACTGCTTTTAATGATGAACTGTTACACGGAACTGTAAGTGAAATAAACCTTTTCCTCCCCAAGTTGCTTTGGTCATCACAACAATAGTAACCCCAACTAAGACAGCGCCCTTCCTTAGCACTTACGCACTTTAAATGTCTGTATACAGGATTCCTACTTGCTAAGATGTCCTTTGCTGTTGTCCTGGGGTCCTGTGGCAGCTATAACAAAGAACAACAAATCTGGTGGTTTTCAACAACATACATGAGTTTTCTAACAGCCCTGGAGGTCGGAAAACCAAAGCTGGCTTCACTAGGCTGAAATCAGGGTGTCCACTGGGCCTGCCTCACCACAAGTTCCAGGAAAGAATGGGATTCCTGACCAATTCCAGCTCCCAGAGCTGCGTTCTTGACATTCCTTGGCTCTAGGTCTCTTTCATCTTTACAGCCAGCAAGGAAGAAGAGTCTTGCTTGTGGTCACTTGGTTGCTGCAGCATCTCCTTTGTGTCCTTTCTGTAAGGATATCTGTGGTGAGCATCCCGTGGATGACAAAGGACATTGTTCCCTCCGTCTCAGCACACTCGCTTTGATCACATTTGAAGAGAGGGAGAACACACGTGTGTGATTGCTATCTGTAGAAACCAGAGGCTGCCATTGGATGCTTTTCCTCAATCATTCTCCACCTTTATCTTCTGAGACAGGGTCTCTTGACAAAAATCAATTTTGCTAAGCTTACTGGCAGTGAGCCTCACAGATCTTTCTGTCTCCCTGAGACACAAAACCCCAACCTTATCTAGCTTCTATTCTATTGAAGAAAGACATTTTCTTAATAAATAAATAAATGTGTTAAAAAAAAAAGGTGCTAAGGGAGAAACAAGTAGAAACTATATAGATTAGAGATGTAACAGAAGCAATGGGGACAGCTGAGATCTAAAAGGCCATTGGGCTAGGCCTCATGGAGAAAGATATCTAATAAAGTCTTAGATACTGTTACCTGGCAAAAGAGCCTTCTTGTCAGCTTACGGAAGAGAAAGGTACCTTGGCAGGTTAGGGCCAGGGTGTGTCACTAAAAGATCACAAGACTCGACAGACCTAATGCAAGAGTGTTATGGGGTAGTGGGCAGCAAAAGGCCATCTTGGAGTGGAGACATGAGAGATAGAAACAGACAGAGAGATTGGGAGGCAGAAAACAAACAGAGAGTGAGCTGGGGTGGCCAGGACCTTTGAAAGGGGCGGCCATTGATGCACAACTCACAGCACCAGTGAAAAGATCCCACACCTGGCAGGGGCAGGTGATAATGTAGGCTGCTATGGCTGAGTTGCCAAAAGGCAGGCTGGCAAAGTACCTGATTTTCACTTCTAGATAGAACTATCTGTGCAAAGGCCCTGAGGTCAGCGTGTTGGAGAGCAGAGAGGAGAGCTCCCAGAGACTTTTGAGCAGGGGAGTGACAAGATCTGGCTTTATAGGGCTCGTTTGCTACATGGAGCACACATTCCATAGCGCAGTTTGAGGGTGAGTGGTCCCTACTCACAGACTGTGCATGCAACACAACACATACAGCTGGAAGTAAACGGAGGAAAGCCCAAGGTAGAGAAGCAGAAGGGCCCACACGAATGTTTTTATACTAATCCCAGGACTATTGTGCCCAACATTAGAATAGTGCTTGGTGCTGACCAGCTCAACAGAGGATGGATGACTGCAGATTTCTACCACAGCAACGGTGGGATCCAAGTGACAAGGTCTTTGTATTTCAGGACACTGATTGGTTGTAGGTCTTCAATAAAAGTCATAGAAGATGTCCTTTCAAATCTAAAATCCTCAACCTTCCTCCCTAATCCTCCGTTGTCTTCCATCCTGCATGTTGAAGAAACTCATTACTTTAGTGTTCATCTGAACCTGCTCCCAGCTTCCTTTTATGTGGCCAGAAGCATCCTTTTTCCATCTACTTAAATCTTTTCCAGTCTTGTCTAGGCCTGTGTCTTAAAGCATCTCCATTCATTCCAGGGCCCACACTCTAATTCTACTCTCACTGCATCTTCCCAGGAATCAGCAGTTCATTCCCAGTCCTATTCCATTCTCTGGCTCCTACCAAGTTCCCGCATCTTGCCATCATTCTCCATCCTGAGAAAACTATAAGATCTTCTCTCTACCTCCTTATCTTCCTTCAAGCCCAGCTCATGTGTCAATCTTCTGTCTTTTTATTCTCCCTTGAGATATCATCAAGGTTGGCATGGAAATCATGATCCTCTTGCCTCAGCCTTCTGTATACTGGAATTATAGGTTCATACAAACACATGAATCTTCATGTGTTAGTCATCAGCTGACCCTACTTCTTCATAACCTTGTCCTGTTCAGAGCTTTTCTCCCTTTGTGGTGCAGTATTTGGCAATATGTAGGGATGAGACCAGAGAAAAGGGAACTAACACAAGTTCAGATTCCAGCTCCTCCATGTTCTGCTTGTAAATGCATTCATATCAAAGACTTTTTATTTTTATTTATTTATTTATTTGTTTGTTTTTTGAGGCAGGGTTTCTCTGTAGCTTTGGAGCCTGTCCTGGAACTAGCTTTTGTAGGCTGGCCTTGAACTCACAAAGATCTACGTGCCCCTGCTCCAAAGTGCTGGGATTAAAGGTGCATGCCACCACCGCCCAGTTTTCAAAGACTTTTTATTTTAAGGATTAAGAGTTAGGTTTTAGGGGCTGGAGAGATGGCTCAGAGGTTAAGAGCACTGCCTGCTCTTCCAAAGGTCCTGAGTTCAATTCCCAGCAACCACATGGTGGCTCACAACCATCTGTAAAGGGGTCTGGTGCCCTCTTCTGGCCTGCTGGCATACACACAAACAAAATATTGTATACATAATAAATAAATAAATATAAAAAAAGAGTTAGGTTTTACTTCATATATCTGGGTGAGTATTCAAAGCTAGTAGTAACAAAGATGACATGTTAGACCCAACATATGCTACTTCTTCCTTCCCTCTCCCTATCCCATGCCTATAGTTCTACCAACTACAGTTGGCATTTTGATTCCTTTATCTACTGCCTTGCTATATTTTGATAAAATTTTACTTATAAATATACATGAAAAACACACTTATTATTGGTAGTAGTAATAGTAATTCTTGTTCGAATACAAGGCTATGGGACAAGGGTCGTTAAATGATGAGATTCATTGATCAGTTAGCACCATTTCCAGTTTTTACCATTTTTGTTCATTCAATTAACAAAGTTATTTTCATAAATACCAATTCTGTTTCCATGAAATTTGATTTGTCAACATCCCCAATTTTATCTACTGTTAAGACTTGCCATGACGTCGACCAGGTTTTCTTGACCAGAGGCAGCTGTCCACCTCTTGTGAAAATCTAGTTCTGTACGCAATTTTCCACCAATAATCATTTTTCCCTACATGAAGTTTTAGCTGCTGTTAATCTCATTTGGTACTGTTTTACCAGTAATATTCATTATTACTTTGACAAAAGACTGAAAACTTAGATTTGCTTCATTACATAGCCAGGGGGTAAAGAACAAAAACCCAAAAGTGCTCTGTATGTGTCTAAGAGAGAGCAAGGGAGATGGCCTGTGGGAGCGAGAAAGGGACAAGGAGGGACCTGGGAACAGACTGAGGAAGGAACTGCAACTGTTAAGATCCTGCTTGCTAAGCTTCAGAGGTGACAAACGCCTTGAGGATCAAATGGTATGCTTTAAACAATGCGATGCTACGACAGGGTTGCCCAGAAAGGGCTGTACAAATAACTCAGAGCTTTAAATCCTGGGAAGTTAAACACACAGCTGTCATCTTGCCACTCCTACCCCTTCACCACCCCCTTTTATGACTCTTTTTATTTCTTGTCTATTTTCCTCTGTTCAGCTTGCTCCCCCTCCCCCGCTCACACACACACATAAAGCACCCTTAGCAGAGCCTGACCCTTTGAGTTTTACCCATGAGTAGAACAGCGTCCTACATTGAAAGCCCAGTAATTAATTGTCCACTGGGTTCTCTTAAACTGACATCCTTATGATTGCTTCTCTCCTAAGTTAGGCAGTGCTGAACAAATCACAGTTTGGAGAACTTGACCCACCACTCCCTAGGGGGTAGGTGGGTGGACAGAGCCCAATTCAGCAGCTCTGAACTGCTGCACAGCCTCCCAGTCTGCAGAATCGAAGCTTGAGAAGTTTTATTTTTTGCCAGTTTTCCCTAGCAAAAGCCTGCTGCACACCCACACGTAGCCAGCCCCAGGTGGGGGTGGGGGGCTGCTGAGAGGATTGCTCCCTCTGGGAGCATGAATCTCAAAGCAGCCACCCTGAAGCTCCTATACCAGACTGGGTCTTCTAATCCAAACTCATGCCTGAAGTGGGCTGAAGTCACGGAAGGACGCTTGAGGAGAAAGGGAAGAAAGGGGCTGCAAATAGGGACTTGGGAGAGGGACACAGAGAAGACCCTGGAGAGTGACCCTGGAGAGGCTCCTCCCAGCTGAGAGAAAGGCAGGCAGCAGAGAGCACAATCCCTAGGCTGTGTCTAGACACAAAGACTTGAGGGCAACACCCCATTATAAACTGTGTGACTGCTGTGCTCCAACTCAAGGGTTAGCAGAAAGGAAACAGCAGGCTGAGACAATGGATCCATCCATCTATCCATCTATCTATCTATCTATCCATCCATCCATCCATCCATCCATCCATCCATCCATCCATCCATCCATCCATCTATCTATCTATCTATCTATCTATCTATCATCTATCCTTATTTTTTTAAGTAATGTGGGGAGGGGAGAGAAATTTCAACAGAGAGTAGAAGGAAACCAGTCTTCAAGAGTGTGGAAGCAAGAAGGGAGAGAAGGGAACACTTAGGTTTCTCAAACTTGGGGGACATCACCCAGTGAGTGTTATGATCCAGGCCTAGGCCCCCACCAGAGACTGATTTGGTTGGTATTGGTGTGTTCTGAGCCTCAGGATTTATTTAAGCACTCTAGGGGGACTCTACTATATGCCTGAGTAGAAACCAACAATGGAGGAGTAATCTCCCTGGCCTCTACCAGTATAGCAGAGAGGGTTCTGGGACCTGATTCTCCTCTGGTATCTCTGTGGCAAGTTGTGAGGTTTGTGGCAAAGAACAGAGATGGCAGAGGGCCTGGGTTCTAGTTTGAGGCAGGCCTGTTATCACACTGTGGCCTTGAACACTGAAGACAGAGGAGATCCCAGCCCAGGATTAACTGTGTGCTGGCCTAACTTCTCTCATTGCTTTCGATCCCCCCATGAAAACCAATGATACTGCTCTCTGGCTCTAAAACATCCCAAAACTCTACTTTCATTAAAATAGCCCAGTCACTTCTAGTCCAACAGATTTTTCCTCATGAATTATTCAAACTGGGGAATTGGATGTTGAAAATACAGTGTTCATGGTTTCCTCATTAGGAAACTGTTAGCTGTGAGTCTATCTCTCCCTCCCTCACTCTTTCTCTCTCCTTTTTTTTTTCTGTCTCTCCTGCTATCTTTACAGAGTCTGATTTCTTCAGGACTTGAGGGGGGTAAATGCAGTCCATTATTTATAGAATCTCTAGAAAATGTCACATGAAAATAAGTAGGCAATGGACACTCTGTTGATAAACAGAAATGGTACAGTAAAGGGAGCACATTCAAGAATTCTGCAGCCCTAAAAAAAAAAGAAAAAAGAAAAAAAAATAAAAGGCTCTTGCCTAGACTGCTTGATGATATGCTGTATAAGCTGGACATGCAGGACCCACAGGAAAAATGACTGCTGAACTTACCTAAAGGTAAGACAGTCCTTCAGGGTTCCTGCTTCATGAAAGAGTCTGCCAGATATTCTACAGGACAAAGAAGAAAGTGACTGACAAACTGTCAATATAGGCAGACCTGTCTTTAAAATTTCCTACTACATGAAAAAGTCTGCCAGATACTATGGGCCTGTAGGCTGAAGATGGATGTCGAGAAGAATGTTACAGAAGAACTTTGCATGACTGTCCAGACAGTGAGGTGTCTGTCAATTCCAGAGTTTTGGAAGTTACTTACAATGCACTTCCTGCTTACTTAAGTAATATCATATTCTTCTGGGGTTTTTGATGAAATTGAAGAATAGATAGTTATAATTATAGTTTTCTTTAGTTATGCTAAAAGATAAAGCAGATATAAAATTGTAACTGTTATTATTGCTTGATACTAGCTATGTTATATGTAATTTTACTATGTTAAAGTTAAAACCTTCCTTTTTATTTAAACATAAAAGGGGAAATGGTGTGGGAAGTCCTTCCTGTATATGTGTTGCTTTTATTGGTTAATGAATAAAAAAGCTGCTTTTGGGAAAAAAAAGAATTCCACAGCCCTTAAACAAGTCTCCCAGCCTCTCAGGCAGCAGTGAATCTCTGTGGCATGCTTGTCTTTCATAAGGAAAGCAAGCAGACAACTTGAGTGTAAAGATCCCCAGTCTGGGCAGCTGATGGACACAGAAACAAAGAAAACAGTATGTGAATAAGGAACAGAACCTGATACAGACTCTCTCAATGACCAGCTTTCTCCTTGACTTACAAAATTATGACACTATTTACTTATTTAAATATCTTGGGTGTACGCACTGGTGAACATGTACCACAGTAGAATTAGGAGGGCACCTTCTGGGAGTCTGTATTTTCTTTCAACCACCTGGGTCCCAGGGCTCAAACTCAGGTTGTCAAGTTTGGCAGTAAGTACCTTTCTTTAACCACTGAGGCGTGTTACTGGCCCCTCTCCTGGATTTAACCATCAGACTGGAATCCAAAATAAAGAGAACTGTGATGCTGTGACACTGCCTGCAGGACATCATGACATCATCACAGATGCCACCACGATCTAGACAATCTAGGGCTTCTAGAGACGGGATTGTGCAGGTGAAGGAAAGATACATCTGTCTGCAAATGCACTGCAGTTCTGGCAGAATGGTAATGATAAAGACCAGATGGTGGGCCTGGGGGTGGATACAGAGACAGCTCAGTCAGTAAAGTACCTTCCTCACAAGTGTGAGGACCTGAGTTCAAATCCCCAGAACACATATAAAAAGTCTGGGCAGGTTGGCATATGCTTTTAATCCCAGTGATAGAGAAATGGGCATTATAGACCGGAGAGGCCCCTGGAGTTTGCCAATCAGCTAAGCTAACTTACTTGGCAAAGTTGCAGGTCAATGAGAGGCCCCTGTTTCAAATAAAAGGTAGAATGACTACCACATGTACATGCACATATGTGCACACCTGCACGTGCAGAGAGAGAGAGAGAGAGAGAGAGAGAGAGAGAGAGAGAGAGAGAGAGAACAGAAGTGAAGGCAGATTCATTTGTTTAATGTTTAGACTCCTCTGGTATTGCCATTTCCTGATCATCAGAGGGATAGTCCATGACCATGCCTGTCCCTGCAAGGACTGGTAGAAACGGTGTCTGGGAACTCTGCAGCGTGTGTGTGTACATCAAGGAGGTGAGGAATTTAGAGCGCCATGGCATTTATGATTTGCACTAGGAAAGGTAGCTGTAAGCTGTTCTCATGTGAACTAGCAAGTCCCGAACTCAAGCTGTATCTGAGCCATGTGGAGGCCTTGCTAGAATCACTGCTGATCCCCACCCCCAGGCTTTCTGACTCTTCAGTTAGGTTCCCAGGAGGTGTTGATTTTGAGGTGGCCACACGCCAAGAAACACTGATGTGAACACACAATTTCACTGTGCAAATGTTGCGTGAAGCAGCAGGTGAGAGTCATCTGAGGACTCCCTGTCACGTTCCCTGGGCTCTACTGCTTATGTCTCTCCTTGTCTGTTCATGGTCTCCCTTTGCAGTGACATGACCCATAGCACTGATCCATGACCCATCAGCCATAGAGGAAAAAAAGTGTCCCTTCTGGGCCACCATCACTGCAAGTTATTATTAGCACCTAGGTGCTACAGTGAAATCTAAAACTTGACTCATTACTGTAGGATCCTTTTCCCTCCTGTTTAGTTTTGTTTTTTCCCCCAGTAATCCAGAGGCCTTAAGACCTTGCCCAGAGCAGGAGAGGTGGCTTAGTGGAGAAAGTGCTTACCCCAAATGCCTGATAATCTGGGTCATATCCAGGGAACCCACACTGGAAGAATCAAATTGAATGCCCAAAGTTACCCTCTGACATCCACATACTAGTGGCACTTACACGCCTACAGTCATATACATCATACCATCATCATCACCATCTAAAGTATTAAAGCCCTTGTCCATGATCCCATGATTTTATGAAGCCCTTTTTCTATTTGGAGGAATGAAGTTGGTCAGTTCTATAAACCATCCACTTACCCACTTATATGCTAAGTATCAGTTAATTATTCCAAAGCCATTTGAGAAGATACCGTGTTAAAGACAGCCACAAGGAAGTCCAGAAGAGTGTGGGCACATAGGCAGGTTTTGAACTCCTTGCTCTTTGCAGTATGACTGTTCTTGGTGTAGGAACAAAGTGAGAATAATGTCAGAGAAACACTTCCTCCCACGGGCTGCTCATGGGCTTCCAAACATCACTAACACTCACGTGTTCAACTCAAGAGGGAGGGTTTGGCTCCAAGCACCCTTGTTTACTGATCTGGAATCCCACACACAGGAAAAGTAAATGCAAGGCCAAGAGGGTAGGCAGAGGATGAGGCCAAGCTGGGATGGCACAATTGTCAATGCAGCAGAAACACAGAGAAAGAAAACCACATCTCAAGACTGCAATCAGTCATTTTGTTCTTGCTAGAAATAGCAACTTTTGACCCTCTCTTTGAATAGGCTTTTAGTTTGGTGGGGAGAGGAGCATTCTGTTTCTGGCACTCCTAATGACACAGTCTCAATTCCTACAAGATGATAGGAGAAAGTCTCTATGTGACACAGATGGATCTGTCCAATCTTAACATCCACTAATTCAAATCCCAGGCTCCAGTGACACTCAGAGGAAAAGAATATGTCACCCAAATCTGATCCCTAGTACCAGGGAAGTGACAGCTATCAGCCACCACTGGGGTCCCTGTAGGGCCATCTGGCTTGACATAGGCAGTCTTGGAATAGTGTGCAGAGTCAAAAAGGCCACTGCAGTCAGCCACACTGGCTGCTGGAAACCGCACCAAGTGACTCCCTGGATATTCAAACGCAGAAGTGTAGGAGACCTGCAAATGACTGCTTCCCAGGGAAGGAACTTCTGCACAGGGCCGAGGCCAGGGAAGAGAAGGGCTGGCCTGGCACTTTCTTCAGCTCTTGAATTTTGCTCATTGCACGTTTTGCCTCACTAGGTCTGGGTGGGGCTGCAGCTCTGCATTTCTAATGGTTCCCACGTTCACCTACGTCAGTGATCTGAAGAGCATATGCCACAAGTGTGGGAAACTTCCCACTTGGAATCCTGGGAGATTTTATGAGGGTGCCTTCCACATTCTCCATTCTCACTTGTACTCCTTCCTAAAAACAAAACCGAGCCCCCCCCCCCAAAAAAAGAGGTCACGGCTGTAGATTCTCTTTTACAATGTTTTCACCCTCTTTTCACGGAAGGCCCGCTCTCTCCCACCCTAAATCTAATAACTGGCTCTTTGCCTTAGAATACAAAAGCTCAGGTTTCCAAGCAAAGCCGCAACCTGAAATATTGATGTCATTGCTGGGAAAGTGCCTAACGCCGTAAGCCAGCGACAAATATTTCCACAAGTCAAATGGCATTGATTCATTGCTCTCAAAATTGTAAGAGGCAGGAATGATCCTCTGCTGGCTCTTTAAAACTCACCTTGAGAGAAAAGGTCACGATATTCTTTTCACTTTTCAACTCAGAAAAAATTCAAAATGGTAAATGACATTTCTACAATTAAGCTTTCAATCCTGCAGTCTAAACAGGAATAGAATTCCTCAGCATTTGTATCTACAAAAAAAAAAAAGCAAAAAAGGGGGGATGTTGATGCTGATTTTTTTTTTTGATTCTAGAAATAAATGATAGGAACAATAAATATAACTAATTATAAGAAAGAAAATACCTTTCACTAAGGGGTCAATTTTCAATGAAAGGGGTCAAATTTCAAATGAAATTTTCATTCCAATGAAATGTTTCGTAGTCATCAAAGCATACTGTTTTTTTATGTTGAGTTTTATTTATTTATTTTCATTTATATGTATACATGTGAGTGTATGTACCCTGTCCATATGTGCAGAAATCCTAAGAAGCCAGAAGAGCTCCCCGTATTCCCTTGGAGCTGGAGTTACAGATGGTTGTGAACCATGTGGGTGCTGGAAATTAAACCCTGGTCCCCTGAAACAACAGCCAGTGCTCTTAATTGCTGAGCCATCCCTCCAGCCCCTTGTGCTGTTGTGACTAAATACACATGAACAATTGCTGTGGTAACTAAACCCAGAGAACATTTTCTAACTCCAGAGTTTTATGGACCCTAGGACATTATGTTTAATGATGTTATTATAACATCATTATAATATTATTATAGACAGTGATGTTCCATAAGGTAAAGAATGACAATATGAATCCGATACAAGAATGGTACAAAACCTGCCGGGCGGTGGTAGTGCACGCCTTTAATCCCAGCACTCGGGAGGCAGAGGCAGGCGGATCTTTGTGAGTTCGAGACCAGCCTGAGCTAGTTCCAGCGCAGGCTCCAAAGCCACAGAGAAATCCTGTCTCGAAAAACCAAAAAAAAAGAATGGTACAAAATCCAAAAAGAGTTTATCCTATTTCTAATGATATCAAATCACTTGACAAATATTTATTAAATAATTAATTTAGCCCAGGTTATCCTCAAACTCAGGCTCTCCATGCACCTGCTTTCTGAGTGCTGATATTATACACATGTACCACAATGTCCAACTTGAAAATCTTTGTTCTAAAGTATCTATATGAAGGTAGTGCTTCAACCCAACTATTTTTATATTTTACCATGCATATTGTGTACATGCATATGTTATGTGTGTTAGCATGTGTTTAGGCACATGTGTGTATGCAAGACATGTGCATATGTGTGTTGTGGGATTCCCCCCTGTATGCTATGAATATGTTTTATTACCATTGGTTAACAAAGAAGCTGCTTTGGCTTATGGCATGGCAGAATAAAACCAGGCAGGAAAACTAAACTGAATTCAGGGAGAAAGAAGGTGGAATCAGGCAGACACCATGTAGCTGCCAAAGAAGAAAGATGCCTGAACCTTACCGGTAGGCAACAGCCTCATGTGGATATAGAAATTAATAGAAATGGGTTAATTTAAGATGTAGGAGCTAGATAGGAATATGCCTAAGCTCTTGACCAAACAGTGTTGAATTAATATAGTTTTTATGTCATTATTCGGGTCTGGGAGGCCAGGAAACCAACGCCGCAGTCTCTGTAGATACTTGTGTGTTTGTGTGCACAGAAGCCACCAACACCAGATGGCTGGCATTGGATGTCTTCCTCAATTACTTTTGTTTTATATATTTGAGGTAGGATCTCTCACTTGAACTTAGATCTTGCCAATTTGACTAGCCTAGTCAGCTTGCTCCAAAGATGCTGTCTTCACCTCCTGGGCATTGGGATTACACCCACCCACAAGTTTTGTGTGGTCTAGAATTTCTAATTTTGTGTTCTTATGTTTGTGAAGCAAGTACTTTACCCACTGAGCAAAAACTCAGCTGTGACAAAACCCATGTTTTAGTATTTTTAATATATATATAAAGTGAATATATCAATATTCATTGAAATATCTTAAAATGCATAATGGCTTGTTTTTAAATGCCAGCATGTGTTATAAGCAAAGAATTGCATTCTTCTATGGCAGGTTCTTACCTCACCCTTCAGGAGGGCATCTCTTCTTTGTATCTTGGTTTTACACATTAGTTTTTTTATTTTGAATTGATTTTTAAAGACCTGATTTTATCCTTATTATGAGTTATTAATTTATCTAATTAACTTTGTTCCTCAGCATGATGTAGCAGGGTTGGGGATTTTGGTAGAGAAGATACAAGAGAAAAATTGAGCTGCCATCTCCAAAAGCTATCATTTCCTCAAGTTATTGACCATGTCGTCATTATTTCAGTCATCTTCTCATCTCTAATCTCCATTTTCCCTCCTTATTTTATACTTATAAATACCTATCAAGTTGATAATAGTAACAATATGAATGTGAATGTTGATTAATACACACACACCCCATTTGCAAGAAACGAAATATTCATGGCTTATCACGGTGCTGAGAACAAGCTACTGCTGAGGGCTTCGCATGACTATCACCTTTCACATCGCCCTTTCCAAGGGGCAGTGCACACTGCAGAAGAGGGCCCCGAAAAAAGAAGTGTGGGATAGCAGAGGACAGGTATTGAAATGCTATTGCTAGGCATGACATAACCATTGTGCTCATAAACTTTCAGGAGAGAGAAGCTTGTGGAGCCCTTCCTTAGGAGCAGATGGTAGTTGATGACTGAGGGGATAAAGGGAATTGTTGTCTTCAGTGATGGAGACACTGGTGGGTCTCTCATGCTCTACACCCATGCCTATGCAAGCATCTCTGCTTAAACTTGGTGGATCACAAAAACAAAAGACACAATAGTAGAAGAGGAAAGGGGAGCATATGAGGGTGTGGTATGACCAGAATGCATTATATGCATGTATGAAAATGCCAAAGAATAAACTACTTTGAAAAGAAGAAAGAAAATATTTTTAGATATGATCCCTTCCTCCATGGCCCTCTCTGACCATCCTTTTTCTCAAAAGCAATGTTGTGTTTCTCATTTCATTATTTTATTACATTAGAAATTATTTATTATGTGTGTATGTGTGGGGGCATATTCTACTAAGCTGGCTAGTCTGTTAAGGTAGGAGGGGGAGTCAGTTGAAAGCACACATTTTATAAACATTCTTCCTCCCACTTCAGAGCACATCTTACATAACTGGTTCAACTGAACACTCTTAAAGGGGCTGAGGATGTAGCTCTTTTAGTGCAGTGCTTGCCTAGGACACATGAAGCTCTGGGCTTCATCCCCAGCACCATACTTAAGGGGTAGGATGAGTAAGACCTATAATCCCAAGGGAGGTCAGGAATTCAAGGCCACTCTCAGCAACAGACCATCTCAGAACCAACCTGCTATCCACACAAACAAATAAATAATTTTTTTAAAGATATAACACAGTCCTTCCTGAGAACCCAACCATACAGTGAATGACTGTGAATAGGGAGACTTCCTTCTAGGTCTAACCCAAGCACAGTCTAAGCAAAGCCATGTGTTCTGTATGTGTTTATCACACCATCCTACTAGACAGCGGGTCATTGAGGGTAGCCATGAAGCTACATCCATGCCTGTGTGCTCACACAAAGTCATCACAGAACTGAGCAATGCTCCTCATTGTCCAGGTAAGACACAAGGCAAGCAGAGGATCCCACTAATACTTCCTGTGCCATGAGTCCCAAAGCATTGTGAATGAATAAGAAAATGAAGACTTTTATGAGATCTCCCCACTTTGGAAGGAAACACGCTGCTGACGCGCTTGGGAATTACCAGGGGTGACAATGGAGAATGTCAGAGGATGGGCGTGTGGCTTTGGCTGGAAAGAGTGATTTCACATAAAACCACAGCTAGCTTTTTTGTTGTTGTTTTGTTTTGTTTTTTGGACATTTTTATTTGCCTTCTTCCTATTCTCTAAACAGTCTGTTTTAAAAACTATTGAATATGGGCTAGAGAGCTGGATCCGCAGCTAAGAGCACTGGCTGCTCTTCCAGAGGACCTGGTTTGATTTTCAGCACCCACATGGCTGCTTAAAACTGTCTATAACTCCAGCTCCAGAGGATCCAGTCCTCTTCTGGACATGGTACATAGACATACATGCAGACAAAAATGCCCATACACATAAAATAATTCAAAAGAATTTTAAAACATTGAATATATCTTTATAGACAACGTTTCTGTTTCTTTTCAAGGAGGAAAACAACTTGCCAATGATTTATCTTTTCCTAGTCACTAGTAATATCTTTTAGGGGATAGGGTTCAAGACAGGGTTTCTCTGTGTAGCCTTGACTATCCTGGAACTCAGTTTGTAGACCAAGATGGCCTCAGACTCAAGAGATTTGCCTGCCTCTGCCTCTAGGAAGCTGGGATTAAAGGCACATGCTAGCCGACACCAGAACCTCCTGAGAGACTTGCTAAAGCACAGAATGCTTTGACTGGACCCCTATAATTTCTGACTCAGTAGCTGTGAGGAAAAGCATCTAACAAGTTCCCAATGCTCTAGGTCTAAGGATTAAGCCCATGTCTTAAGCCCTGGGACCTTCAGTTACCTTGTATTGAGAACTGCAGTATGCCAGGCTCTCGGCAGGAGATACCAAGATGGGAGGGTCACAGTCTGTGCTCTTGAGATCACCAGCGGAGAGGGGCTGACCTTCATTCAGCCTTTAAGCTCCAGGTCTTTACAAATGTCACCTTTAATTTCAGACTCTGTTTGATGCTACTATTTCCATTGAGCATTTCTTCTCTACCCTCAGCCTCCACTGCCCCAGCAAATCCCTGTGCTATTGCTGTGTTGCTGGGACAACATACCAAAAGTAACACAAGAAAGAGTTTATCATGGCTTATGGCTCCAGAGGGCTAAATGTCTATAATGGTGGAAAAGACATGTGGTCAGAAGGAGGAAGCTGAGTGATCCTATCATATATAACTACAGGAAGCAGAAAGAGTGAGAACCAGAAGCAGGGTAAGGCTATAAACCTCAAAGCCTGCCCCCTGTGGTGTACTTCCCCCAGCAAGGTTCCACCTCCTAAAGGTTTCATAACCTCCCCCAACAGGAGACTGAGTTTTTGAATGAGTTTATGGGGAATAGTTCTGATTATAAAAATAATATACTCTAGCCGGGTGTGCACATGCCTTTAATCCCAGCACTTGGGAAGCAAAATCAGATGGATATCTGTGAGTTTGAGACCAGCCTAGTGTACAGAGTGAGTTCTCTAAAAACAAAACAAACAAAATAAAACATACAAACAAAAAACCCTCTAAATCCAAACAATAGGGTCTTTGTCTTACCACTTCTTACCATTTCATAGAACATTCAAGGCTTACATCCTTTGCTGACTTTGAATTCTATCTTTTCTCAGAGTTTTCCATTGCATGTAGTATTCAATACACATCAGATAACTAAATAATTCTTAAGAGTTATTTCTATAGCAGAGTCCATGCTAGAGAACATATTTAAGTCCCCAAACTCACAATGCAAAAAGGAGGTTGGAGCAGAAAGGAAGTTGAGTAGGAGGAAATCAGAAGTGGAGGTAACCAGTTCCAGGATCCAGCTATAACAGGGTCAGACATGATTGCGGGTTTGCTGGTGATCATAAGCCAGTAGCAGATCATAGACATTTCTGTATTTAGTCATTTATTTTGTTTTCCTTTGGTTCTCTTAGTATCCTACATTCAGGCAGGTTCCCTTGGGCTGTATCTCAAATCCCCCTGGAAGCAGAGCTTGGCATCTGATACTGATTCCTCCCTCAGACAATATTCACAGTGAGTTAACAGAAGAAATCACTTACTTAAGTTTTTTTTTTTTTGAATCAGGGAGAAGAGACTGACTCCATACTCCACATAACAGCCTTACCAAATTCCTCACTAGACTATCAGCCTAACAATGGAGAGCTACTGTTTGTGTTGCTATGACAAAATATCTCACAGAAGAAACTTGTGGAAGGGAAATTTGTTTTATTGTGTCAGAAAATTGCAGTCCATCATGGCAAGTACAGCAGCAGCTCAGACCACAATGACAAGAGCGTGAGGTGGAGGATCTGCACCCAGTGGGGCCATGAAGCAGAGAGAGCTAGGGCATCCCTCGTGAGCTACTTACTTCTGCCAGCCACACTCCACCTCCTAAGAGTTCCATGGCCTCCTAAAATATTACCCCACTCCAGAGATCAAACATACCAAACATCAGCCTGTGGGGGTATTTCAGACTCAAACCACAACAGAGGGAGATTCCCCAAAGATAATGGACTTCTTTAGTAATGAGTATTGTGGTCAGAATACACATGGGTATATCCAATGAAGAGTAGGAAGACAAAAGCTTTTAAAGGTAGTAAAATAGAAAACATTACATATGATTCTGTTTGAAATAATTATCTTTGGCCTCAGAGATCAATAGCTGGGTGACTGTGAGCCAAGATAAGGGAGGAACTCACTAGGTGTGTGCCCTTACACAAGTGTTCTGGTTATTTGTAGTGGCGTTTGTGCAAGGCTGTGGCTCTGGGAGTCTTTGGTTGCAGTTTGTAGGCCAGATACACATGAGTTCCTATCGTTTACCGCCTCTCGGCTTTGTGCCTTTCTTTATTCTTCCTAAGGTTGACTCTATCCTGCCTCAGCCCTCTAAATTCAATACACATGAGGCTTCCAAAGAACTTTTTCTGCTACACCACATACTTTAGCTCTTCTCCGATGCAATACTCCTCCCTGTAAAATGGAAACCTAATGCTTTAACATGATCATGGTCATAAGGTGCCAAGCAAGTTCCTTTAGGAGTTGTAATAAGGAAGCCACTTACCCCCAAAATAATCACACAGAAACTGTATTAATTAAATTGATTAATTTAATTGATTAAACTGATTGGCCCATTAGCTCTAGCTTCTATTGGCTAATTCTTACATCTTAATTTAAGCCATCTCCATTAATCCGTGTATTGCTACGTGGCTGTGGCTTACTGGGTAAACTTCCCAGTGTCTGTCTCCATTGGGCTACATGTTTTTTCTCTAACTCCTCCTTCTTTCTCTCAGCATTCAGTTTAATTTTCCCCACTTACCTCTATTCCCTATGTAGGCACAAGACAATTTCTTTATTAATCAATGGTATTCATGGCATACAGAGGGAAATTCCACATCAAGGAGTTCCCCAGCATCCCTCTCCCACAGTGTTGTACATAGTATATAAGTTATATGAACTCTTGGTGGCCAGCCTCTGAGTTGTCTTCTTCCAAGAAAATTTAGAGCTGGCCCTGAGTAACAGAACAGTGAAAGTACACTGTGATGTCAGAGATGAAGTAGGACAGCTTGGTCCCTCTCTAGGACAGCCTTGGTCCCTCTCTAGGACAGCCTTGGTCCCTCTCTAGGACAACCTTGGACCCTCTCTAGGACAACCTTAGACCCTCTCTAGGACAGCCTTAATCCCTCTCTAGGACAGCCTTGATCCCTCTCTAGGACAACCTTGGTCCCTCTCTAGGACAGCCTTAGACCCTCTCTAGGACAGCTTTGATCCCTTTCTAGGACAGCCTTGGTCCCTCTCTAGGACAGCCTTGGGACTTCCACTCTGCTCTACTGGAGCAGCTACCTGCCTGCTTCTAGAGCCTGACCTGATGAAG
>JAQHUG010000546.1:375310-396151 GCA_028555095.1 Dicrostonyx torquatus | reverse complement strand
CTTTGCTCAGATTAAACCTGGATTTATTAATTTGGTGGAGAGACTTAATACCGGGGAACAGAAGGTGCTGTAGGAAGTCTTACAGCTTGTGGTTACCCGCCTACTGGGGCATGGCCTCTTATACTATATATGCTGATGCAGAGCCTGCATTTGTTCCTTCTGCCCCAGCTGCTCTTTCAGATTGCTGGATTCGATCTTTGTTCTCCATTGAAGCAGAGAATTCTGATTTGTGAGTTTACCCCTAAATAAATAACCATCTATTTCTCAATTTGGAACTAGTGTAAGATTTCTTTCAAGCGTCCATTCCACAAGAAATCTTTCATCCCCAACTCCCCTTTGTGCACGAGCAACTCTAGTCCTCCTTCTACAGGTCTCAAGGTCCCTCCATGCCCGTATGTTTATGTGCATTTGTGTGTATATGCATGTGCATATGTGGCTGCTTATGAATTTGTGTGCATATGAGGTAAGGAGGCCAGAGGTTGACATCAAATGTCTTCCTTAACACCCTCCCCCTAATTTTTTTTCAACAGGTGTGTTGTTAAACCCAGAGCTTGACAGTGCAGCTGGACGGACCAGAAACTCCTCTGCCTCTGCCTCCAGAGCACTAGACTTGCTGGTATGTGCTGCCACACCTGGTTTTCACGCATGGCTGTTGGAGCTAGAACTCAGGTCCTCGTGCTTGATGAGGCAGGCACCTTACTGACTGAACTATCTTCCCAGCCCCACTGTATATGATTTGACCCAACACATATAATGTTGATGCCTGTAGTTCCTAGGTGCTCTATAGAGTACAACTGATTGAATTATGACAGTTATCTCTGCTTTTTTTTTTACTTCAGAGTTATAAATATATATGCCACTGGCATATTTGAGGAGGCATGTGGGAGGACATGCCAAGCTGCAGGCATCTCTAGAACAGAAGTTTAGCTTCTCAAAGCCAGAGCTTCCCCAATAAGCTCCCCAGACCCTCGCCCTCGGGTCTCTTGTATAGAAGGGATTTACTCTACAGAGTAAATCAAAAATCAGCGTCCTAACAGTCGATTCTTTCTTCTGGCTTCCAAACGGATTCAGAACCAGCTTTCTTTTTCCCAAGGGGAAACTGGTCCTGCAGTCTCTAAGAAACTAGAACAGAATTAAATGGGTGTACTATGACAGCCAGCAGCAGAGAGGGGAGATGGTTGAGCCTGTAAACACCAGCTGTGCAAACAAGTTTGTTAATTCTAGCATGTGCCCTGCCGGGGTGCAGGTACAACCTATGTAGACGCAGCAGACCAATGCATCTGGCCCACTGTTTGGAGGAGGAGCCAATGGAAATGGTTTCTTGAGGAGTTTTAACTTTTTACTGAGCACAGTAACATTAAACATCACCAATCAGTCAGTACAGTTTAGCCTGGGACTGAATTGCTTTCAAAAGACTGTACTTTGTGGGCAATAACAGGCAGATAAGTATTAGGCAGTATATGTTTTTAAAAATAAATAACTAGCTACTTTGATAACAAATATGTTTATTTTTCAATGAAAATTGTAATTACAGTGCTGCACCTCAGGTAGAAAGTACTGCCAGTTGTCTAAACAACTTTTTCACGTTGTTTGGGTTTTTTTGTTTGTTTATTTGTTTGTTTTTACTTCCCTTGCTAGTTGCAGCCTGATTTGGGAGGATGGTAGGTAGGTGTCAATTTCCCCCTGTATCACCTAGTGGGAATGGCCATATCCTATCCCCGGGTTCAAGGATGGCCTGCTTCCTGTCTGGAGCGGGTGTTCTCGAATGCCTGCTGCCAGTGTGGCATCATCATCTTCCTTTCCAAGTCCAGGAACCATCACCATCCTTATCCTTTTCCAGGTCAGTGATCATGAGAGGAACTGAGGCAAGATAGAGAAACAGGAAAGCATTTCTCCTCCGGGATGGATGGACAGATGAGAGGTTCCCAGCAACTTCTTCGAACAGACTTGAGGCATGGACACCTAAGCATTTCTGTTGGGGTCTGTTGAGGTAGAGTCTAGACTGTCTTCACTTTGCTCTCCCCACGCCCTGTTCTCCCAGCAACCATGGATGCCTCTGATTCTATGTTGAACCCTTTATACCCAGAATAATGAACACGGTGTCTTGAGAGTGTTCTAGCCTTGATGTTACAGCATTGGAGGGCTACAGTTCCTCAATAAGAGGAGAAAAGTCGTGTGCTGGAGGGTGTCTTTAGTCCTCAGAACCTCTAGAAAAGCCATCTCCTGTCTGCATTTGATGCCTGAGACAGCTGTCATGATTTCCTTCCAACCTGAAATAGAGCCAGTCTGCAAATGGAGGCAGAGCCAGGAAAAATGCCAGAAAGAAGAGCCAGAGTCCTAAGGTGCCTGCACCCAGTGGCTTCCTAATTGGTACAGACTCATGTCTCAAGGAGGGAAGGATTGAGACAGTCTGCTGTTGGCAACCAAAGTTCCCAGTAAAACATCAGATAGCAACTCACACCTGTGCTGATTCCCCAGGCAAATGAGTACCCAGAAAATCTCAACTACAGCCCACAACAGTGGTATAACTATATGAATTATTGCTTTGTATTGTGGATATGTCTATAATATTATATGTAACTTTGCCATTTTTGAACCCTAGTTACACGTTAAAATACATTCGTATTGCTAAAGCATTGGTATGGTCCTGCTATTTTGAATTTCTTCTTGTCTTGCCAATAATCATCTTTCATATTGCATGGCAGTACATAATCATAAAAATGGCAAGGCAAACTGAACAAGGGCCAAGCAATCTTAGTAACCAAGAGATGGTACACACCTGTAATCCCAGCACTCAGGATTGCTAAAGCAGGAGGACTATAAACTCAAGACTAGCCTGGGCTACATCCCGAGACTCTAGGGGAAAAAAAAGAAAAAAATTTACTCCTTCCTGAAGTGGGATCCTAATTAGTTTTAACAATAAAAACCCAGAGTCACATATTAAGATGAAAGCTAAAAGATCGGAGAAGCAAAGCAGCCAGCCACTTCTTACCTCTCTAAATCTCAGACCAGATGGGGGCTCCTGTCTCCACAAACCCTCAGACTGAATGAGCTCGAGATCCTGTTTCCACCCACCTCATATTCCTGTCTCCACCTCTCTCATGCTGGGATTAAAGGTGTGAGCCTCCCATGTGCTGGGATTAGAGGTGTGAGCCCCCAACATCTGCCTTTGTTTCTCTTAAGACTGGTTCAATCTCGCACAGCCCAGGATGGCCTTGAACTCCTGATCTTCCTGCTTCCTCCTCCCAAGTGCTGGGATTAAAGGTGTGCACCGCCACTATCTGACCTCTGTGGTTTAACCAGTGGCTAGCTCCATCCTCATATCTCCTTTTCTTGTCAGAACACAAACAAAATATCACACAACTTCCAAAAATATTTAGCAAAATATCAAAAACTCTCTTTTTGCATTATGAATGCACAGGGATGATTTTTTTAAAGCAAGACTGTTTTTTAATGGGTTAAACAGAGAATATTAGAAACACTGATAAAATATTCTTATTTCTTTGTAAAAATCTTAGCAAGAGCAGTTTATTCAACGCCCACCCTCAGAGCACCTTTTTGTGTCTTAACACATTGTCATATTCTTTCTAAGTTTGGATTCACTCCCAACATTGTATCCTTTGTGATTCTGCCCATTCAGACAATGTGAGATAATCCCCAGTGGACAACAGTGAGAATCAGAATGGACATTTTTTGGGGAAGCCATTATTCTGCTTACTGTAACTGCTTAAACAGAAGACAGATAGCTGAACACATCTGTTTGTCCTTCCTTCTTCTGTCCTGGTACAAAAGTGTTTGAGAAATCACCTTAGTTCATAAAGTAACCTAATGACACAGTAAAAGTGGCCAAACAATAGATGAGACTTGTATTCTCAACAGCCTTGGAGTCACCATCCAGTCCAAGCTTACCTTTCTTTGGATATCTTTTTAAGCTTTAAATTAAATTAGCATTGGGACACATGGATGGAGTCAGAGCACAGCTTTCAGGAGTCAGTTCTCTCTTCCATCAGTGTTGAGAAGGGTGTCTCTGCGCCAGTGCCTTGCTGTGTGTTCCTGTCTAACTGGTCTGCTTCTGGAATTTCTCTGTCTCCCATATCTCTGCAGGAGGGTTGAGGTTACAGAGGCATGACTGCATCCTGCTTCTTATGTAGGTTCCAGGACAGAGTTCAGGTCACTAAGCTTGTAGGTCAAGAGATTTTTAACTGATGAGCAATTCTCCCAGACCCTGGAGCTCTTTTTACAAGAATAAAAGGAAAATCTCATTCAGCCACTATTTGTGGGCCACCTTTTATGAATTATGATCAAAATAATCAAGGCATATGTGCCATCATTACTATCTTATATGAAAACATCCTGGTGACCTCTAAGTCACATATAGCCACAGAAGAAAATATTTATAGAAATCTCTGGTCTTGTTTCTGGGAAAGTAAGAAAATACACAATGTGAATTCTCTCATCCTAATGAGTCCTGACTTTCTAAAATGCCAGTTTTCTTTCAGAGGTCCCCATTATGTACCACAAACCTGGATTAATAGTTGATCCTATTTTCCCCTTCTGAGAAAAATAAAAGAGGGGAGTGATGTCGTGGTTTTTCCTAAGGCTACACATTAAGAAAGTTGGTTTCGTTAGGTCACTATCATATGGGCCAGCAAAACAATATGGTTTCACGGGTCAAATAACAGTATCTTCGTGGAGCCTTTTGTTAGAAAGGACTTCAGGCTATGTAGACCCACAACGAAGAGCCCTGAAATTGAGTGGTGATGTTTAGTGTAGCTAAAAGAGCCCAGAGTAAACATTGTGTACAGGTTACTTTTGGACTAGAATTTAGCTTCTGTCATTAGGTCAGAAAACAAGTTTGCCAATTTATTAAAGGTGCCCAGTCTCTCAGGGATGAATTTGTGCTAACAAAATTCAGAAGGCAATGATTTATAATCACAAAATCTTTGGGCTGGAAAGATGTCTCAGCAGTTAAGAGCACTTGCTGTTCTTCCAAAGGAGCTGAATTTGATTCCCAAGATCCATGTTGGGTGGCTCATGGCCAACTGTGGTTCCACCTCCAGGGGATCTGATGCCATTTTCTGGCGTCTGTGAGCATCTGCACACTCATGGCATACACTCACACAGACACAAAGCACATCGATAAAAATAAAAAATCTTAAAAATAAATAAACCAAAAAGCCAGCTTTGGGAGATCACTCAGTTGTAAAGCATTTGCCATTCAAGCATGAGGACCGAGTTTGATCCCCAGAACAAGCCAGAAGTGGGTGCTAAAGTGATGGCTCAGAATTTATGAGCACTTGTTGCTCTTACATAAACCTAACTTTGGTTTCCAACACCCATATCCCAAAGTTCACAACTAACTACCTCGAGCTCCAAGGGAATTTGATGTGCTCTTTTGGCTTTCCTAGGCACTTGCATGCATGTGCACATGTATATATACACACACACACAAATAAAAATAAAGTAAATCTTAAAAGTAAAGCCAGATGTGGTTGTGTACTTTTGTAATCCCAGCACTAGAGAGGGAGAGACAGGCAGATCGCAGGGTTCATGGGGGCATGCATGCGTGCAAGCACACACTCACAAGCTAAAAATACACATCAACCAGAAAACCAGTACAGTGACCTAAGTTACAAACTAACATAACTGTGTACTTGTTAATATGTGTTGTCCTATGTGGTACAATGAAAAACTGCAGTCTTTGGAATCAGGCAGCTCTCCTTTTGCAGTCGACTAGGGACATTTGTTTGGTCTGCAATCAGAGGGGGAAATGTCTTGATCCAATAGCTGTCTGAAATCATCAAAGTGGGGGAGTGGGGAAGGTCCTCTTGGCCCAGATTTTCATGTTTTCTAGATTCTACCCACCAACCACTCCTCCCAGTAGAAAGTCTGTTTTCCTAGAACTGAAAAGTTGGTGTATGGGGACACAGATATAAAAGATGTTTGCTGGGTGGCTTTTATGGCTTTTATTATTAAGCTGTCTTCACAGTACAAACCAAATGATACAGGAATAAGAAATGGTGGTTTGTGTTTCTGGATGCCTATGGCTTTGTTAAGAACTGGAAAAAAACCAAGCTATGGTTTTATGGCTTTAATCCCAGCACTCAGGAGGCTGAGAGCAGGCAATCTCTTCGAGTTTGAGGTCAGCCTGGTCTACAGAATGAGTTCCGGGACAGCTACATGGGCTACACAAAGAAACCATGTCTCAAAATACCAAAACAAAACAAAAAACTAGAAGACTTGATCAATGCTTTCCCCTGTCCACCCTCATTTTATATATGTCTAATAGACCAGTATTAACAGAAATAAAACACAAGTCACAACTGTGAATTACATAGGTTAGAACTTTCTAGTAGCGAAATGAAAAACAAGACAAAATTTCATCAAATAGTTCTATCACTCATTATAAACTGCCCTGCATATCCTCATTCTCAGAGGTAACTTTTATACTTAGCCCATGGCATCAGGTCTCCCTGGCTAAGGACTTCTGTCTCCAAAAGAATGCTGGAGGCTTGGTCCTCACAAGCCTTAGACCTCTCTAGTCTGTCCTTACTCCTTGGTGGCAGAGAGCAGCTGACCAGACTGATATCTGTAGTTCTATTTGTGGTCCACAGCTACTACTCTGTTATGTCATCAGTCAAGCCTTTTATTTCCACTTTATATTCCTTCGAAAGTTTCTCCTGCAATCAGCAAAAAATTTAAATGCTGTGGGACAATGGTCTGCACTCTGTCACTTGTATTTTAAATAAATGCTGATTGGCCAGTAGCCAGGCAGTCAGTAGAGGTGTGGCAATGAGAATTCAGGGAAGAGGGAAGTTTCTGTCTGCAGTCGTAAGGGAGACATAGAGGAAGCCAGACACATAGCTAGAAAGTTGTGACTGCCTCGCCGAAAAAAGTATCAAGCCACGTGGCTAACACAGACAAGAATTATGGGCTAATATAAATGATGAGAGTTAATAAGAAGCCCGAGATACTAGGCCAATCAGTTTATAATTAATACAGACTTCTGTGTGTTTATTTGGGACTAAAGGATGTGGGAATGATGTGGGAGTCCCCTCTGTGTGCTGTAATTACCATTAATAAATAAAGAAATTGCCTTGGCCTGTTGGTAGGACAGAACTTAGGTAGGTGGGGTAGATGGAACTGAATGCTGGAAGGAAGAAGGGCGGAGTCACAGAAGCCATGGATCCTCTACCTGAGACGGTCACTGGTTAGAATCTTGCTGGTAAGCCACAGCCACGTGGTGATACACAGATTAATAGAAATGGGTTAAATTAAGATGTAAGAGTTAGTCAATAAGAAGTTAGAGCTAATGGCCAAGCAATGATTTAATTAATACAATTTCAGTGTGGTTATTTCAGTTCTTGGTGGCCAGGACAAACAAGCGGGTCCCCCCCCCCCCAGTACATGGGACCTGGTGGGACAGAAACCTCAGTCAACATTTAAACATGGATAAAAGAACAGACTTCTTTTGGGGACTATTTTTAAGCTGTATTCACAGAACTCTCACTGCTTGCTTCTAAACCAGTGGTTCTTAAACTCAAGCATCATCGTCAACAAAGGGCCACTTCCAGACTTTCAGAGTCAATAGGTCTGGGGTGCAATTTAAGCATTTGCATTAACCCTTCCCAGGCCATAGTGCTGCTGCTGACCCAGGGGAGGGGTCACACCTGGAGATCCACTGGAGCATGGTATTCACCTGATGGGGGAAAGGAGGGTAACAGAAGTCAACTGGAAGGCATCTGTTTACACCTTTGCTCTCAGTTCTCTAGAGCGGGCATTTCTGCAGGTGACAAGATGTCCTCCTTCTATCTCCTGCTAAGGACAAGGTAATCAGAACCTTCCTCTATGCTTTCAAAGTCTTGATATGGTTCTTTGTTATTTCATGGTTATAGTCTTTCATTTTGCTTTCATGATGATGAAACATTTGGGGGAGGGCCGCTAGGTGCTTGTTAAGGAAAAAATGTGGCGCTGGAAAGATGGTTCAGAGGTTAAGAGCACTAGCTGGCCTCTCAGAGGACCTGTATTTGATTCCCAACATTCATATGGTGGTTCACAGCTATCTGTAACTCCATTTTCATGGAATCTGGCCTCCCCAAGCACCAGGTGTGCACGCACACATGCACATACACACAGAGAGTTAAGGCATGGTGGTGCATACCTGTAATCCCAGCCCTTCAGGAGGCTGAAGTAAAAGGATTCTGAGTTTGAGACCAGCCTGAACCTAGCAAGACCATATCTAAAAAGAAAGTGTCAGCAGAGTGGACAAATGACATATGTCTAGAAGAGAAGGGTCCCTGAACACATTAGTTAAAAAGACATAATAATTACACTGGAAATTATTAAAATATCAAGCAAAACAACCAGAACAATTGGTTCTCTGAGGACTCACTATAATTTTGAAACATAAAGGTCTAAATAGCCATCTTGATCTTAGATATGTGCCTTTCAATTAATATACACATTACTACATAAACAGTGGATTAAAAGTGTGACTCACCAGGCAGTGGGGGTGCACGCCTTTAATCCCAGCACTCAGGGAGTCAGAGGCAAGTGAATCTCTGTGAGTTCAAGACCAGTCTGGTCTACAGAGTGAGTTCCAGGACAGCCAGAGATACACAGAGAAACCCTGTCTTAAAAAACAAAACAAAACAAAAGAAAATTTTTAAAACTTAAAAAAATTAAAAGTGTTACTCAACAAATAAAACAGATTCAGTATTCTTATAATGCTGGCCCCAGAGATGTTCCTTCTTATTTGAATTTTTTATTTTGGGAAACTTCAAATACACAAAAATATAAAGAGGGCAATAAGAATAAACCTTAATGAACTAGCCAACCAAATTCATTGACTACCAACTTCTGGGCAATTTTGTTTCTTGTATAACTTAACTCACTTTACCAACTCATCTATTCTGAAAAATTATCAATGGAATTCTCTTTACCCAACACATGTTGTGTATATTTCTACAATATATTCCTTTAAAACATAAATATACTACCAATATCATATCTGAATAATTATTTCTTAGTGTCATCAAATATCTGACAACTATTTACATTTCTCATTACCACATAAATATTTAAATATATTTGTTCAAATTAGAATACAGATAAGATCATAAGTTCCAACTTGCTAATATGCTCCCTACGTCCCCTTTAAGAGATTATTAGGTTCCCTCTTCATTTCCTTTACATTTTATTTGTAGAATAAAAGCTAGAGTCAAACTTAATAGTACATGCCTATCATCCCAGCACTCAGGAAGATGAATCAGGAGGACTGAGAGTTTGTGTGTGTTTATGTAGCCTGAGCTATAGCAGGAGACTATCTGAAAACAAAAGCTATAAAGTGCTTTCTAAACAAGCCTGAGGATATAAGTTCAAATCCACAGCACCCATGTGAGAGCCTAGCATAGCACAGTACAGCATTGGGGAGCAGAGAGAGGTGAACCTCTAGAGCTCACTGGTCAATCAGTTTAGCTGAATTGGTGAATTCCAGGTTCATTGAGAGAACCTATTTGAAAAACACAAGGTAGAGAGTGATCAAGGAAGACAGACACACAACACTGACCTCTGGCCTCCACACATACCTGTGTACCCACTGTAATGATCTTTTCTGTCTCTTTAAGAGACAAGCCACACCCACTCTGTCCCTGTCCGCTGAGGCAGGCAGATCTTACTTCCTGCTGGCAGCCTGAGTCTCTGCCTTTTTCCTTCTGCCTCTTGGAGAGGCAGCTTCTCTCTCTCTCTCTCTCCTCTTTTCTCCTTCCCCATTCCCCCTCCATAACCTACTAAATAAATATCCAACCTCACTCTGCATGGCATGCCTATCCATGTCTCAGTCTCTCACCCACTGCCGGTTGTCTCCCTGCCTGAGACCAGCCACATGGTGTTGTGGCATGCCCATCTGTCTCTCCTCGTGGCCTGCTGCAGCCACTTGGGGACCTCTTGGAACCTGCTGCTCACTGCCTGCTGCCACATGGCTGCCTGCTCTGCTTGGGGACCTACAGTATTTCTGCCACTGCAGCCTCGGGGGATCTGCAGCATTCTATTTTTACCATTACACCCACCCCTCCCCAACACAAGGCTATGACACACACACACAATAGCGAGTATATCCCTTTACTTCTTCCAGGGTATCTTTGGCATAGATTCCTAGAAGGAAAACTATAAAAACAAGAATAATTACTTTTTAAATTCTACTTTGGTTTTAAATTGCAGTGTGTTTCTAGAGATTTTGTCTTAAGAGCAATCTTGAAACAGATCCTTTCTGAACTATACTGGTGTCTCACAAATCACTCCCAAAGTAGTAGTTTAAAACCAAAAGTATTATTATTTCTCAGATTTGCACAGTTTGCATGGGAATATTCAGTGTTCAGTGTTCCTTTGTCTTGCGACTGGTTGGGGCAATTTGGATGGGGCTAGAGAATCCAAAATGGTTTTATGTTATTTACATCAGCTAGAATAGAGCACAACTAAATGGCTTCTCTCTCTCCATGCAATTTCACATCTAAGTTTCTTATGCATAGTGCACCATCCTGTTGTGGGGTATTCAGAAGTCCCAAGGTCTTTGAAAGATCGGGTCCAATACATAATACAACATATTACTTCTGCTGCATCATTTGATCAGAGCCTGTCATGAGGGTGCCCTTGAAATGGCTCACTGGGTAAAGGCACTTGCTGCCAAGCCTATTTGAGTTCGATCCCTGAGTCCACAAGGTGGAGAGAACCAACTCTTGCAGGTAGTCCTCTGACCTTCATATGCATTCCACCCTCCATTCCCACTGCTACCATTTATTCATACACAAACTAAATAAATAATAAATGTAATTTTAAAAAAGCTTGGTACAAAGATGTTCAGATTCAAGGGTGGGTGGGTAGAGACAGACTCAATAGAAATGAAATAATTTATTTAAATAAATAAAACTCCTCTGGAGTTACTTCTCCACAGATTTCAACTATTTTTCTGTGGTTATATGCACTATACAGGTCATAAATATGTACCCTGGTCTTGCCTACTCCAGCCTCAGCAGAACCTGTGGAAAACACCCATAGTGTCAAGAATCGAAGCAATTCTTCCCATGGTATTGTTAGTTGTGAATGGTTACAAAGCTCAGGGGGGTCAAAAGTGGAAGTTATGTCCACCAAGGAAAAGGGAGAAAGCCTTGTTCTATGATGTGGTAGGAAAGACCATCACCTACCTAGGACATAAGCCTATAATCGCTCTCTTATCCAGCCGTCCTGTTTGCTAATTCAAGAACATTGCCTCGAGTAGAGGCAGTCGACTCAGAAATCCAAGGCCAGCCTTGACTGCAGAGTTAGGTAGAGGCCAGCACGGGCTATTCTAGACCCTCTCTCCAAAAACAAACAAACAGAAAACCTAAACCAAAACAAAACAATGCTGCCTCTTCCCAGGAAGCATAAACAGGAAGATCTGGCCTCTACTGGCATTTACATTGCAAGCGGGGAATTTCAAACAAGGAGGAGAAAGCCGAATAAGAGTGTCCTGTCCTTGTGGAAGTTACAAAGTCATTAAAAACAAGTGATAAGCAGCCCTGACCTAGCTAGACCACACTAGAGGGACTAGAAAGACAAACGGAACTTTGTAGGAGAGGCAAATACATCAAAAGACCTGTTCTGCACAAGCGTCCAAAATGGAAGAAATGTCTATGAAGCAGTAGGGAACATGGAAGGCAGGGAGGAAGAGGGTCGTTGTAGTCCTGGGCTGAGAGGGAAAGATGAAGGAGAGAGGCACAGACGACAACAGAGCCTTTTTCTGCGTGCATGCCCTTTCTTGGCAAGTCCCGGGGCTAGTATTCCTCAACAGATGGTGTCCTTCCAAAATGTCCCCCTACTGCTTACTGAGAGGAAGCTAACCAGGTGTAAGTAAGCAGTTAGCAGGAGCTGAGTCTCCTCGTCGCCATGTGGATCCACCATCTGAGAAAGAACTCTGGTCCTCAGGTTTGGCAGCTCTTGCTGGCCCCTCAAGACTATTAGAAAAGAGAGAATGGGTATTGGCATAAGAACAGACAGGAGGACCAATGGAACCGAATAGAAGACCCGGATATCAATCTACACATCTTCAAACACCTGATCTTAGACAAGGAAGCAAAAAATATCAAATAGAAAAAAGAAAGCATATTTAACAAATGGTGCTGGCATAACTGGATATCAACATGTAGAAGAATGAAAATAGACCCATATTTGTCACCATGCACAGAACTCAAGTCCAAATGGATCAAAGACTTCAACATAAAGCCAGCCACACTGAACCTTATAGAAGAGAAAGTGGGAAGTACACTTGAACGCATTGGCACAGGGAACCACTTCCTAAATATAACTCCAGCAGCACAGACACTTAGAGAAACAATTAATAAATGGGACCTCCTGAAACTGAAAAGCTTCTGTAAAGCAAAGCACATGGTCAACAAGACAAAATGACAGCCTACAGAATGGGAAAAGATCTTCACTAATCCCACAACAGACAGAGGTCTGATCTCCAAAATATACAAAGAACTCAAGAAATTGGACACCAAAAGAACACATAATGCAATTTAAAAAAAAAAAAGGAGTACAGGCCTAAACAGAGAACTCTCAACAGAGTAATCTAAAATGGCTAAAAGACACTTAAGGAAATGTTTAACATCCTTAGTCTTCAGCGAAATGCAAATCAAAACAACTCTGAGATTCCATCTTACACCTGTAAGAATGGCCAAGATCAAAAACACTGTTGACAACTTATGCTGGAGAGGTTGTAGAGAAAAAGAAACATTTCTGCATTGCTGATGGGAATGCAAGCTGGTACAACCCCTTTGGATGTCAGTGTGGCAATTTCTCAGAAAATTAGGAAACAACCTTCCTCAAGACCCAGCAATACCACTTTTGGGTATATATCAAAAGGATACTCAATCGTGCCACAAAGACATGTGCTCAGCTATGTTAATAGCAGCTTTGTTTGTCATAGCCAGAACCTGGAAACAACCTAAATGCCCCTCGACCGAAGAATGGACAAGGAAAATGTGGTACATTTACACAATGGAGTACTAAACAGCAGAAAAAATAACAACTTGAATTTTGCAGGAAAATGGATGGATTGTGTAAGAGGGTTCTTCTCTATTTTGTGTGCTTTCATTGGTTAAATAAAGACTCTGCCTGGTCTGTAGAATAGGACACAGCCCTTAGGTGCGCGGAATAGACAGAACAAAAGGTGGTGAGAGAGAAGGAAGTGGGCAGACACCATGATTTTCCCACCCGAGATGGACGTACCTTAGAATCGTCCGGTAAGTCACCGCCTCATGGTGACATACAGACTTTTACAATGGGTTAGTTTAAGATGTAAGAGTTAGCCAAGAAAAGTCTAGAGATAATGGGCAAGGCAGTATTTAAATGAATATAATTGTCGTGTGATTATTTCGGGCATAAGCTAGCTGGCGGCTGGGAGCCAGGCGCCGGGAAAACAGCCCCACTTCTCGGCAGCGGGACACAGCTGCCCCCCATTTACAACAGATGGAGCTAGAAAACATTATTTTGAGTGAGGTAACCCAGATACAGAAAGACAATTATCACATGTACTCACTCATAGGTGGTTTTTAAACATAATGCAAAGAAAGCCAGCCTACAAACCACAATCCCAGAGAACTTAAGACAACAATGAGGACACTAAGAGAGACCTACATAGATCTAATCTACATGGGAAGTAGAAAGTAGAAAAAGACAAGATCTCCTGAGTAAATTGGAAGCATAGGGACCTTGGATGAGGGTTGAAGAGGGGAGGGGAGAGGTAGGGAGGGGAACAGAGAAAAATGTAGAGCTCAATAAATATCAAAAAAAAAAAAAAGTTAGTTCTGGGATAGGCCTCAAAACTACAGAGAAACCATGTCTTGAAAAACCAAAAAAAAAATTATTTTAAAGCAAACACACAAACACAAAATTGAATATGTGGTGATTTGAATAAGAATGGCTCTCATAGGCTCATATATTTGTATACACAGTCACCATGGATTGAAAAAAGAAAAGAGAGGATGGAGGCTTTCTCTGACTCACTAATCACAATCCTCAGGGCCCTTACATGTGCCCTTAGCACGTAGTTGGACTCCGAATAAAATTTAAAATGTGTGACTGAATGTTTTTATATATATTTTAAAATACAGGCCTAAATTCACAATTACAAAGAAAAAATGTTAAAATATCTCCCTTACTTGAATTATAGCCTTCTAAATCTTGATCTCCAACCTCAATATTATTTGAGGCAAGAATTTTTTCGTATTTTTTTTCTTGCAATGTTGGGGGTTGAATCCAGGCCTTATGTATGGCCGTATAGCACTCAACTACTGATCTATATTCCCAGTCCCCAGCCGTAACTCCAGCTCCAGGGGAGCAGATGTCTCTCTGGCCTCCACAGGCCCCTGAACTCAGGTGTGCACACCCACACATGGATACACACATCTACACTTAATTAAAATAATAAAAATGAATCTTTAAAAAATGTATCATTTCAAGCATGTGTTACACACTGATGCTCCCAAAATGACTTGCAGTGGTATTTTAGGTTTCTTTGACACAGGTAGTCTTGGTGTAGCTAGAGTCAAGCATGGGCGGTTGAAAGACAAGCTCACTGTGAAGGTGGATAGAAACAGCACAGATTACAGCCCACGCTCCGTACCCTGTGTGTTCATAGACAGCAGTGAACATGACGTCACATTCTGAGGTTGGACAAGTTATGAAGTCCTTTGTCCTTCATATTTCCTCTTTCTGTACATTCTGGACAGTTAAATGTTTTTTCCTAACGTCCCTGAAAATGATCATTATTTGGTATAAGATCATGGACTTATGTAATGGTGGGCCCACAGGAATCTTAGGAACTCTCTTCTCTGTATGCAGTGTAGAAACTGATGTCTGAGGTTAGGCAGTCTCTCCAAGTCCACATCTTATTGCTGGTAGGGCTGAAACTAAGTTTTGTGGCTCAGAATTGCATTTCTTCTTTGCTATACTGTGACATTTCCTTTACTGTATATTTTTATTATTTGAAAATTTTGTCTTTGTGTGTGTGTGTGTGTGATGAGAGAGCGGGAGGAAGTACTACACATATATAGAGGTCAGAGGACAACCCGGGTGTCAGTCCTTGCTTTCTCCTTATTTAGAACAAGGTCTCTTGTTTGTTAATCTGGATCTATGTGAAGAACCTGGTCTGAGAGGTTCCAGGGCTTCTCCCCTGCCCACCTCCCATCTCCAGTGGGAATGCTGGGATTACAGACACATGTTGCCACATCTGGCTTTACATGAGTGTTGGAGATGGGAACTCAGCTATTCACACTTGCAGGCCAAGCACTTGCCCACTAAACCATCTCCCTAGTCCTTTACTTTGAGTGGGTGTACACATTATCTTCTAGTTAGCACATTGATTCTTGGGGTTGTTAGTTTGTTTCTCGATGTGCTGCTCCAGCATGAAAGTTTATTAACTGCAGGGTTGGTCTGCTATGGCACCTGGCGCCACGCTTTGCTGGACTCACCTATCTTTGCAGTTCCTTCCACTCCTTCACTGAAAATCTTAGCACTCGTTTTGTTGTCTTTCTCTCCTCTGTGATCCGTTATTTGTGGTGACTCCAATGAGTGCTAAATGATCACCCTGACATTTTGCTCACTGCATTTCCTGATGTTCTCACCTCCAATGTTCTTTTTCTCCACTCCTTCCCAGCTATGTACTCCCATGCTCTTTCTTATACCTCAATCTGAAATCCTCACCTAAAGCATTTCATTATAATGAGTATCTCCTTCCTTCCAGCTTTACTTATTCTTATAATCCCCTCTCCAGCAAGTCTGTAGTCCTGAATCTTTTTGTTCTCAACGATTTTTCCCTTGACTATCCTCTCTAGTCCCCTCTTTACCCAGCCTACCGTGTATGTATGGCCTATCACATCAACTATCCCTTCTGTTTCTCCACAAAGCCCTTGTTAGTATCATCCTTGTCACATGTGCCAGTAAAATCATTGATTCTGGGGGCAGGAAAGATGGTTCAGGGGTTAAAATAGGTACTGGTCTTTAAAGGGACCTGAATTTGGTTCCAAGCACCCCTATCAGGCATGTGGATCCACCATTAGAGACAGAACTCTGGTCCTCAGGTTTGGCAGCTCTTGTTAGCTCCTCAAGCCTATAGAAAAGAGAGGATGGAGGCTTTCTCAAAACCACCTGCAACTCCAGCTTCAGGGGTATCTGATGCCTTCTGTTCTCCATGGGCACTGCACTCATTTCTCTGCTGTCTTTCAAAGCGAAAGTCCTTTGGACAGTTCCCTATTTTCCTTCTGTTCACTTCGTTCTCATTCTCTTCTAGTTTGCTTCATCTCTCACTTGTAATATCTACCCCAAATACTTCTTAAGGTTGCCATAATGGCCTAGTCACACTTTCTTTTTGCGGTGCTGGGAATTGAACCTTGCCCATTCTCAGCAAGCCCACCACCATGAGCTGCATGCAATCTCCGTTCACATTTCCTCTTCACTTTCCGTGGTAGCCGTGTTCATCTAGAGAACATTCATTTTTTTCTTTCCTTTATTTTTATTTTCACATACACATGCACACTCCTTTTTTAAGATAATTTTTCTCTTGCTATAGTCCAGAAGATCTTTCTGGATCAGCCTTTGCGCTGCTGAGATTACAAGCATGCCCTGCCATGCCTAGGTTGTTCTTTCTCAAAATATGCTCTTTTAAGTTTTTGGGTTCTCTTGTTCCACATACTTCCTTTGTTGGCTCTTCTCACTCTATTGAGAACATATTCCACCTACCTTCTTTTATTGCAATAATACTTTGTTATATAAGTTGATTTTGAGGTATTAAATTCGTCTTTCATTCCTTCAATAAATCCTACTTGATTATATCACATAGTTGCTTTGTGTTGACGCTTTCAGTTTGATATTTTGTGGAATCTCTTTGTCTTTCCTCAGGAGAAATACTGGTGTACAGTCGTCTTGTTATACTCTCCGGCTTGGATAGCAAGGTAATCCTAACTTTAGGAAGTAAGATGGGAAATGTCCCATTTTTGTAAGAATTTATGAAGGATTATAATTGTTTCTTTTTAAAATAGCTTATAGAATTTACCAATAAAGCCATTTGGTGTTGGCTTTTCTTCATGAGAAGATTTGGAATCATTAATCGATGTCTTTTCTCATTATAAGTTTACTCACATATTTTGTTTCGTACTGTGGCTATGTAGTAACTCCCACAAGTCTGTAAATCTCATCGAAGTTGGTTAGTTTGTTATCATTAGTCTATTCATGATCTCACTTTGCAATGCTTTCAAGGTGTGTAGAGTTGATAGCAATACCCCTGGTTTCGTTCCTGACTTTAACAATTATTGCCATGTCTTTGGAGGTTTGCTTTGTGTTTTGTTTGTTGTTCCTTTTGGTCTGTCTAGTGAAAGTCATTCCTATTCTGTGTTTACATATTTTTTTTAAATATTTGGAGTTTCGTTTTATTTACCTCTGTCTTCCTGCTGCAGTATTTACTGCTTCACTTGTTCTCTTGGGGTTGGACTTGCACCTGGCCCTCTGTGTCTTATGGTCGAGGTGTAGGACCTTGATTTAAGGCCTTCCCTCTCTTCTGACCCAGGGGTCTCCAGCTTCACATTCCCTCCAGGAACTGCTTCAGCTCACCACACACGCTGCAGTGTTCAGTTTATGCTCAGCCTAATCAGTTCCGCTTGTTACCTCTTCCACTCATGGGTTCCTTAGATATGTTTTTCAATGTCCAAATACTGGGTGGTTTTCCAGGTTTTTCTCTCTTACATGCTCTTGTTTAACTCCATTGTAATCATAGAATGTGCTTTATATAATGTGCTCTTCTTTATCTTATTGAAATGTATTTGGGGATCTAACATATGGTCTATCCTGGAGGATTTTCTATGACATGTTGAGTCATTGGTGAAATGTTCTATAAATACCAGTTAAATTGATGGTGCTGTCAGTCTCAAGTTCCTTAACTGCTTGATCAATTGAAAATTAAGCACTGAAATCACACCTTTTAAAAATAAATTTTAAGCTGGTGACAGTGGCATACACGTTTAATCCCAGCATTTGGAAGGCAGAGGCAGGTGGATCTCTGTGGTCTACAAAACAAGTTCCAGGCTTGGGCTGTTAAACAGAGAAACCTAGTCTCAAAAAAACCAAGTAAATAAATAATTTAAAAAAATATATTTAAAAATCTAAAACATAAGACCAGGAGACACACCTATACAATAAAATACAGTTAAAAATATTAACACATCTACAACCTCCCGTAACTATCTTTTTTGGCAAGAACAACTACAATAAAAGTCATTTAGTGAAAGGTCTGAATTCAGTGCATTCTTATGCACTTGGTACTTTCAATATCTAGACATACACGTCCTACATATTTGATCCTTTGCACTGACTAACGTCTCCCATTTTCTCCTCCGCCTCAGGTAGGCAATGATTATCTATGTCTATGTGTTTGGCTGGGTTTTGTTTTTTGTCTTTTAGAGTCCATATGAAAGGGAAATCATGAAATACTTTTATGTGTCTGGCTTATTTCTCTTAGCTGAAGTCTTTCAAGTTCATCCAGTGCAAACAGTAGAATCACCTTCTTACACTGATAGCGATAATGATGGTGGTGGGGGTGGTGATGTGTGTGAGTGTGTGCGTTCATGCGTGCATTTGTGTGCACATGCATGTGGAGATCAGAGAAGTTCATTCTTCTTCAACAGTTCTGCATCTTACCTCTTGAGAAAGGGTCTTTCACTGAACCCATAGCTCACTGATTTGGCTAGGCCGGGATCCTCCTGCTTCTGTAATTATGGGTGTGCACTGCCTTCTCGGCCTTTTTACTTTTTAAACTTCAACACTTAGGAGCCGGAACTCAAGTCCTCATTCTTTCCCAGCAAGGACATTACTAACAGTTTCCCCTCCCCAGTCTTCTCGCTCATTAAAACGTTCAGTTGTGTTTTCTCATTTGTGACTTATACAAATTCTTTTTAAATTTATACACTAGCCCTTTATCAGATAGTTTGCCTATTTTCCCAGCCTATATGTTTTTATTGATTGTTTTCATTACCATGAAGAAGCATCTTAGTTGGGTGCAGTTCCGTTTATTTCTGCTTTGATAGACTGAGTTTTTAATGGGACATCCAGATCATTGCCAGGGCCAGGGCCAAGGCCAAGACATTGTCTCTTGTTTCCATCTAACAGTTTTCTAGTTCCAGGTCTTTTCTCCATTTTTGAATTGATTTTTATATGTGGCATAAGACAGGGAACCAATTTCATTAATTTGGAAATGAAAATACACTTTCCTCAATATTTGAGAAAGTCATCTGTCACTGTGTCTTTTGGTACCTCTGTCATTAAGTTGGTTACATATCTTTAAATTTATTCCTGAGTTCTTTACTCTGTTCCACAGGCTTGTAGCTGTCTTTACTTTAGTGCCATACTGTTTTGATAACTATAGATTTATAATATAACTTTAAATCAGCATGTGTGAGGCCTCTGATGATATTTTCCTTGAGAATCCCATTCACTGTTTAAGATTGTTTTGGTTCCATTGAAATTTAGGATTTCAGAAACAATCTCTATGATGTGTACTTGGAATATAGAAAGGATTTTACTGAATCTGTCTATTGCTTGGGGTGGCATGCACGTTCTGGACAATATTAATTTTATGATCCATGAGCACAGGCTATCTTTCCATGTATTTGTGCCTTTAATTTCTTAATTCAACACTGAATCATTTGCAGTGTACAAGTCTTTCACTCCCTTGGTCAAATTTATTCCAAAGTATTCCATAAGATGATGTATTTAATTAATTATGTTTAGGTGTGTGTGTCTGCATGCATGTGTGTGCAAGTGAGTGCACGGTGGAGATACAGGTAATTAGGCGCCAACCTGCCAGACATGGGTTCTGGGAACTGAACTCGGGTCCTCTGGAAGAGCAAGAAGTGTGCTTAATCTCTGCATGATCTCTCCTGTCTCTCTAAATACTTTGATGCTATCCTTAGTGCCTCCTTAGAAAATCCCTCCCTCATTACTCGTGTGTGTGTGTGTGTGTGTGTGTGTGTGTGTGTGTGTGTGTGTGTGTGTGTGTAGGGACCAGAATAGAACAAGGCATCAAGTGTTCTCTTCCACCACTCTGTCCCTACTTCTTTTGAGGTATTGTCTCTATGAACATTTGGCTCAAGGGTTTTGGCTGGACTGGAGTCAGGAAGCCCGTCAACTTCCTCTCTCCTCTGTCCACCTCCTTAAGTTGAGGTCTATGTGTGCTTTGGATGCTAGTTTGTTATGTGACTGCTAGGACCCAAACTCCAGTTCTTAGGGAGCACAGCAAGTGCTCTGACTTCTGAGCCATCTCTCTAAAACCTTTATCTTATTCTTCAGCTGAGGACTGAACCGAAGGCATTACACAAGCTGTGCAAGAGCTCTGCCACTGATCCATTTTCAACCCCGATTTCTATTTTAATCTGCCAGGTTTTGTGGTGGAATATCTGTTTCACTAGGCAAAGATGTGTTACATTTGTTTACGCTCCATTTGTTTAACTATGTAAAGATGTGTTGCGCTTGCATTAAATAAATAAAATTAACCTGGGCTGAGAGAAGCAGACTTAGCAACTGGTTGACAAGAAGTCGCAGGGAGGAGCATAGTGTGGCTGTTTTAGTTGGGATGGTGTGGAAGGGAATGGCTTCTGAAGTTACCAGCTAAGAGAGAAAGTTAGCCAGTTGCTACTCTAATTCTCTTAGCTCCTAGGTTTTTCCGTTTAGTTAGCACTGCCTTTAGGTCAGCAGCAGAGCCATTGTCTGGAGGAACAGAACTCCCCCCAGGCTATGGCCTTAGTAGCCTGGCTACTAGTC
>JAQHUG010000546.1:336391-361794 GCA_028555095.1 Dicrostonyx torquatus | reverse complement strand
CTTGCCTACTGCCTAGTGCTAGGAATAAAGGCATATTCTACCACACCTCGCTGAGCTCTTTAAAATTTTAACATATGAAGGAATAATAATATATTTTAATGCTAACAGAACTTGAACATGAATATTTTCATTTTATTGCTTACTTACATAAAAGTTTTCTTTTTTTTCCCAGAGTCAACATCTGTTACTATCTCAACAGCTATGGAAATATTGTTGTTAAAAATCTAATATTAAATTTGGATGGTCCTTCAGAATTTTCACAGCCTTTCATTATACTGCTTGACTGTGTGAGATGAGTAGGTTGGGTAAGATTGACTTAGTTTTCTTTCTTCTTTCCTTCTTTTTAAATAAAGAGTGAGCAAGAGACACAGGATGTTAAACAGTGTTCAAAGTGGAGGAAGGTGAGCCCACCTAGGACTGAAGCCAGCTCTGCAGCATGATCACACCCACAATAATGCAGAGACCACACGCTGTAAAACATTTCCATCAGTTACTCTTAGTTAAAATTTCATCAGCTCAATCCTAAGACACTGAAGGGCACTTTTGGTCCACTCTCAACCCAGACCCTCAAAGCCACTTGTATGCTCCCCAAAGACAGTCTGTGCCGTGTCCCTAGCTCCTGTTGTGCTTTTAAATCCCAGAACTTTAATGCAGAGCGATTCCTGCGTATGGCTATTTGTTTAGTTGTGTTACTATCTGGGTCCACTCCAGTGGAAACCAGGCATACAGACAGAGGCAAGTAAAATCTTACGTTCTTGAGCAAGCTAAAGCTCACTGGTTGTACGTGAAAAATCGAAATCACAAAGTAGTGTAGGAAAAGCTGTCACAACACCTTGTCTTGGAGGACTCAGGGGCTTTCCTACCACCAGCTCATTCACCTTCAATGCACTGATGAAGAGAGATGAGTGGCAGAATCCTTATTTCTTCTCCAGAGCTGGAGAAAGAATTGGGACCTGGAGAAAATGCAAAGCAAGGACCATTTGTCTCCCTTGGAAGCCTCTTCCATCAGTTATGGAAATTCCTCCATTTTAAAGTAGAAAATATCATTCATGGTGAAAAATATAATTTTAGAAAAGAGATTCTTTCAACAGATGGTTATGTTAAGAGATATCAGAAGGCTTGTAGTATTATTAGTGAGTTCGATCTTGCACTTTGATATTTTCTGTTCTTATGGGGCTACAGAGTTGTTTTTAAATGTACTGGTATAATAAACCGACAGTCCTGGCACAGATCCGAATTTCTCTAGACTGCCATTAGGCTCAAATCGATTCTCTAAATAAAGTCTATCCCAAGAGACACAATGATGCAGGGGAAAAAGGAGGTTTGTTTTTTGTTTTTTAAAGCAAGCCTCACGTTTGTCTTCAAACCATCTGTACCTTTTATTAACCAGGGGCTGGAGCCGCCCAGGCGGACAGACACAGGCGAACAACAATCTTCTCCCACACAAGCCTGGAATGGTAACAGTGTGCAGCTGCCTAAGAAAGAAAAGCCTCTTCTGAGCGTGGGTTGGTGTGGGTGTGTCAGGGCGAGGGAGTCGTTCCTCTTCTCCATCCAAGGGTGCTATTTATTGGAAATTTTGCACATCTTTTTGCAAAAATTGATTCCTCTCGAGTGGGAGGCAAAACCCTTTAGATGATAAAGAAAGGGGGGAAAATACATGCAAGATTAAAAGGGGTGCTTTGGAGAGAAAAGCTTGGCGGTCACAACCTGCTCTGGCTATGACAACCACGCCCTTCCGTCCCGCGTGCCAGCAGTCCCCCGTGATCACTTCGCCCCCAAAACCGCGGAGGCATTTTCATTCTCGCTCCACGTGCGAGTCCGGTTCCCTGGTACCCTCGCTACTCTCATGGAACCAGCACCAACCCCGAGGCCCCCCTTGCACCCGCTCCGGCTGCTTCATTCACAACTGGTTGAGCCGAACCTCCGCACGCCACCTCCACGTGCCATCCAGGGCCGTTACCCCATCCCCGGCTCCGGTTCCTTACCCACCTCCCGCCCCGGCTCCGCCCACCGCGCCCGGGGCGCGCGCCCAGACGCCCCGCCACCAGGCCCGCTCGGCGCGTCGCCGCTTCCTGTGCCCCGCCCCTCCCTCGCCGGGAAGGCGGGGTCTGGACGCGAGCGAGCGCGGCGGCGTAGCCAATAGGCGCTCGGCTTACTCTGGCCTCTCCCCCGCGCGGCCGCCAATCGCGGCGGGCGGTGGTGGTAATATTGTGGAGTGGAGTTTGGATGCCGCCGCTGCCGCGGGCTGGAGCGGCGCGGCGGCGGGGGCTGCCGGGGTATTTCGGGAAGGGGGTGTGAGGCGACGGCGAAGGCAGCGGCTGCGTGTGGAGGCGGCCGAGAGAGAGAGAGAGGGAAAGGAAAGAAGAAAGAGGGCGGGAGTCCTTGGTGGAGGAGGCGGGACCGGCGGGGCTCTTCACGGCGGCGGGCGGCCGGGGAGGCGGCGCCGCCCCCTGCCCGCGCTCTTCTCAGCGAAGCCGGCCACCTACCTACCCGCCGGCCCCGGGCAGTGGCCGAGCGGCGGCGACCGCCATGGCGTTTCTCAAACTCCGCGACCAGGTAGGTGAGGGACGGCTGAGCGCAATCGCGCCACCGAGGAGCCGGAGGAGGGCGGACCAGCGGCGTGGGCCGCCCGGGTGCCCGCTCAGCGCGGTGGCTGCGAGGGAAGCGGGTGTCCCGGGCCGGGGACGGCGCGAGGCTGCAGCCTGGGACCGTCCGCCTGTCAGTGCAGCCCGGGCTCCGGGAAACCCACGTGCCGCCGGGGGATCGCGGCCGCCACCACAGGGGCGGGTTCCGCGCTCGCCGCCCTCGCGTCCGGCGCGCTGCCGGGTAGGCGCCTCCTCTTTCCTGCCAGGTGAGGCTCGGGCCTAACAGGTGGCTTTGCTGTGCGGAGTGGCAGCGGTGCTGGTGGCCGTGACCTGGGGTCACGACCTTGCTCTCGGATTGCTTCGTTGGGTGGTTCCTGGACCAACGCTCTGTCTCGCGGAAAGGTGGTGGCGGAAGAAAGCAAACCTACCATTCTTGATTGATTCTGCTAGAGACTTGTTGTACTGTGCAAATCCCCGAACTTGTTTTTTCTTGACATTTTCTGCACCATCTTGGTTAGTTTTCTTGACTTAGGAAGAGCTTGTCAAAGAACACCTGAAATGCTGCAAAGACTCATTCTGTGGGCCTGGAAGAATAACTTTGTATCTACCAATGAAATCGCAACTCTGTCTGAAAATGTTACCTTTAAAAACGTGAGAAGGTGGATTGTAAAACTTTATAATCTGCTTTAGGAGATGTAGACTCCCCCCAATGTTTATATTTCTCTGAAGCAAAAAGGAAATTAACGTGTGAAATTTCGGGGTCGAGGGAACCTATTAACGCTGAGTACTTATTTTGCTATTGTTTTCCTGAGTAGGAGATACTGAACAGATTTGAAGGGAAAGTTCTTGCATGCATTGGGAAACCATTCCTAACGTGAGCACAGGCTTAACAAAAACGATAGGGAAAAACTTCATATGTATATGTATTTTCTGCCAGTTAAAATTTAAGTTCTGAATCCAGCAAATAACATCTTTTTATTTAAAAAATGGTATATTCTATTTAGACTGATGACTGGCTTCATGTATCATTTGGTATCAGCATAGTTTTAACTGATATTAACATTAAGGTATGATTCTTGGAAAAACTTTAGTTGAGGCCGGGCGGTGGTGGCGCACGCCTTTAATCCCAGCACTCGGGAGGCAGAGGCAGGCGGATCTTTGTGAGTTCGAGGTCAGCCTGGTCTACAAGAGCTAGTTCCAGGACAGGCTCCAAAGCCACAGAGAAACCCTGTCTCGAAAAAACAAAAAAAAACCAAAAAACTTTAGTTGATAGTTTATATTTCAAATTATGTGAATAACTTTATTGTCCAGAATGTTACCATTAACCACATATAGTCTTTAATTAAATTAAAAAAAATAAAAAACTAGTTTCTTAGTTGTGCTAGTCACTTTTAAAAAGTGCTCACCAGCCATAAACAGTTCTTGGTTACTGTGTTAAATACAACGAACTCTTTCATTGCATAAAGTTCTGTCAGAAAATAAACCTGGTAACAACAAGCAAAGTTAAAGCCTATAACGTAATTATTATATAGTTAATACCATGAAACTCAAGATTGAGATTTTCCACTAATTTTATTATTCTAGTAGCACTTTGTGCTTACATATTTGATTCTAACCCTTCACTTTTGAAAAGATTATCTTGTGATTTGGCCATTGTGTGCATTAGGAATCTGATAGACTTTTTAGAAATTGATTTATAAAAACCATGAAATAAAAACAGTGCATTTGCATCTTTGCATTTGAGTATCTAGGAACTACAATATTGAAGCATCCAGTTTAATGTAATATCCTTTAATACTCGGTGGTGATAGTGATCATTAAAATGTCACCTGTAAACTTATGAGATGATGGCATTGCTGGGGAAGACTTACTGTAATACTGTCTCATCTAGTTCTTTTGAAAGACTTTACGAGTTGAGTTTATTTTACCTAATTTAAAGGGAATTGTTCCTTTTAGAAATAAGTTTATGTCTCGTTATTACAAACCATTAGCAGTGTTGATAGAAACAGGATGGAATGCAGACAGTTTAACCTTTCCCATGTGTAGGAAAAGCACTTCAGGAAGGTGAAATACTTTTTGGAGGAAAAATAAGATCTGGATATGTACACAGGATTTTTTAAACCTGGAAGATAGTTGACATAGCTTCTAACTCAAAAGCTTTATATACATTTGTGATAGGAAGTAATATAATTTGTTTTGGTTTTGTTTTTTGCTAACCTACAAAGCATAGTACATAGAAGCTAGAAAAGAGTTAGGGTTTTCTACATGAAAAGGGTTCTACGTGGTACAGATCTAAAATTAGAAATGAAGAGATGGCTTAGTCAGTAAAGTGCTTGCCACCTACATAACATGAGGATCTGAGTTTGATCCCCAGAACTCATGTAAAAAAAAAAAAACCGGTGGTCAATGACACATGGCTGTAATCGCAGCTTCTGAGAGACAGAGACAGGTAAATTCTCGGGGATTCCTGACCAGTCAGCGTAGCCTACTTTTGCTTATTCCTGAAGAATGACACTGCAGGTTGGCATCTGGCCTCCACGTGCACATATGCAGCCACAGGTACACAAACCAACAATATACATAGAAGATACACAAAGAAGACAGAAGATCAGTAAACAAATTATTTTTACCCATTCAGTAATCAGAATAAGACAGCATTCTCATTTTATGCCAGTATGTAGTTAAGGGGATAAGAAATAATTGCTGTATTACTTTCTGCTTATGAGTAGATGAAAATACTTTTTAAATTATTAGTAAAATGGGGGCTAGAGAGATAGCTCAGTGGTGAGAAAGCATCAGCTGCTCTTCTAGAGGACCTAGGTTCAATTCCAAGCACCCACAGGTTTGATTCCCAGAACCCCATTGTGGCTCACAACTGTCTTTAGCCCCAGTTCCAGGCTATCCAACACCCTTCTTACGTCTGTAACAATGGCAGGATTTTACCTGTATCACTGTTTATCTTTTTAGCTGATAAAAAAAAATTGTTCATATATATAGTTAAACTTTAAATCATAGGCATTATGTTCTATTAATAAAGGTGGTTGGTCTTTGTTTAGATTCCCCATTTCAGAAGCTAAATGGCAACTGACACTGGCTTCAGTGTATAGTATAGATAATGTGGAGTAGTGGAGATATTGACCTTAGTATCAGTCATGTTAGTGCAGCTGAGCCCCAACCCTTTGTTGCTGTGCAAGGTGTATCTAGTATTTCTGGAGTTCCGTTTTCCTTTAGGATGCCAGAAGTTCAGATTGTTAGGTAAAATCTATTTATAAATGTTGGTAAATTGGTAGCTACTGCTGGGTGGTGGTAGCACACACCTTTAATCCCAGCACTTGGGAGGCAGAGGCAGGCGGATCTCTGAGTTCAAGGCCAGCCTGGTCTACAAGAGCTAGCTCCAGGATAGGCTCCAAAGCTACAGAGAAACTCTGTCTCGAAAAACCAAAAAAAGTTGGTAGCTACCAATGAGAACAATGAATACTCAGGTTATAAAAAAGGACTAGTATGAAACTAGTTTATAACTGCTTATTTAGATGAGTTGGAGAAAAACTACAGAAATGGTACTCAAACTGAGTGTTCTTTAACATAAAAGGGCTAAAGAGGTCATAAACGCCCTACCCATGTCTCTCTCTCTTCCTCTCTCTCTTCCTCTCTCTCTCTCTCTCTCTCTGTGTGTGTGTGTGTGTGTGTGTGTGTGTGTGTGTGTGTGTGTGTGTGTGTGTGTGTGTGTAGCCAGGGATTGGATCTAGGGCCCCATACATGCTAGGTAAGCTTTTTTCTGAGTTAACACCCACCACCAGCCTTAAAAATTAAGATAGAATTTGTATACCATATAATTCACTCTCTTAAAATAAGTGGTTTTTAGTGTGTTCACCAAATTGTCATCACCACTAATTCTAGAACATTCTCACCACTCCAGAAAAAAAACACATGGCCATTAGAAGTTCTTTTTCCTTTCTCTTGCTTTTTATACCTGACAATCACTAATCTACTTTTTATGAATTTGCCTGTTCTGGATATTTAATTTAAATGGAATAATTTATATTTACCTTTTAATGTCTCGTTTGATTTATTTAGCATAATACTTTGTAAAGGTTTATCAATATTGCATCAATCTGTTGTTCATAAGGTTGTGTGTCTGTGTGTAGGGGTGCTGAGTTCAAACCCTAGAGATCTTATGCTAAGTAGACACTTGGCCACTGAGCTACATCCCGAGTCCTGGTCATATGTTATAAGAGGGGGGCGGCTGTGTTCCAGGCACCTGAGAGGAACGTGGACCCCTTTTGTTTTTTCCCACCCTGCTCTCAGCCGCCAGCTAGCTTATGCCCGAAATAACCACACGACAATTATATTAATTTAAATTACTGCCTGGCCATTAGTTTTAGCCTCTATTAGCTAACTCTTATCTTATTTCAACCCATTCTTAATAGTCTGTAAGTCACCACGAGGTAGTGGGCTTCCCGGGAAGATACAGCATGTCTGACCCTGGCGGCTTCATGGTTGCTCTCTCACTTCCTTCCTTCCCTGAACTCTGTTCTGTCTACTCCGCCCACCTAAGGGCGGTGTCCTATCTTATAGGCCAGACAGAGTCTTTATTTAACCAATGAAAGCAAAGAAATACAGACGATCCCTCCTACATCAGTCATAAACTTTTACATCATGTTTAAGAGTTTGTTTTGCCAGGCGGTGGTGGCGCACGCATGCCTTTAATCCCAGCACTTGGGAGGCAGAGGCAGTCAGATCTCTGAGTTCGAGGCCAGCCTGGTCGACAAGAGCTAGTTCAGGACAGCCAACAAAGCTACAGAGAAACCCTGTCTTGAAAAACCAAAAAAAAAAGAGTTTGTTTTAAAAAAAAGTTTAAAATACTTAAACCATTTGTAGCATTTGTAGTGTATTTCTGCTTTTAAGAATTTGTTTATAACTAGAGTTAAGTTTTGTTTGTAGTAATACTGAAAGATAGTGGCTTATTTTTTTTAAAAAATTTCTACTTGTATTTAGTATATAGGTTTCTTGAAGTACTGGTTCTCCCCCATGTAAAAATCTTTAAATTTTAGGGTTCTATTAGGTACATGATTATGAGATATAAAATGATAATTGAAAATAGTGTATTGTACAGTGTGTAATGATTAAGTCAGAATGGATGGTATTCTCCCTAAACATGTATCATTTCCTTGTACTGGGAACATTGAGACGCTTCTCTGCTATTGTTTGTAGACATACACAATTTAATATTTCATCTTGCTAAATAAAATATACAGTTATTGTTAACTATAGCTTACCTACTCTGTTTTAGAATGTTAGAAATGATTCCTTCTAATTAACTGTATGGAGTAGAGGGTGGATATGATCAAAATGCTTTGTATATGGTTATTCTTGGTCTTCGTGGTTTGTTTTAGAGAGTTTGTTACATAGCCCTGGCTGCCCTGGAACTTTCTGTGTAGACCAGGCTGGCCTGAAACTCAGAGTTCATCCTTCACAGACATCTCCTCTGAAATGGAATTAAATGTATGCACCACCATGTCCAGCAGCTTTGAGAGAGAGTTTGAGATAAAGTCTCTTTGTATCCCAGGCTAGCCTGGAAATTGAATCCCAGGCTAGGCTGGAAATTGATTTGTAGATGAGGCTAGCCTATGGTTACAAAGTATAAAAAAAGATTAATCTACATAAAGATTTTAAAACTAACTTTTATTTTGGGAGGTAAAAATTACTTAATGAAGGATCTACTAAGAGTGGAACATGATTTGGCTTTTCCTGAGTAGGAAAAAGAAAAAGATAACATTTGTGTAGTAGTTTGAATAAGAATGGCTCCTAGGGCTGTTTTGAATACTTAATTAAATCATCTTTTCAATTGTTTGAAAAGATTACAAGGATGAGGAGGTGTGGCCTTGTTGGAGGAAGTGTGTCACTGAGGGTGGAAGAGGTTTCTCTCTCTCTCTATCACACACACACACACACACACACACACACACACACACACACCTGTGGATCAGGATGTAGCCCTCAACTGCTGTTCCGTGCTCCCTGCCATGATAATAATGGACTAATGAACCTCTGAAGTCAAGTCCCCAGTTAAATGCTTTCTTTTGTAAGCATTCTTGGTCGTGGTGTCTCTTCACAGCTGTAGAACAGTGATGAAGACACTTTGAGATACCTTATAATTATGTTTACCAAATACATGAAATGCTGAAGAACACTGATGCTCATATATTCAGGTACTCTATATCAGAAGTCCCTTTGCTTTATGTTGGAGAATAACAGGACAGAAGGAAGAGATAGGCATAATATCTGCCCATAAGGGTAATATTAGCTAAAAGAGGAGGAAAGGCAACATAAATATACTTTATTCTGCATGTGAGTTACTTCAAGTGCAAAATTAAGCTCATGTGTATCAGTGGCTTTTGAATAACTTGTATCATACAAAGTAGCATCTGTTGAGTTCCATAAGAGATGGAAATAACATGTTTCAGAATACAGAAAGGATCAGATTATAGTTAGATAGAAACTCTTGGGGCAAGTGAACTATTTTAGGTTCACCAAAATGATTTGTCGGTGTCAGAAGCAAATAGTTATGTTTGAAAGCATGAAGAGGAAAATGAGATGGTAAACCAGGAAAAAAATGTGTTAGGATAATGAGGAGACAATTCTGATAATAGCAAAGATGGCAGATAGATTAGATTAGCCAAGTTAAAAGTGACTTCATTATAAAGTACTTTGAATATTAGGCTGAGAATTTAGAGATGGACAGCCTTCTTCAAATAAAGTTTGATAATTTCAGCAACATTGTCCATGTGTTGAACTTCACTAGATCTTCACTAGATCCTCGAAGGGGCTGTCATGCCCAACATTTCAATAACCATTGCATTTTAAGTTTTAGCAGGAATGGAGCATGGTGCATATAATATCAGCACTTGTATTGTGGAAGCAAGTTTTAGCAGGGCATATTACAAAAGGAAGACAGGTGGACATACCACAATCTGTGAACATTACATACGAATATTAAATATGGAAGACATTGAATGGGAATGAGTACATTTTTTCATTTTGATATTTTTCTTTAGCATGTGTTATACAATTGATACATTTCATTGTGACCTTTTTCATACATGCATATAAAGCACTTTCACTATATTCAATCGCTCCTATTGCCCTATTTTGTCCTTCTCCATACCCTGCTGATTCCCTTGCTCTTCCCATATACTTGGATATCTTTCTTGGATTTTTATTTCCTATCTAGATTCTACATATAAGAAAAATATATTTTCTGAGTCTGGCTTATTTTTCATAGCTTGATAGTCCATTTGTTGATGAGCAGTTAGCCTGATTCCATAATGTAGCTGTTGTGGATAGTGCTGTGATAAACATGAATATTTATCTATCTCTTCTGTATGCTAACTCTTAATTTGTTTTTTGAGTGTGTACTTGGAAAGGTATAGTTAAATTATATGGCAATTCTATTTTTGAGTAACTTCCATGTTGATTTACATGGTAGCTGAATTAATTTACATTCATAACAATGGTCTTGTTTTCCCTTCTTCAACATCTTGGCCAGCTTTTTGTTGTTATTGGGTTGTTGTTTGTTTCTTTGTGATAGCCATTCTGACTGGTTAAGATGGAATTTTAGTGTAGATTTGACTCAGATGACCAAAGATGTTCAACTTTTTTTTTTTTTTTTTGGCTTTTCGAGACAGGGTTTCTCTGCAGCTTTGGAGCCAATCCTGGAACTATCTCTTGTAGACCAGGTTGGTCTCGAACTCACAGAGATCTGCCTGCCTCTGCCTCCCGAGTGCTGGGATTAAAGGCGTGCTCCACCACCGTCCAGCTAGATGTTCAACATTTTTTGCCATTTTCTTATTGGCCATTTGTGCTTTTTTGAAAACTGTCTATTCTGTTCATTTGCCCATTTATTGATTGAATTTTGTGTTCTTGATTGATGTTTTGTATATGTATGTTTGTATGTATATTTAATTTTATATTCTGGATATTAACCACCTGCTAGGTAAATTGTTTGGAAGAGATTTTTTTTTCTTATTGTGTGGACTGTCTCTTCTGGTAATCTTGTTTTTTTTTTATTTTTTTTTTATTTATGTGAGTATTTTGTCTGTATGTACATCTGTATCCCACCAGTGTGCCTGGTACTTTCAGAAGCCTGCATTGGATCATCTGGAACTGGAGTTAGAGATGGTTGTGAGCCACTTTGAAGTTGTTGGGATTTGAACCTGGGTCCTCTGCAAAAACAGAAATGCTCTAAACCACTGACCAGTGCAACCCCATTTTTTTGGAGACAGGATCTGTCTAGGTTAGTGCTTCTCAACCTGTGGGTCATGACCCTTTTGACGATCGAGTGACCCTTTCACAGGGGTCACCTAAGATCATTGGAAAACGTAGATATTTGCATTAAGATTAATAGCAGTAAAATTACAGTTACGGAGGAGCAACAAAAATAACCACAACATGAGGAACTGTATTAAAGGGTCAAAGCATTAGTAAGGTTGAGAACCACCATTCTAGATAGCTCTGTCTGTCCTGGAGCTCTGTGGACCAGGTTGGCCTTGAACTCACAGAGATCTACCTCTGTCTTCTGACTGCTGGGATTAAAAGTGTGTACCACCACCATCCAGCCCCCATTTGACAAATACGTTTTTTGACTCTTTTAAAGTTAAGGCACTCCTAAAGTATGCAGACTGATTTTTTTTCTTTTGAACAGTCCTTTCAATCCCATGTCTCTTAGAAGCTGTCGTTCGCTTATCAACAATCAAAAACTTCAAAATCAACACATTAACATACAGGATCCAGACTCCCTGTGTATTTCCCATCTCTACTTGGCTTTCTAAAATTACTTCTCTCTTTAAAGACTTTATTATTTTTAAGTCATTTCTTTCTATGACTGTCCATACCCTTTTTCTTTTCTTTTTTCTTAAGCCTATGCATATTGTTAAACACACTGGAACCTGCTGAGAGTTTTCTGGACCTCTTTTACTGTGACCATGTGAGCAAACTTTAAACTGCTAAGCTATAGCCGGGTCCTCCATGCTACTCTCTGCTCTTTTGTCAAAGTATCAAAGCTTCACAGAGTTAAAACAAACGCAACATAAAAGAATGCAACACATCTTTGCATCATTAGACCGATATTCCATAGCATAAACAAATGTAACACATTTTAAATTAATATTCTATAACAGGAAGGTCTCACCTTACTGTATCCCTGACTGGCCTGGAACTCTATATAGACCAGACTGGTCTTGGACTTGAAAAGATCTACCGGTCTCTGCCTCCAGAGTGTTTGGGAGTATTATTTTAAGGTGTGTGACTTTTGTTTACGCTATATTTGTTTAACTCTATGAAACTGTGTTTCTGTGCTTGTCTAATGGTCCTAATAAAGAGATGAATGACCAATAGTGTGGCAGTAGCAAAGATAGGTGGGGCTGGCAAGCACAGATCATAAATAGAAGGAGGAAGGAGGAAGGGAACAAGGAAAGGAGAATGTCAGCTAGCCACCCAGCTACATAGCAAGCCATGGAGAAGCAAAGAAATCTCTACAGAAAAAAGATAAAAGCGCGGAGACAAAAAGTTGTTGGGATAATTTAAGTTAAAAGCTGGCAAGAAACAACCCAAGCTAAGGCTGGGCGTTTATAACTAAGAGTAAGCCTCCGTGAGGGATTTACATGGGAGCTGGGTGGTGGGAGCCCAAAAGAGCAAAAACAACTATAACACTAGAGTGCTGGGGTTAAAGGCATATACCACCATGCCCAGCATCTTTTCCTCATTGCTCCAGCTGAGATTTAGTAAGTGAGACTGTAGAGAGAAGGGATGTCCTGTCTCGTTCTTGATGTTTTGGTTTCCCCCTATTCAGTGTGAAGTTGGCTATAGATTTGTTGTAGATAACCTTACTGTCTTGAGGCATGATCTTTGTATTACTAGTTTCTAACAGCCTTTTATGAAAGGACATGGACTTGTCGTAGGCTTTTTAGATTTCTATTAAGATCAGTTGATACCCCCAGTTTTGTGAATTTGTTGCCTTACATTTACTGATTTGTGTATGTTGAGATAGTCTTACATCCCTGAAAAGAAACAGACTTGATCCTAGTCTCTTAGTGAATTTTTAAGTTTAGTCTGCAATGTGGAATTCCCCTGTGTATGCTGTGAATGTACTTTGTTACCATTGGTTAATAAAGAAGCTGCTTTGGGCCTCTGACAGTTCATAATAGAGCAAAGTGAAAATTCGAAGCAGAGATAGAGGAGAAAAAAGGCAGAGTCAGGGAAACGCCCTGTAGCTGCCGAAGGAGACAGACACTGGCTGAAACCTTACTGGTAAACGACAAGCCTCGTAGTACAATACAAAATAATAGAAATGGGCTAATTTAAGATGTAAGAGTTAGTTAATAGAAAGCCAAATCTATTGGCCAAGCATTGTTATAATTAATATAGTTTCTGTGTGATTATTTTGGGTCTGGGAAGCTGGGAAATGAATGAACAGCCTCCAACTACAAGTCTGCAAATATTTTATTGTTTTTTTTGTTTTAACTAATCAAGGAAATTGGTCTGTAGTTTGTTATTCTTACTGTTTTCTTATATGTGCTGGACTAGTAGAATATTTATAGTGTTTCTTTTTCTGCTTTATGGAACAGATTAAGGAGCATTAACATTAAAGATCTGGTAGAATTCAGCAGTTGAACAGTCAAGAATTTATCTGGTCGAGGATCTTTCTTTATTGAGATTTATTAAAATCCTTGTTGTAATATTACTTGCTATTGGTCTTTTAGGGTATGTGTGTGTGTGTGTGTGTGTGTGTGTATTTATGTTGGGTCAATTTTGGTAATTCATTCTAGAAGTTCTAGAATTTTCAATTTATTGGAACACAAGATTTCAAAATACTCTTAATAATCCTTTATATGTCCTGGCATTTGTTAAAGCTACTTTTTTAATCTCTACTTTTATTAATTTGAGTCATTTCTTTTTTAGTTGGCTTAGATAAGGATTTGTTAATTTTGCTTAATTTTTCAAAGAGCCAGCCTTTTGTTTTTATTGGCCCTTTTTATTGTTTTAGTTTCCATTTCATTTATTTCTGCCCTGATTTTCTTTCCTTTTAATTTTGGTTTTATCAGACTGTGTGATGCATCATTAGGTTATTCTTTTATGATGATTGGTTTTTTTGGGAATACACACCCATGGCTATAAATTTCTCCCTTAAAACCACTTTTGCTGTATCTCATCCACTTTAGTAATGTTTTCATTTTTACTTGCTTTAGGAAATTTTTAATTTCTCTCAGTTTCTTCAATAATTTATGTGGTTTCAGTCTCTTATATTTTCTGTAATTTTACTTGGATTTGATTTGGAAAGATAAAAGAACCTATTTCAATTTTTTTTATTCATTAATACTTGTTTTATGTCCTAAAATACAATGTTTTAGAGAAAATATCTTGGTATTCAAGAACAGCATGCATTCTACAACTCTTGGATGAGATATTCTGTAGATGTTATTAAATCTATTTGATCTATGGTATAGTTTAACTCAAAATTTCCTTGTTGAATTTTTTTAATCTAGATAATCTGTCATTTGAGAGGAGTATAATCATGTCTTGTAATATGTAGACTAGTGCTTGTTCGATAAAATTGAGTACATATGTGTTTACAGTCATAGCTTGACAAATTACTGTCTGTTAATATTCAGTGATTTTTCTGGCTTCTAATTTTGGTTTAAAGTCTGCTTTTTAATATAAAAGTATAACCTACTCCTGCTATTTGCTTGAGATGAATGCACTGGTGTGGTAATTTTCTTGCACATAGTTGGCTCTTGTTTTCTAAGCCAAATATCCAGTTTGTGTGTTTCATTTGAAAGATAAAACCTTGCCTTTAGGGTTATTAAAGGCATGTACAAAATTTCCCCTTATTCACCTTAGAGGTTTCCTAGAATATTTAGTTTGATTCTTTACTAATTATCATTTGTTTATTTGATCTCCTAGTGAAAGTTTCTCTCTTTGAGCTCATGGTTGTGTTTGTCTGCTTTCCTCTCCATGTAGTATTTTTGGAGGTATACATTGCTGTTTTGAGACTCATAACTTGCTTTCGCTTATGTTTATTGTGGGCATTTTTTATTTCTCCAATACTTTTTTTTTTCTTTTTCGAGACTGTTTCTCTACGTAGTCCTGGTTCCTGGAACTCGCTCTGAAGAGATCTGCCTGCGTCTGCCTCCCGAGTGCTGGGATTAAAGGCATGCATCACCACTGTCTAAGTCTCCAGTTTTTTTTTTTTAAATATTTATTTATTATGTATACAATATTCTGTCTGTATGTCTGCAGGCCAGAAGAGGGCACCAGACCCCATTACAGATGGTTGTGAGCCACCATGTGGTTGCTGGGAATTGAACTCAGGACCTTTGGAAGAGCAGGCAATGCTCTTAACCTCTGAGCCATCTCTCCAGCCCCCAGTCTCCAGTTTTCAAAGACAATTTTGCTAGATACAGAAATTTGGTTTCAGTTACTTTCAAGGTGTGAAATATATTAGTACATGCTCTTCTAACCTTTAGGGTTTCTGTTGAGTTTTTTGTTTTTGATAGATTCATTGTAATGAGAATGTAACTTTTGATTTGAAACTTCCAGTATTTGTTTCGTACTCTGGGCATTGTAACTGTACAATGATATGGAGAGGATTTCTGGTCACTTCTAGTAGGGAGTCTTAATGTGTCCTGTATTTGGATATCTGTCTCTTTCCTAAGATTTAGGGAGTTTTCTGCTTTAATTTCTCCCATTCTCTTCCCTTCCTTCCTTTGGTGATAAGATCTTGCTGCATAACTCAGGCTGGCCTAGAACTTAACTGTGGTCATCCTCCTGGGACTATAGGCATGTATCATCACACCCAGCTTTATAACCTCCTTCTACACCAAAAACATGTATTCTTGATTCTTAATTATATCCCAGAGATCTTAAAAGTTGTGATAATGATACATTACCCACTTTGTTGCTGTCTGAATATATTCTCAACTGTGTCTTCAATCCTTGCTTTTCTTCCTTCTACCTACTCTAGTCTATTGGTGATACTTTCCATTGAGTATTTTATTTGATTTATTGAGCTTTTCCTTACCAGGAACCCCCTTCCCCATTATGTATGTCTTTGCTGAATTATCCAGGTTGTTGACTTTCTTGTCCAAGTCTTAAATTGACTTTGCTATTCATTTGTTTATTTGAAACCTCTTTGAGGTCCTTGTCATTTTAAAATGTAATTTTTTAGTATTTTTTAAATCTAGCTTTCCAACTATTTCCATATTTTTGTATTTGGTTATGGAAGATTTGTGCAGTTTTGTAAGGTTATTTTGCCTTTTTCATATTGTTTCTCTGCTATAATTGTGCAGCTATTGGGTTAGCTATCTCTGATTTCTATGTGACCTTCTTAGTGAGTAAGTAACTTTGAGTACTTAATTCCCAGTACTATTCAGAGGAGAAAGCCAATGTTGGTAACAGCAGCAATACCCAAACAAGCCATATACAGAAATGCAATAAATCTTAAAAGACTGCTATATCACTGCTAACTATAGAAAAAGAAAGAGCAATGTCCAGTAAAACTATAAAGGTAAAGTTAATAAAAGAGTGAAAAAGAGGAGCAGGGAAGGAGGGGAAAAAAGATAACGGAAAAAAAATAAAGCGCAAGAAAACTTTGATTACAAAGTTTAAAAAATAAGTAAAAATTAGCTCAAAGGGAGAAAAGGTTGTAGCACAAATAATAAAAACAAGAGACAGACATTGGGGTTCAAATTGGAGATCAGAAAAGCAAAACAGCCAAGCCACTAGAACAGTCTTAACCTCTACCAAAGGCTGGGCAACTGCAGCCGACTGAGCCCTGAGCTTCTGTCTCCTCCCGTTTTAAATTCCCCTTTAGTGCTGGGATTAAAGGAGTGTGACTCCCTATTACTGGGATTAAAGGTGTGAGCTAGAACCACCTGAATCTGTTTCTGCATTGATCGTGTGTAGCCCAGGGTGGCCTTGAACTCACAGAGATCCCTCAGCTTCTCCCAAATTCTGGTATTAAAGGTGTGTGACACCACTGCCTGACCTCTAGTGGCTTAGTTTTACCTTCTGATTTTCAGGCAGGCTTTATTTATTAAAGCATAAATAAAATATTACTTTAAGAGGTAGGTTAGAGCGAGAACAGCAGTGGTAGGGCAACCTACATGCCCAAGGCTCTGAGTTTAATCACTAGGACTCTTAAAACAACAGCAACAATTAAAAAAGTAGCAATACATAATAAAACAGAAAAGGATTTTTTTTAAAGTACTAAGTAATATAAAGAAATAAGATAAAAGAACAAATTAGAGGATTCTTTCCAGAATCTATAATAATTGTAATCTCAGGTCTGGAGGATAATGATGTTGATTATTGTACAGTTTGCTCTTTGGCCTTTTGTGGTCCTTTCACCCAGCTTTCAAATATATCACACATGGAGAGACCTATTATTACTTAAAAATGCTCAGCCTTAGCTGGCTGGCTTGTTTCTAGCCAGCTTTTCTTAACTTATCCCATCTATCTTTTCCCTCTGAGCTCTTATCTTTATTTCTGTATACCTTTTCTTCTTCCTTCATGGCCTGTGTGAAATTGGGTGACTAGCCTCTGATGTCCTCCTCTCCTTGTTCTCTTGCTCCTTCCTCTCTCCTCCCAGATTTTTCTCTGCCTGCCAGCCCCGCCTATCCTTTCTCCTGCCTTGCTATTGGCTGTTCAGCTCTTTATTAGATCATCAGATTTTTTTAGACAGGCCAAGTATAAACATCTTCACAGAGTTAAACACATGCAACATAAAAGAATGCAACACATCTTTGCATCATTAAACATATGTTCCACACCATAACAAATGTAACACATCTTATAATAATATTCCACAACAGGAAGAACAATTAGTTGCCTTTCTTCACTCTTGTCACCATACTGGCTGGTGCAGTACAGCCCCAGTGGTACATCAGTGACAAGGCCTCATTTAGTTTAGACTATCCTTCTGTGTGTGCCTGGGGTTGGTGCTGGCCACCATGGGGTGAGGAGATTTCCATTCACATTGGTGGTTCCCAAGTCAATGTGTCTCCAGGTTCAATGAGAATGAGGAAACAGACCTGAGATCTGCTTTGGAGAGAACTGAGATGTTATGGTGTTTTACTCTTTTGGCTTTTGGGGGGAGGGAGGATGGACCCACCACCCAGTTTCCAAATAAATCACACATGGAGGTTTATTCATAGTTACGATTGCCTGACTTTAGTTTGGTTTGTTTCTTACCCACTTTTCTTAACTTATATTATCCTGACTACCTTTTGCCTCTGGACTTTTATCTTTCTCTATTTCTGTACATCTTACTTTCACTCATGCACTGTGACTGGCCCCTGATCTCGCCTTGGTCTTTCCTTGCTCCTTGTTCTCCTCGTTTCTTTTATATTCTCTGTCTGTTAGCCGTCCCTATCATTGCTCCTGCTTCACTCTTGGCCATTCAGCTCTTTATTAGGATCATCAGGTGTTTTAGACAGGCAGAGAATCACAGCTTCACAGTTAATCAAATGCAGTGTAAACAAAGGTAACACACCTGAAAGTAATATTCCCCAACACTGAGATATCCCATCAGTCACAGTGCCTATAGAGTCTTAACACACAATAGCCAGTAAACCACCTTGTAGTTGGAAGGAGTCTGTGGAAATAGAGCAACCTGCCCTTCCTGTGTTCACTATTCCTCTTGTTAGTAAATTACTTGTGGCCTTGAGGCAGCTCAGATTGTAGTTGAGAATGGCCCGTGAAGATGGAAGCAAAGCTAACCAGTTCTAACGCAAGGAATGCCCAGAGTCATCACACTAGAGAAGATAAGATTTTTTTCCTAACATATTCAGGGCTTGTCAGTTTGAGACTGTTAGCCTCCATGACTTGTAGGGAAAAAAATGTTGGTTTTTATTTTAAGATTTATTTATTTATTTATTAGACAGGGTTTCTCTTTGTAACATTCTTGGCTGTCCTGGAGCTCTTTTTGTAAAACCAGGCTGGTCTTGAACTCACAGAGATCCACCTACCTCTGCTTCTCAAGTGCTGGGATGGGTAAAAGGCATGCACCACCTCTGCCTGGCTGATTTATTTTTAATTTTTTAGAGAGAGAAAAGTGGGAGCCGGGCGGTTGTGGTGCACGCCTTTAATCCCAGCACTCAGGAGGCAGAGGCAGGCGGATCTTTGTGAGTTCGAGACCAGCCTGGTCTACAAGAGCTAGTTCCAGCGCAGGCTCCAAAGCCACAGAGAAACCCTGTCTCGAAAAATTAAAAAAAAGAGAGAGAAAAAAAATGGGTTTGTGTACATGTGAGTGAAGATGCTTGAAAAGATCAGGCTTCAGGTCCCTCCTTAGCTGTAGTTATCAGTGATTGTGAGCTGCCCAAATACGGGTGTCAGGATCTAAACTTTGGTCCTCTGCCAGAGCAGTACATGTTCTTAAGTGCCGAGCCATTTCTCTAACCCAAATTTCTATCAATTTATATCATCAAGTTTGCCTTAACAGTAGTCGTTAAGGGACTAACAAAAAGATACACTATATTTAGATTTGTATATGCAATGTAGTAGGAGTAAAATTTCATTTTTATGCATATTTAGTTGTCCCTGTGCTATTGAATTATCATAACACACTTATCACAAATTTGACAACTATAAGACTTTATTTATTTTTTTAAGATTTATTTGTTTATTATGTATACAACATTCCTTCCATGTATGCTTGCATGCCAGAAGAGGGCACCAGATCTCACTACAGATGGTTGTGAGCCACCATGTGGTTGCTGGGAATTGAACTCAGGACCTTTGGAAGAACAGTCAGTGCTCTTAACCTCTGAGCCATCTCTCCAGCCCAACTATAAGACTTTATTCATTCTCTTCCACTGATCTCTGTATCTGTATACCAGTACTAATAGGCTTGATTTCTATAGTTTGAAGATGGGGAATGAGTCCTAACTTTGTTCTTGAAAAACATTATGGGACATTTGTATTTCTATTTTAGTTGTAGCAATGGCTCTGAATTTGTCAGAAAAGAAAGTTGGAGTAATTTCATAGATATTGTATTTAATGTATAAGTCAGTTTGAGAAATACTGAATCTTATTAGTCTTCAATCTAAGACTGAGTTGTTGGCCGTTTATTAAGGTTTTTAAGTTTCATTCAGTGTTACTGTGTAGTTTGTAAATTTTAAACTTAATTTGTTCAATTTATTGTTTTTATGTTATTTATTGGAGATTTCCTTAATTTTCAGAGTGTATAGTTTTTTGGTTTTTTTTTTTTTTGGTCTGTGTAGCCCTTGAATTTACAGGGATCCACCTGCCTCTGCCTCCCGAGTGCTGGGATTAATGGTGTGTACCACTTCTTCCTAGCTACAATTCATTTTTTAAATTGCACTTGGTAGTCTGCATTTCTGTTGAACTCATTTATTAGTACTAATAGGTTTTTAGTGGATTCCTGGTGGGGTTTTTTTTCTCTGTAGAGATGGATCTTCTTACTGGATGTAATTTTACCTTTTCTTTCTGGTTTGAATGCTTTCTGTTTCTTCTAGCTTGCTTGCACCAAGTGGAACCTCCTGTACAATATTTTCAGTACAATATTAAATGGAAATGGTGAGATAGTCTTTTGGGTATTCATGGTAGCAGGATCTCAGTGGTAGCTTACACTGTCCTGGCACTCACTAGTCTAGCTCAGACTCATGTCAGTGCTCCTACCTCAGCTTCCCATTTGCTGTAATTACAGACATTAATCACTGTGCCTGGGTTGAACATCTTTGTGTTCTTCATAATCTCCTGCCATTCACTATTCAATATGATTTCTTCTGTGAGTTTTTGTAGATATCTTTTACTAGACTGATGAAGTTCTCTTCTGGTCTCAATTTGTTTATTGGTAACTTCTTAAATTTGATCAAATATTAATTGTTTCATCTTGGGCATTGTAACTATTTGAGTAAAATGAGAACTTAGGAACAAAAAAGAATCTTGGTTTCACACAAGGTTGTGTCATTGATACAACTTTTCCATCCTTAAGACATTTTCTTAATAGCAAGCCCCAAACTTTTGATTATGGATTTGAATTTTTAAGCAAGCTCAAATCTCTCCAGCATTTTCCTATTTGATAATTTAGTCAACTACATTTTACTCCAGATTTAGCACAACTTATTATTCCTTTGATTGACTGATTTTATTTTGCATCAGATTCTATAACCAGACTAAAACATACAAGAATGTTTGGAGAAATGTTGACAGGAAATGTGGCCAAGCATAGTTGCCTCTGCCTGTAATCTCAGCATTTGAGGGAGGTTGAGACAAGGGAATTGCTGCAAATTCAAGGGTAATCTGAGCTAGTGAGTATCTGCCCAACCCAGTACTATATGGCAAGACATAGTCTCAACAGCACCTCCCTAGTCCTCCCAGCCAAAATGTGAAGTCTATGCTGGAGAGCAGCCTGCATTCTAAGGAGTTGGAACTTGATTCTGAAATAGCAACGCAGACAGTACAAGATTTGTGTTTTCATTGAATTCTGGAAAATTGATAATATTTTGGATTAGTAAAGTAGAGGAATTACTAGGAAGTTAAATCCATTTAACTTAGCCAGTAATATAAATTTGACTTTGGAAATATTGAAGTTCTAGTGGAACTTCTAAACATTGAAGTGTCCTTGATTAAGCTGCTAAATATGAGAGTGATTTTATAGAAGAGTGTCTTAGGAGCAAATGAATTTATTTAGGAAATGAGAAGGGCTTGTGATCAAGGAGAATATAATGGAAAACATAGGATTGGTGGAGGAAAGGAATTCTGAGAAACTACCAGAGGTAAGGAAGAGCCACAAGAGACTGCTTATCACAGACCAAAGAGGAAAGATTGCCAAGTGGCAACTATATTCTCTTGGGATTTGTTTAATTTAGGCTTTATCTAACATGATCTTGATTGAAACTAGAATAGTTTTCCTTTCTGGGCTTTCATTTTATGCAAATAGTTACAGTGTCCAAGATGAGAATTACTATTGAATGCCCATCATAATCCAGATCATTGTTTTAAACTTTTCTGTGGAAATGATTTTCCTATTTGCCCCAAGCTCTTTACTACTTAAGACCACTGGTTTGTTGTTGTTGTTGTTGTTGTTAATATTTATATTGGAATACAAACTCTTGATGTATGTGTTTTCGAAGTCCAGTTAGATCACCTTGGGTCTTGCTCTGGAGTCTAAATCTTAAGCCTTCCTGTTGTAAAGGCTGTTTTGTTCTTAGTAAGTGGGTCCCAGTTAACTTGTATTTACTACCTCTTTGAGCATTTGTTGTTGCTGGTGGTGGTAGTGTGTGTGTGTGGGTGTGTGTGTTTGAGATATAGCCATAGAAAATTTAGCCCAATTGTTGAGTGTTACTTCATTTCTGGCAAATTTATTTCCTCCCTTGAACACTCCTCTTATTTCCCACCTGTTGCTAGAACAGCTTTAGAAACAATGGGTTCAGATCCTGAACTTTTGTTAGCCCAAGTAAATTCCAGCTTCCTTAGTCTCCCATTAACTTGGAGTTTTCTAAGGATCAAAATTTGCTTAAGTGTTGACCTCAGCTTGTGCTGTTTTTGTTTAAGAACTTATTTATATGGTAAGCATATCTTCAACAGTTGGCTTCCAGTTCTTGTATATTGTTTTCTTTGTAATACTTTTAATGGGAGTAGTTGTATTAAACACCCTGATTATTGGAGTAAAAAAATTCATGTTTACAATCTGTTGATCCTTGACACTGGGAATACATGTTTATAAAGCAAGGTATCTGCTTCCTTTTATGAGATAAAATGAAATTAGATAAGGACAGTTATATTAGCCATCAATTGGAGACATTAAAGATGTGGCTAGTTGCACTGAAGGGTGAAGTTGGAAGGATTTCTTGAAATTTTAATAAAATTTTATTTACTGGTATTACTTTTATAGTTTGCAATTCTTTCGCCCTCCCTCCTTTTGTAAGGATTGAACCCAGGATCTTGAGCATTATAAGCTCAGCCCTCTTTTTTTTTTTTTTTTTTTTGGCTCAAGGGAATTAATATTCCATTTTCCCCAAAATGTACTCTAATCTTAACTGAAATTTGGGTAGATGCTTATCTCTTGTTTTTGTTTGTTTTGAATTTTCCCCCCTTTCTTACATATTGTTCCATATTAGTGTCTGGATGTACTATGCCTGTTAACTAAGATTGTAATACTCAGGTTGGACAAAAACCAGGTAACAATGCCCGTTATTTGGATTGGTTTTGTTTGTTCAAGATGGGATCTTCACTGTATAGCCTAGGCTGACCTTAAACTTAAAATCCTCCTTCCTCAGCTGTTAGAAGTGCAGAGATTATAGGCATTTATTACCATGCTTACTCAGAGTTCAGTTTAATGCTTAATTATGCAGTGTACTGTAGTATAGCTTTAAAATTACTACTTCTCTGATTAATACAAACATTTTCCATTGTCAAATAAAAATTGTAAGTAAATGATTTGTGTTTGCTGGCAAAGGTGGGTCTGGCTTCTTGTCATTTTGTATTGTATTTTTAAGGTTCAATTATGCTTGAACATATCATTTCTTCACTGCTGAGTAGTAAGCATTTTGTGTGTGTGTGTGTGTGTGTGTATACCATATACAGTCCAGTTGATGGACACTTGAATGGTTTCCCAGTTTTGGAAAGTGTGAGTAATATTGCTGTGAATTATTAAAATATGTCTTTGTAAAGATGTGTTTTAATTTTTTCTGGAAGTAGTTGTAGAAATAAAATTGTTAGACTGTGTGGTAAGTTTGTGTTTGCAGACTATTAGATGAATTGTATAAGCCCTGCTGTTTAGTCCTGGATTTGGCTTGCTGGGACCTTTTTTTTTTTTTTTTTTTTTTTTTTTAATTGCTTTCATTGAGTTCTACATTTTTCTCCGCTCTCCTCCCTTCTTCTCCCCTTCCCTTCTATCCTCTGCCATGGTCCCCATGCTCCCAATGCTCCCAATTTACTCAGGAGATTTTGTCTTTTTCGACTTCCCACGTAGATTACATCCATGTATGTCTCTCTTAGGGTTCTCATTGTTGTCTAGGTTCTCTGGGGTTGTGATTTGTAGGCTGGTTTTCTTTGCTTTATGTCTAAAAGCCATGGCACTTTAACTTTCATATGGAGGTATTGCTTTCTTCAGAATAAATCTGAGCAATAGTCTACCTGTTGAATTATCTTCATGAGTTTATGAAAAATTGATTTTTATTAATTTGATATTTGGTACAGTGAATGGAGCTCAGGACTTCTCTTTATGGGAGAATTTGAAGTACTAATTCCATTTCAAATGGTATGGGTTTAGTCATATTTTCTGTTTTCTCTTGAGTCAGTTTTATCTAGGAGTTTGTCTAAGAGCTTGTCCATTTTTATCATAGTTGATTGTATGTGTCGATACTGGTTCATATATTTCTTTATAACCATTTTAGCATCTCTTAAAGTTGATAGTGATGCCCTTCCTTCCGTTGCTAAATTGGGTAATTTGTGTTTTCTTTCTTTAAAGATTTACTAATTTTGCTCATCTTTTCAGTTTGATTCTTGCTAATGCTATTCCTTCTGCTTGTTTTGGGTTTACCATGCTTTTGTTTTTCTAATTCTTCAGGTAAAAGTTGGCTTGAAAAATTTCAGTTTTAGTATTGATGTTTACAGCTATAAATTGCCTTCTATAAAGGTGTTGATTGTATCCTAAGTTTGTGCTATGTCTTATTTTTATTCAATTTAAAGTATGTTCTGAGTTCCTTTGTGATGTCATCTTTGGCCCATGGGTTTCTTTTAGAACTGATTTAATTTCCAGTGATTTTGAACTTTCAAATATTCTTTTGTTGTTGGTTTCTAATTTACTTACATTATGATTGGAGAAAGTTCTTTGTATCACTACTTTTAAGTTTGAACCTATTTCATGATGTGGTTTGGAGAATGTGGCTTAACAAGAATGTGTTTGCATTTTGCTGTTAGATTCTTTCAGGTGTCTTTTAGGTCAAGTCAGTGAAGTTCACCTCTTCATTATCTTTTCTAATTTCTTGCTTACACTTTTTTCATAGATGATAAGATTGGCATCTGCCTGTAACCATTAAATTGGCAGTTTTAGCTATCATTCTGAGCTCTAGATGTGGAACTCAGGCCATCAACTTTGGGTCACAGTACTTTTACCCACTGAGCCATCACTCTGACCCTGATTTGACCAAACTCATTTTAATCGAGTGTTTAATCCATACATTTAAAAACATTAGTTTTATTTTTTAATTATATGTATATATGTGAGTGTTTCTGTGTGGATGTATGAGTGAGTGCTGATGTGTTCAAGGAGTCCATTAGAGGGTGCCACTTCCCATGAAGCTGGCATTATGAGTGGTTGTGAGCTAACTGGGAACTAAATTTGGTTCCTCTGCAAGAGAAATATGACTTCTTAATCAATGCACTATTTTTCTAGCCTTAATCCTTTTATTTTAATACATGTATGTTTTTTCTCTTCCTATCCTATCATCTTTGATTTCTTTGCTTTTCAGAAAATTCTATTTTTCCAACTTTTTGTTCCACACAATGTGTATCTTGTTTATTGCAGTGTACTTCATATAAATCCTGTTAATGCCTCAGTATAGATAACTCCATTTCCTCTCCTCTTCATTGTGCTATTATATATATTACATTCATTAGCATAATAACCTAATGGCAGTTTTAATTATTTCTTTCTACAGTGAATACCAGTTAAAAAATAAAGCAAGGTTGTTTTTTTTTTTAATTGTTAAAAGAAAAATTTACATTTACTCTCCTTGTTCCCGGCATTCCCGCTCCCCCACTGACCCACCACCCTCCCCCTGCTTCCTTAAGATG